>SJYW01011953.1:242324-263002 GCA_006410735.1 Raphicerus campestris
CTCATCTCACACACTAGTAAAGTAATGCTCAAAATTCTCCAAGCCAGGCTTCAGCAATACATGAACTGAGAACTTCCTGATATTCAAGCAGAGATCAAATTGCCAACATCTGCTGGATCATCTAAAAAGCAGGAGAGTTCCAGAAAAACATCTATTTTTCTGCTTTATTGACTATGCCAAAGCCTTTGACTGTGTGGATCACAATAAACTATAGAAAATTCTTCAAGAGATGGGAATACCAGACCACATGACCTGCCTCTTGAGAAACCTATATGCAGGTCAGGAAGCAACCGTTAGAAATGGACATGGAACAACAGACTGGTTCCAAATAGGAAAAGGAGTACATCAAGGCTGTATATTGTCACCTGCTTATTTAACTTATTTGCAGAGTACATCATGAGAAATGCTGGGCTGGAAGAAGCACAAGCTGGAATCAAGATTGCCAGGAGAAATAACCTCAGATATGCAGATGACACTACCCTTATGGCAGAAAGTGAAGAGGAACTAAAAAGCCTCTTGATGAAAGTGAAAGAGGAGAGTGAAAAAGTTGGCTTAAGCTCAATGTTCAGAAAACGAAGATCATAGCATCTGGTCCCATCACTTCATGGGAAATAGATGGGGAAACAGTGTCAGACTTTATTTTGGGGAGTTCCAAAATCACTGCAGATGGTGACTGCAGCCATGAAATTAAAAGACACTCCCTGGAAGAAAAGTTGTGACCAACCTAGATAGCATATTGAAAAGCAGAGACATTACTTTGCCAACCAAGGTCCGTCTAGTCAAGGCTATGGTTTTTCCAGTGGTCATGTATGGATGTGAGAGTTGGACTGTAAAGAAAGCTGAGCACCGAAGAATTGCTTTTGAACTGTGGTGTTGGAGAACACTCTTGAGAGTCCCTTGGACTGCAAAGAGATCCAACCAGTCCATTCTGAAGGAGATCAGCCCTGAGATTTCTTTGGAAGGAATGATTCTAAAGCTGAAACTCCAGTACTTTGGCCACCTCATGCAAAGAGTTGACTCATTGGAAAAGACTCTGATGCTGGGAGGGATTGGAGGCAGGAGGAGAAAGGGAAGAGAGAGGATGAGATGGCTGGATGGCATCACTGACTCGATGGATGTGAGTCTGAGTGAACTCCAGGAGTTGGTGATGGATAGGGAGGCCTGGCGTGCTGCGATTCATGGAGTCGCAAAGAGTTGGACACGACTGAGCAACAGAACTGAACTGAATTGGCAATCTAGTCGCAGCTTTAAGATGACTGCTTTAAAATCTTTGTCAAGATTCATCTCAGTGTTGGCATCCATTGACTGTTTTCTCATTCAACTTGTGGTTTTCCTGGTTGTTGGTATGATGTGTAACTGTTAATAATATCCTAGGCATTTTGTCTATTATGTTAGGAGATGCTAGGACCCATTTAAATCTTTTATTTTTAGTAAGCATCACCCTATTTAGAGTTAGCACATGGGTCTTGACCTACTTTTGTGGACTGTGGTTTCAATGGCAGTTTAATTTTCAGCAGCTTTGCAGTGTTATTTTGGTCAGCTTGGTTTATCTGCAGCCAGTAGGGTTTCTGTTGGTTCCTGCTGGTGGTGCCTGAGGATGCTAAGTATCTACTGGTGAAGGAGGAGAGTCTTAGGCTCCAGGGATAAAGAAGCTTCCTGAACTGGTGTACCCATTATGACTTTCTCCCTCTGGCTCAGTCCACCCACCTACCTTGGTGACTCTTGGTGGAAAAGGGGAGTCTCAGGCCTTGTGGGGAAGGAGAGTGCCTCCTGGGGTGTTTGCTTCCACCTGGGTTGCCAGTGACCCCCTCGCCAGGTGGTGGCATGCCCACCAGGGGGTCCCCCATTCTCTCCAGGTGTGGGCGGGGGTGTGAGCCTGTCTGGCCGCCTCTCTTGCAAGGCTGGGGTTTGAGAAGGCCTCTCCCTGTGTTGGGTGGTGGGACTGTATGTGCCCCCTCACTGCTGCTCTCTGGTCCTGGGCTCCCAAACCAGCAAGCCTTCTTAGCACCTTTCAGAGTTCTTTGGTTGTGTCTCGCTATCTACAGGGCTGTTAGCTGTGCTTAGCAGGAGAAGCAGGGAAAAACAGGTCTATGCCTTCTTGTCTGGACCAGAATCAGAAACATCAGCATTCAGACTTTAGTAGTATTTCTCTTATTCTTTTATAAGTTCTGTTTCTAAATGCTGCCTCAGTCATGTGGTTTCTGAAGTGATTTGTTAAGATAAAAACTGTTTTCTAATCAAAGACTAGACAAAGTAGGGGACTTCACAAGTATTGGTCCAATAAATAGGAAACCACCCACCCCAATTTTATGGGAAGGAAGGGACACAAGAGACATAACACTAGTCGGAAGAAATGTCAGCAACAGATCCCCTGTTATGAGCGCCTCTGTAGGATGCTTTCATTCCTCTAAAGTGGGGAAATCTAAAATACCCCTGTACTTGCCTACTGGGGCTGCAATAATCAAGTACCACAAACTGGATGGGCTAAACGACAGAAATGTTTTGTCTTACTGTCCTGGAAGCTGGAAGTCTGAGATCCAGGTATCTGCAGGCCTGTGCTCCCTGGGGAGGAGTTATTCCAGGCCTTTCCCTGCTTTTGGTAGTTCCTGGTTTATGGCAGCATAACCCTAGTCTTGACAAGGAATTCTCCCTCTCTGCTTATTTCCAAATTTCCCCTTCTATAAGAACATCAGGGGGCTTCACTGGCGAGCCAGTGGTTAGGACTTGGCGCTTTTGATGCCATGGGCCCAAGTTCAATCCCTACTTGGGGAACTAAGATCCTGTAAGCTGCATGGCACACTAAAAAAAAAAAATTAGTCATATTGGGTTAGGTGCCTGCTCGACTCCAGTATGACCACATCTGAACTAATTACACCTATCATGATCCTACTTCCAAAATAGGTCACATTCTGAGGACTGAGTGTTAAGAATTCGAAATATGAATTTTTGTGGGACAGAATAACCCATAACAACTTCAGGCATCTGTAAAGTTCATCACTGGTGCTGGATAAGGGTTATCTGCATACTAAAGCCTCAAAAAAAGCCTAACCCGTGGGACAACAGTCATTCCACAAACATTTCTTGAGATTTGGTTTTGTGCCAGGCACTGTTTCAGATCCTGTGGGGAAAGTGGTAATAAGCAGACTGGTGAGGTTACGCGCATCATCTGGATAGGCCCCCTGTGTTTGGCAATAACCAAATCTCAGTGGCTTAAGCAAACAATAGTTCATTCTTCACTCCTCACAAATTCGTCTCTGCCTCTGGGCAGCTGTCCTCCCTGTGACAGCTTGGCCTTGGCCCACCCTGTTAACCTTTGCTTTCCCTAATGGTCACCATCACACAGAGAGAGAAAGGGCTGGAGCCTCACACTGCTGATTAAATGCTCTGAAGTGACATACATCACAGATGTTCTTGGTCATTGGCTAATGCAAGTCTCAGGGCCATGCCTAACCATGGAATCAAGTGTTACTATTTACATACAGTGGGAATGCAAATACTTTGAAACCTTATCTTATAAGAGGAGTAATCTCTCTCTCTCTTTTTTTTTTTTTTTTTTGGAGAAAAANAAATAGATGGGGAAACAGTGTCAGACTTTATTTTGGGGAGTTCCAAAATCACTGCAGATGGTGACTGCAGCCATGAAATTAAAAGACACTCCCTGGAAGAAAAGTTGTGACCAACCTAGATAGCATATTGAAAAGCAGAGACATTACTTTGCCAACCAAGGTCCGTCTAGTCAAGGCTATGGTTTTTCCAGTGGTCATGTATGGATGTGAGAGTTGGACTGTAAAGAAAGCTGAGCACCGAAGAATTGCTTTTGAACTGTGGTGTTGGAGAACACTCTTGAGAGTCCCTTGGACTGCAAAGAGATCCAACCAGTCCATTCTGAAGGAGATCAGCCCTGAGATTTCTTTGGAAGGAATGATTCTAAAGCTGAAACTCCAGTACTTTGGCCACCTCATGCAAAGAGTTGACTCATTGGAAAAGACTCTGATGCTGGGAGGGATTGGAGGCAGGAGGAGAAAGGGAAGAGAGAGGATGAGATGGCTGGATGGCATCACTGACTCGATGGATGTGAGTCTGAGTGAACTCCAGGAGTTGGTGATGGATAGGGAGGCCTGGCGTGCTGCGATTCATGGAGTCGCAAAGAGTTGGACACGACTGAGCAACAGAACTGAACTGAATTGGCAATCTAGTCGCAGCTTTAAGATGACTGCTTTAAAATCTTTGTCAAGATTCATCTCAGTGTTGGCATCCATTGACTGTTTTCTCATTCAACTTGTGGTTTTCCTGGTTGTTGGTATGATGTGTAACTGTTAATAATATCCTAGGCATTTTGTCTATTATGTTAGGAGATGCTAGGACCCATTTAAATCTTTTATTTTTAGTAAGCATCACCCTATTTAGAGTTAGCACATGGGTCTTGACCTACTTTTGTGGACTGTGGTTTCAATGGCAGTTTAATTTTCAGCAGCTTTGCAGTGTTATTTTGGTCAGCTTGGTTTATCTGCGGCCAGTAGGGTTTCTGTTGGTTCCTGCTGGTGGTGCCTGAGGATGCTAAGTATCTACTGGTGAAGGAGGAGAGTCTTAGGCTCCAGGGATAAAGAAGCTTCCTGAACTGGTGTACCCATTATGACTTTCTCCCTCTGGCTCAGTCCACCCACCTACCTTGGTGACTCTTGGTGGAAAAGGGGAGTCTCAGGCCTTGTGGGGAAGGAGAGTGCCTCCTGGGGTGTTTGCTTCCACCTGGGTTGCCAGTGACCCCCTCGCCAGGTGGTGGCATGCCCACCAGGGGGTCCCCCATTCTCTCCAGGTGTGGGCGGGGGTGTGAGCCTGTCTGGCCGCCTCTCTTGCAAGGCTGGGGTTTGAGAAGGCCTCTCCCTGTGTTGGGTGGTGGGACTGTATGTGCCCCCTCACTGCTGCTCTCTGGTCCTGGGCTCCCAAACCAGCAAGCCTTCTTAGCACCTTTCAGAGTTCTTTGGTTGTGTCTCGCTATCTACAGGGCTGTTAGCTGTGCTTAGCAGGAGAAGCAGGGAAAACCAGGTCTATGCCTTCTTGTCTGGACCAGAATCAGAAACATCAGCATTCAGACTTTAGTAGTATTTCTCTTATTCTTTTATAAGTTCTGTTTCTAAATGCTGCCTCAGTCATGTGGTTTCTGAAGTGATTTGTTAAGATAAAAACTGTTTTCTAATCAAAGACTATACAAAGTAGGGGACTTCACAAGTATTGGTCCAATAAATAGGAAACCACCCACCCCAATTTTATGGGAAGGAAGGGACACAAGAGACATAACACTAGTCGGAAGAAATGTCAGCAACAGATCCCCTGTTATGAGCGCCTCTGTAGGATGCTTTCATTCCTCTAAAGTGGGGAAATCTAAAATACCCCTGTACTTGCCTACTGGGGCTGCAATAATCAAGTACCACAAACTGGATGGGCTAAACGACAGAAATGTTTTGTCTTACTGTCCTGGAAGCTGGAAGTCTGAGATCCAGGTATCTGCAGGCCTGTGCTCCCTGGGGAGGAGTTATTCCAGGCCTTTCCCTGCTTTTGGTAGTTCCTGGTTTATGGCAGCATAACCCTAGTCTTGACAAGGAATTCTCCCTCTCTGCTTATTTCCAAATTTCCCCTTCTATAAGAACATCAGGGGGCTTCACTGGCGAGCCAGTGGTTAGGACTTGGCGCTTTTGATGCCATGGGCCCAAGTTCAATCCCTACTTGGGGAACTAAGATCCTGTAAGCTGCATGGCACACTAAAAAAAAAAAATTAGTCATATTGGGTTAGGTGCCTGCTCGACTCCAGTATGACCACATCTGAACTAATTACACCTATCATGATCCTACTTCCAAAATAGGTCACATTCTGAGGACTGAGTGTTAAGAATTCGAAATATGAATTTTTGTGGGACAGAATAACCCATAACAACTTCAGGCATCTGTAAAGTTCATCACTGGTGCTGGATAAGGGTTATCTGCATACTAAAGCCTCAAAAAAAGCCTAACCCGTGGGACAACAGTCATTCCACAAACATTTCTTGAGATTTGGTTTTGTGCCAGGCACTGTTTCAGATCCTGTGGGGAAAGTGGTAATAAGCAGACTGGTGAGGTTACGCGCATCATCTGGATAGGCCCCCTGTGTTTGGCAATAACCAAATCTCAGTGGCTTAAGCAAACAATAGTTCATTCTTCACTCCTCACAAATTCGTCTCTGCCTCTGGGCAGCTGTCCTCCCTGTGACAGCTTGGCCTTGGCCCACCCTGTTAACCTTTGCTTTCCCTAATGGTCACCATCACACAGAGAGAGAAAGGGCTGGAGCCTCACACTGCTGATTAAATGCTCTGAAGTGACATACATCACAGATGTTCTTGGTCATTGGCTAATGCAAGTCTCAGGGCCATGCCTAACCATGGAATCAAGTGTTACTATTTACATACAGTGGGAATGCAAATACTTTGAAACCTTATCTTATAAGAGGAGTAATCTCTCTCTCTCTTTTTTTTTTTTTTTTTTGGAGAAAAAACGAGACTCAGAGAACCTAAGTAACTCACCCAAGGTCACTCAGGTGGTATGCGATGACTTAATCCAGTTACCTGACTTTGAGATCAGGGGTTTTCCCACTATTTTACACTGTCCCTTGGTTTTCACTGTCATTATTTTGTATACCTATGACTGATTCATGCTAAGATTTGACAGAAAACAATAAAATTCTGTAAAGCAATTATCCTTCAATTAAAAAATAAATATTTCAGAAAAGAAAACATGTGTACTTACTAATCCATAAGCTGATTATTTCCTTAATCATTTCTCTTTTGTTAGACTTTTTAGCTCTTTGTTATCACTATCTTTAGGCATAACTTTTTTCCTTTGGGATTATTTTCTAAGGATAAATTTCCAGGGGTAGATTGTAAGATCATGGAATACAGACATTTTTGTTCCTCTTATTTTGTTTTCTGCAAGGCTTCTGCCAGTTTTCAATGCAGCATATAGTTTCATTTTTCCCCCATGGGCCTGGAAGTCAAAAGGAGCGACTGTATTGCGGTGGCTAAATGATTTAGCTTATTTGAGCATTAGTATTCCCATCTCTAACATGGTGATATCACTATCATCACAGCGTGGCAGGAAATAGGTGAAGTACTTACTTAGCCCAGCGCCAGGGTCATAGTGGGTGCTTAGTGAAGACTGGCTGTTCATAACTGTACTCTAGAGAAGAGGGTGTGGAGAAGAGGGTGTCCTCCTATACTACTTGTGGGAGTGTTTTTAAACTGGTACAACCACTATGGAAAACAGTACGGAGGTTTCTATAAAAACTAAAAATACAATTACCATCAGTTCAGTCACTCAGTCGTGTCCAACTCTTTGCGACCCCATGAACCGCAGCACGCCTCCCTATCCATCACCAGCACCCAGGGTTTACACAAACTCATGTCCATCGAGTCAGTGACGCCATCCAGCCATCTCATCCTCTGTCGTCCTTTTCTCCTCCTGTCCCCAATCCCTCCCAGCATCAGTCTTTTCCAATGAGTCATCTCTTCGCATGAGGTGGCCAAAGTACTGGATTTTCAGCTTCAGCATCAGTCCTTCCAATGAACACCCAGGACTGATCTTCAGGATGGATTGGTTGGATCTCCTTGCAGTCCAAGGGATTCTCAAGAGTCTTCTCCAATATCACAGTTCAAAAGCAACAACTCTTCAGTGCTCAGCCTTCTTCATAGTCCAACTCTCACATCCATACATGACCACTGGAAAAACCATAGCCTTGACTAGATGGACCTTTGTGGGAAAGTAATGTCTCTGCTTCTTAATATGCTATCTAGGTTGGTCATAACTTTTCTTCCAAGGAGTAAGCATCTTTTAATTTCATGGCTGCAGTCACCATCTGCAGTGATTTTGGAGCCCAGAAAATGAAGTCTGCCACTGTTTCCACTGTTTCCCCATTTATTTGCCGTGAAGTGATGGGACTGGATGCCATGATCTTCGTTTTCTGAATATTGAGCTTTAAGCCAACTTTTTCACTCTCCTCTTTCACTTTCATCAAGATGCTCTTTAGTTAGTTCTTCTTCACTTTCTGCCATAAGGATGGTGTCATCTGCATATCTGAAGTTATTGATATTTCTCCCAGCAATCTTGATTCCAGCTTGTGCTTCTTCCAGCCCAGCGTTTCTCAAGATGTACTCTGCATATAAGTTAAATAACCAGGGTGACAATATACAGCCTTGATGTACTCCTTTTCCTATTTGGAACCAGTCTGTCTCAACCATAAAAAAGAAGAAAATAATGTCAGCTGTAGAAACATAGATGGGCCTAGAGATTATCATACTTAGTGAAGTAAATCAGACAAAGACAAATATCATATGATATCACTTACATGTGGAATCTTAAATGATACAAATGAACTCATTTTAAACAAACACACTCTCAGAAAACAAGCTTGTGGTTACCAAAGGGGAAAGGTGAAGAGGAGGGATAAATTAGGAGATTGGGATTATCATATACCCACTGTGTGTGTGCTTAGTCACTCAGTCATGTCTGACTCTTTGTGCCCTTTGGACTGTAACCTGCTAGGCTCCTCAGTCCATGGGATCCTCCAGGCAAGAATACTGGAGTGGACTTCCATGCCTCCTGCAGAGGATCTTCCAAACCCAGGGATCGAACCCATGTCTCTTGTGTCTCCTGCATTCCTGGTGGATTCTTTACCCACTTAGCCGCTGGGGAAGCCCATATACTCACTACTGTATATAAAATTGATAAAACATTATTTATATATATAAAACATAATAACCTACTGTATAGTACAGGGAACTCTCAATATTCTATAATAATGTATATGGGAAAATCTGAAAAATAATAGATACATGTATAACTGAATCACTTTGCTGTACATATGAAACACACAACATGGTAAATCAACTGTACTCCAATATAAAATAAAAATTTTGTTAAATATTGTACCCTCAGCAACACTGCATGATCAATGCATTTTTTTTTTCAGGTAAGGTAATCTGAAGCATTGGCCCAGTTAATATAAAGGGCCCAAATGAGACCTCTGATTGGAAATTCAAAGTTCATTTTCACAATCCCTGAGCCCATGCCTGCATATGCTGCACCTGTAATGGCAATTAATTCCTATCTAATCATTATACTTTTGCTATGCACAGGCTTATATTGTGCTTTTGCACAGAATGTTCTTTACATTGAGAACAGCTGCCCTCACTGCTTTTGGGCCAAAGGGAATTTGCCTTTACACTGACAAAGTGAAAGTGAAGTTGCTCAGTCATGTCCGACTCTGCGACCCCATGAACTGTAGCCCACTAGGCTCCCTAGTCCATGGAATTCTCCAGCAAGAGTATCAGATTGGGTTGCCACTTCCTTCTCCATACACTGATAAGAAAGCTGTGTAAATTGCTTCATGATGGCAAGCATTTATTGAAGAGTTATTAAGTCGAGTCAACTGCCACAGAGTTTATTGGTTCCTCTGTCTCTGGGATCTTTCCTTTAGTTACTACAAAACCGTTAACAGAAAATATTCACCAGGAATAAGATTAAGCAATAAAAATCACAAGTGTATGTGGCAATCTAAATTAAAAAAAAAAAGCCTGAAAACAATTTGCAATCTATCAAAATTTTAAATTTGTCTTTACCCTTTGAGTCACCAGTTCTGCTATAAGAATTCATGCTAGTTGACTAAAATAGCCAATCAGGCAGCTTTGTTTATTACAATGAAACCTGGAAAAAATATCCAGCAGTCCAGTTGAGGAATGGCTAAATATTCATGCCATGTAGCAGTCAATGACATCACTGCATGTGCTGATATGGAAAAGAGGTTCAAAAAAAATCCAAGTGAAAGGAGAAGATTGTAGTACTCAACAGCTGCCAGCTATAGCCTGGGGGCCAAATCCAGCCTGCTGGAGGTTTGGTAAAACATTTTACTGGAACACAGGCACACCCGTTCTGACTTCTAGCTACAATGGAGAGAGAATTTAATTGTTGGGATAGAGACCATATGACCTGCAAAGTCAAAAATATTTACTGTTTGACCCTTTACCAAAANTGAAGTGATGGGACTGGATGCCATGATCTTCGTTTTCTGAATATTGAGCTTTAAGCCAACTTTTTCACTCTCCTCTTTCACTTTCATCAAGATGCTCTTTAGTTAGTTCTTCTTCACTTTCTGCCATAAGGATGGTGTCATCTGCATATCTGAAGTTATTGATATTTCTCCCAGCAATCTTGATTCCAGCTTGTGCTTCTTCCAGCCCAGCGTTTCTCAAGATGTACTCTGCATATAAGTTAAATAACCAGGGTGACAATATACAGCCTTGATGTACTCCTTTTCCTATTTGGAACCAGTCTGTCTCAACCATAAAAAAGAAGAAAATAATGTCAGCTGTAGAAACATAGATGGGCCTAGAGATTATCATACTTAGTGAAGTAAATCAGACAAAGACAAATATCATATGATATCACTTACATGTGGAATCTTAAATGATACAAATGAACTCATTTTAAACAAACACACTCTCAGAAAACAAGCTTGTGGTTACCAAAGGGGAAAGGTGAAGAGGAGGGATAAATTAGGAGATTGGGATTATCATATACCCACTGTGTGTGTGCTTAGTCACTCAGTCATGTCTGACTCTTTGTGCCCTTTGGACTGTAACCTGCTAGGCTCCTCAGTCCATGGGATCCTCCAGGCAAGAATACTGGAGTGGACTTCCATGCCTCCTGCAGAGGATCTTCCAAACCCAGGGATCGAACCCATGTCTCTTGTGTCTCCTGCATTCCTGGCAGATTCTTTACCCACTTAGCCGCTGGGGAAGCCCATATACTCACTACTGTATATAAAATTGATAAAACATTATTTATATATATAAAACATAATAACCTACTGTATAGTACAGGGAACTCTCAATATTCTATAATAATGTATATGGGAAAATCTGAAAAATAATAGATACATGTATAACTGAATCACTTTGCTGTACATATGAAACACACAACATGGTAAATCAACTGTACTCCAATATAAAATAAAAATTTTGTTAAATATTGTACCCTCAGCAACACTGCATGATCAATGCATTTTTTTTTTCAGGTAAGGTAATCTGAAGCATTGGCCCAGTTAATATAAAGGGCCCAAATGAGACCTCTGATTGGAAATTCAAAGTTCATTTTCACAATCCCTGAGCCCATGCCTGCATATGCTGCACCTGTAATGGCAATTAATTCCTATCTAATCATTATACTTTTGCTATGCACAGGCTTATATTGTGCTTTTGCACAGAACGTTCTTTACATTGAGAACAGCTGCCCTCACTGCTTTTGGGCCAAAGGGAATTTGCCTTTACACTGACAAAGTGAAACTGAAGTTGCTCAGTCATGTCCGACTCTGCGACCCCATGAACTGTAGCCCACTAGGCTCCCTAGTCCATGGAATTCTCCAGCAAGAGTATCAGATTGGGTTGCCACTTCCTTCTCCATACACTGATAAGAAAGCTGTGTAAATTGCTTCAATGACGGCAAGCATTTATTGAAGAGTTATTAAGTCGAGTCAACTGCCACAGAGTTTATTGGTTCCTCTGTCTCTGGGATCTTTCCTTTAGTTACTACAAAACCGTTAACAGAAAATATTCACCAGGAATAAGATTAAGCAATAAAAATCACAAGTGTATGTGGCAATCTAAATTAAAAAAAAAAAAGCCTGAAAACAATTTGCAATCTATCAAAATTTTAAATTTGTCTTTACCCTTTGAGTCACCAGTTCTGCTATAAGAATTCATGCTAGTTGACTAAAATAGCCAATCAGGCAGCTTTGTTTATTACAATGAAACCTGGAAAAAATATCCAGCAGTCCAGTTGAGGAATGGCTAAATATTCATGCCATGTAGCAGTCAATGACATCACTGCATGTGCTGATATGGAAAAGAGGTTCAAAAAAATCCAAGTGAAAGGAGAAGATTGTAGTACTCAACAGCTGCCAGCTATAGCCTGGGGGCCAAATCCAGCCTGCTGGAGGTTTGGTAAAACATTTTACTGGAACACAGGCACACCCGTTCTGACTTCTAGCTACAATGGAGAGAGAATTTAATTGTTGGGATAGAGACCATATGACCTGCAAAGTCAAAAATATTTACTGTTTGACCCTTTACCAAAAACTTTTGCCGATTTTTGCTCTGTCCTACGATCCTCTTTGTGTTTTTTTTACATAGAAAGTATCGAGGGGGTGGTGAAAGAGATATGTTAATGGATCTGCTTGTATGGGTATAGACAATTTCTGGGGACAAAGAGACAAAAATTAACCACAGCCAACAACTGTTATCTCAGGGAGTAGGAATGAGTTCTGTACGGAAGGAGTCAGGCCCAGGGAGTTTCCTTCCACTTCATAAGCTTCTAGGCTCTTTGGAATGCAAAGAGGCAAAATGGTTGTCTTATAAACAGCTATATAAGGAGGAGACCTTATAAACAGCTATGAAAAAAAGAGAAGCAAAAGGCAAAAGAGAAAAGGAAAGATATACGCATCTGAATGCAGAGTTCCAAAGAATAGCAAGGAGAGATAAGAAAGCCTTCCTCAGTGATCAATGCAAAGAAACAGAGGAAAACAACAGAATGGGAAAGACTAGAGATCGCTTCAAGAAAACTAAAGATACCAAGGGAACTTTTCATGCAAAGATGGGCTCAATAAAGGACAGAAATCGTATGGACCTAACAGAAGCAAAAGTTATTAAGAAGAGGTGGCAAGAATACACAGAGAAACCATACAAAAAAGATCTTCACAACCCAAGTAATCACGATGGTGTGATCACTCACCTAGAGCCAGACATCCTGGAATGTGAAGTCAAGTGAGCCTTAGGAAGCATCACTACGAACAAAGCTAGTGGAGGTGATAGAATTCTAGTTGAGCTATTTCAAATCCTAAAAGATGATGCTGTGAAAGTGTTGCACTCAATATGCCAGCAAATTTGGAAAACTCAGCAGTGGCCACAGGACTGGAAAAGGTCTGCTTTCATTCCAATCCCAAAGAAAGGCAGTGCCAAAGAATGCTCAAACTACTGCACAAATAATTGCACTCATCTCACATGCTATCAAAATAATACTCAAAATTCTTCAAGTCAGGCTTCAACAGTCCGTGAACTGTGAACTTCCAGATGTTCAAGCTGGATTTAGAAAAGGCAGAGGGACCAGAGATCAAATTGTCAACATCTGCTGGATTATCGAAAAAGCAAGAGTATTCCAGAAAAACATCTATTCCTGCTTTTTCGACTACGCCAAAGTGTTTGACTGTGTGGATCACAACAAACTGTGGAAAATTCTGAAAGAGATGGGAATACCAGACCACCTGACCTGCCTCCTGAGAAATCTGTATGCAGGTCTAGAAGCAACAGTTAGAACTGGACATGGAACAACAGACTGGTTCCAAATCAGGAAAGGAATATGTCAAAGCTGTATATTGTCACCCTGCTTATTTAACTTATATGCAGAGTATATCATGAGAAACTCTGGGGTGGATGAAGCACAAGCTGGAATCAAGATTGCTGGGAGAAATATCAATAAACTCAGATATGCAGATGACACCACCCTTATGGCAGAAAGTGAAGAAGAACTAAAGAGCCTCTTGATGAAAATGAAAGAGGAGAGTGAAAAAGTTGGCTGAAATCTCAACATTCAGAAAACGAAGATCATGGCATCCAGTCCCATCACTGCATGGCAAACAGATGGAAAAACAATGGAAACAGTGAGAGACTTTATTTTTGTGAGCTGTAAAATCACTGCAGATAGTGACTGGAGCCATGAAATTAAAAGATGCTTGCTCCTTGGAAGAAAAGTTATGACCAATCTAGACAGCTTATTAAAAAGCAGAGACATTACTTTGCCAACAAATGTCTATCTATTCAAAGCTTTGGTTTTTCCAGTAGTCATGTATGGAGAGGTGGACCATAAAGAAAGCTGAGCACCGAAGAATTGATGCTTTTGAACTGTGGTGTTGGAGAAGACTCTTGAGAGTCCCTTGGACTGCAAGGAGATCCAACCAGTCCATCCTAAAGGAAATCAGTCCTGAATATTCATTGGAAGGACTAATGCTGAAGCTGAAGCTCCAATACTTTGGCCACCTGATGTGAAGAGCTGACTCATTGGAAAAGACCCTGATGCTGAGAAAGCTTAAAGGCAGGAGGAGAAGGGGATGACAGAGGATCGGATACTTGGATGACATCACTGACACAATGAACATGTGTTTAAGTAAACTCCAGGAGTTGGTGATGGACTGGGAGGCCTGGTGTGCTTCAGTCCATGGGGTCGCAAAGAGTCTGATACGACTGAGCGACTGAGCCATCTCATTCTCTGTCATCCCCTTTTCCTCCTGCCCCTAATCCCTCTCAGCATCAGTGTCTTTTCCAATGAGTCAACTCTTAGCATGAGGTGGCCAAAGTACTGGAGTTTCAGCTTTAGCATCATTCCTTCCAAAGAAATCTCAGGGCTGATCACCTTCAGAATGGACTGGTTGGATCTCTTTGCAGTCCAAGGGACTCTCAAGAGTCTTCTCCAACACCACAGTTCAAAAGCATCAATTCCTCAGCACTCAGCTCTCTTTATGGTATAACTCTCACATCCATACACAACTATTGGAAAAACCATAGCTTTGACTAGACAGACCTTTGTCAGCAAAGTAATGTTTCTCTTTTTTAAAACACTGTCTGGGTTGGTCATAGCTTTTTTCCCAAGGAGCAATCATCTTTTATTTCATGGCTGCAGCCACCATACGCAGTGATTTTGGAGCCCAAGAAAATAGTCTCTCACTGCTTCCATTGTTTCTCCATCTATTTGCCATGAAGTGATGGGACTGGATGCCATGATCTTAGTCTTTGAATGTTGAGTTTTAAGCCAGCTTTTTCACTCTCCTCTTTCACTTTCATCAAGCGGCTCTGTAGTTCCCCTTCATATTCTGCTATAAGGGTGGTATCATCTGCATATCTGAAGTGACTGATATTTCTCCCAGCAATCTTGATTCCAGCTTGTGCTTCATCCAGCCCAACATTTGGTATGATGTACTTTGCATATAAGTTAAATAAATGGCATCTGAGTTTTAAATTTTTTATTATTTTCTGTAACCTATATTTTTATTGTGAGTTTATTATAATTAAGAGCCATTTACATTTCCTTCCCTGATAATCATCTGATTCTCTCCTTACCTATTTTTTTTAACAAACCTTTTTCATATAAAATTTTTACTTGCCTATGATGTAATTACAGCCTTCCTGGTGGCTCAGTGGTAAAGAATCCACCTGCCAATGCAGGAGAAGCAGGTTTGATCCCTGGGTGAGGAAGATCCCCTGGAGAAGGAAATGGCAACCTACTCCAATATTCTTGCTGCGTAATACCATGGACAGAGGAGCCTGGCAGGCTACAGACCCTGGGGTGACAAAAAAGTCAGACATGATTAGGTGACTAACAGTGACAACAACGATGAGATTACATGTATTTTTTTCTCAACTTATTATCAATCTTTTGAGTTTATGGTGTCATCATTATTGCTGTTCTGCCATACAAGGTATTTTAATTTTTCTGTGGTTGAATTTATCAATCTTTTATGGCTTCTGGATTTTCAGTCACAAATAGAAAGACCTTCTCTATTCCAGGAGAGTTGAGACTATATGAAAGTGAGGCTACAAAGAAAGCTGAGCACAGAAGAATTGATGCTTTTGAACTGTGATGTTGGAGAAGACTCTTGAGAGTCCCTTGGACTGCAAGGAGATCCAACCAGTCCATCCTAAAGAAAGTCAGTCCTGAATATCATTGGAAGGACTGATGCTGAAGCTGAAACTCCAATACTTTGGCCACCTAATGTGAAGTGACTCATTGGAAAAGACCCTGATGTTGGGAAAGACTGAAGGTGGGAGAAGGGGATGACAGGGGCTGAGATGGCTGGATGGCATCACAGAGGTGACGGACATGAGTTTGAGTAGGCTCCAGGAGTTGGTGATGGACTGGGAGGCCTGGTGTGCTGCAGTCCATGGGGTCACAAAGAGTCTGACACGACTGAGCGACTGAACTGAACTGATAATGTTTTAATATCTGAGTGCTAGATTCCCCTCCACGTTCTTTTTCAGAGACTGTTTTCTGACTATTCTTGTTTATTTTTCCATTTGAATTTTAGGAACAAACAGGGTAGTTTAATTAATCCTATTTGTACTTTTATAAGAATTATGTTAAATTTGTAATTTTATTTACAGAAAATTGAGATCGTTATATTGCATCTTCTCATCCAAAGGCATCATTCATCTTTCCCTATGACTCAATTTTCTTACCTGTCAGATGAGAGCAATAATACCAATCTCATAGGGCTGCCCCCATAATTAAATGGGGAAATGCAGATGAATGACAGTATCAGTTCAGTTCAGTCACTCAGTCGTTTCCGACTCTTTGCGACCCCATGAATCGCAGCACGCCAGGCCTCCCTGTCCATCACTAACTCCCGGAGTTCACTCAGACTCGGCGTCCATCGAGTCAGTGATGTCATCCAACCATCTCATCCTCACAGGAACCAACGTTTTGGTTTGGAAGTGCTTTGCCACTTCCTAGGGTATGAACCTGGGTTTGGTTACCAGAGTGTTAAGAACTTTGATTCTCTCATTTGTAAACGGGATAACAATAGTATCGGCTTCACAGGGCTGTGACGAGGGTCAAATGAGATGAGGCGTGCAAAGTACTCAAGTGAACTGGAACATAAGTACTCAATGAGTATTAGCTGTTCTTCTAGAAAACAGGTTATCCCAGGGAACTGTGACATAACGCTGAAGCTTACGGAAATCCATCTTAGGTCGAGGGCTCTCAGGTCAACTCTTCCTTCCGAGAACCTACCTACCTGCTGATCGTCACTTCTGACTTTCCCCGAGCGTCTAGAAAAACACGCACTCGTATCTGAAACTGCGAGACTGAGCGCCTAGTTTCGCTGCCAGACTCCAGAACCCTACTCCGCCCATTGGGCTGCAGCGCTGCCACGTCTCGCGCGTCCCGAGCTCCCTACGAGAGGCAGAGGCCGCCCCAGAGCGATTCGTCACGCCGAGGCCCGCCCCTCCGCGGCCCCAGTCGCTGGTAGGGCGGCACCGGATGGCCGAGCGCCGTGACGCTGCGAAGGGGTGGGGACGAGCACGCGCCCGGAAGTTCCGGGGAGGGAGTGTTACGTACATCCGGCGAGTAGCTGGCGGTCCCGGGTGCTGCTGGGCTCTGTGCTCTGAGGGAGGGTCCAAGCCGCCTGCTGCCGCCGGAGGAACCCCTTGGGCCGTGAGTCAGGGGCCCCCGGCGAAAGAGGGAGCTGGGGCCGGAGGCGCGAAGGTGGCGGGCACGGAGGGTCTGGGTGGAGGCCGGCGCCGGCGAGGTTGGGGGAGGAAGTGACACGCAGGCGGTTCTGTGGGGCCGCGGGGCTTGTTCTGGGCGGGGACGGGCCGGCTTGGCCGGGTCTGCTCGGTTCCCTGCCGCCCTCACGGGTATCGGGTCCATCCGCATTTCGTTCGGGGGTCTTGGCAGCTGTCGGGCAGGATACCAGTTTTCCTGTCTTTACTGCGTGTCCCGGTTTACGAATCGGCTTCACATCCCCTGTCTCGGATNGCGTCCATCGAGTCAGTGATGTCATCCAACCATCTCATCCTCACAGGAACCAACGTTTTGGTTTGGAAGTGCTTTGCCACTTCCTAGGGTATGAACCTGGGTTTGGTTACCAGAGTGTTAAGAACTTTGATTCTCTCATTTGTAAACGGGATAACAATAGTATCGGCTTCACAGGGCTGTGACGAGGGTCAAATGAGATGAGGCGTGCAAAGTACTCAAGTGAACTGGAACATAAGTATTCAATGAGTATTAGCTGTTCTTCTAGAAAACAGGTTATCCCAGGGAACTGTGACATAACGCTGAAGCTTACGGAAATCCATCTTAGGTCGAGGGCTCTCAGGTCAACTCTTCCTTCCGAGAACCTACCTACCTGCTGATCGTCACTTCTGACTTTCCCCGAGCGTCTAGAAAAACACGCACTCGTATCTGAAACTGCGAGACTGAGCGCCTAGTTTCGCTGCCAGACTCCAGAACCCTACTCCGCCCATTGGGCTGCAGCGCTGCCACGTCTCGCGCGTCCCGAGCTCCCTACGAGAGGCAGAGGCCGCCCCAGAGCGATTCGTCACGCCGAGGCCCGCCCCTCCGCGGCCCCAGTCGCTGGTAGGGCGGCACCGGATGGCCGAGCGCCGTGACGCTGCGAAGGGGTGGGGACGAGCACGCGCCCGGAAGTTCCCGGGAGGGAGTGTTACGTACATCCGGCGAGTAGCTGGCGGTCCCGGGTGCTGCTGGGCTCTGTGCTCTGAGGGAGGGTCCAAGCCGCCTGCTGCCGCCGGAGGAACCCCTTGGGCCGTGAGTCAGGGGCCCCCGGCGAAAGAGGGAGCTGGGGCCGGAGGCGCGAAGGTGGCGGGCAGGGAGGGTCTGGGTGGAGGCCGGCGCCGGCGAGGTTGGGGGAGGAAGTGACACGCAGGCGGTTCTGTGGGGCCGCGGGGCTTGTTCTGGGCGGGGACGGGCCGGCTTGGCCGGGTCTGCTCGGTTCCCTGCCGCCCTCACGGGTATCGGGTCCATCCGCATTTCGTTCGGGGGTCTTGGCAGCTGTCGGGCAGGATACCAGTTTTCCTGTCTTTACTGCGTGTCCCGGTTTACGAATCGGCTTCACATCCCCTGTCTCGGATGATTCTCAGCCTTCGGTGGGGTGGATTGAAGTCCTTGATACAATTATCCTTTTTTTTTTTTTTACAGAGATTAAGGCCTGTAGAGGCATAGCAAATTGCTCGAGACCCCGCAGATAGCAAGTGTGACCGTTCGAACTAGATATCCTGGCTTCCAGTCCAGGGTTCTCCCCACCCCCACTTCAGTCGTGTATTATCATCTGCTGTCCTGGGTTGAACCCCGTGTTTTCTTCCGCCTCCCCCCTTTTCCCTCTCTTCAGTGCATGGGAAGAAATCTCGGTTAGTGTTCTCCCTTGTTCTTGTCTTTTCTCTTTTATTTCGGTGCATCTGTTTAGGTTGTGATGGGCCTTTACAGAGTTTTGCAGTGGGGCTGACCTTTGACATTTACCCTGCCGCTAGGCAGAGTTTCCTAGCCAAAGGCCAGCTGCTTGCTATCCCAGATCTGTCTGAAATAGTGTCTTAAAGTTGCTCCGAGCATATGTAAGTAACGAGTATGTGCAATATAAGTGATGCATAGGTTTTTTATTGACTGATCGTCAGTCTAGTGCTCTTTATTTATTTGAATCATTCGTCCTTCAATTTGCAAATTTTAGGTATGTTGGCAATGCTTTTGTTGGTGGTTAGAGCCCTTAAGCTAATTGGCCATAAGATGCCATAAGGTGGTAAAGTGAGTCAAGGCTAGAAAAGAAATAAAGTGCTAGTTATTTAACTTACGGCTTAAAAGTTGTGATGAGTTATAAGGATGAAAACATTGAATTATCGTAGGTGTAATTGATGGTTTAAGAAAGTTTTTTTTTAAAGCAGTTTTGTGATTTGCATTGGAGTTTTATGTGATATTAAAAGGAAGGGCTTTGACTTTGGCATTAAAAGAGGAGGGTTTGAGTCTTTGCATTGTTACCTTTTCAGCTGAGCTCTCTTGGTTAAGCGAACTAATCTGGGACCATCAGCGCCCTCATCTTGTTAAATGAAGCCAGGGATCCCTACCTCCTAGGTTAGTGTGAGGCTGAAATGAGATGTATGTACAGGCACCTTATGAACTGAAAAACTACTCACTCGAGGGTGCAAAGCCTAAGATCTCAAGGATGGAGGCACCATCAGAGCCATTTCCTCTTTGGGTAGCACTACTGTGAGATTCTTTGGGTCCAATAAAGGGTTTTATTATTTTTTAACATCACCTTCATTTTGGAGGGAGGAATTATAGGATTTTCCAAATGGGGATATCAAGGGAAAATAAACTGGAAAGTTAAAGTAGTTCAGTTAATTATGAAACATTCCTTAAAATGAGATTTTCTGCCATTCTGTCACCTCCAGAGAATTTATCTAGTTGGGAACACTTCTATAATGATGTGGTAAAACTCTACAAAATGTCTACAACGTACTGACTGCAAACCAGTGTAGTACAGTACAAATGAATATATGTGTTGGGTTTTAAAGTTGAAATCAGTGGGAGTGACCTTAATGAGACATGCTTTCTAAAGGTGAAACGTGCTTCTTCAAGAGGTAGAGAAAGAAAATAGGGAAGGATGACTGGTTTGGTAGGATTGCTGAGGAGAGGCACATTGTTCTTTTACTTGGCAACAGTGGAAACTTAAGCACAGGAACTTTGTAAGTGTATTTAAGTCATTGGACTTCATACTAAATTTGGTTTTTCTACCAAAATATATTTTGGTGTTGCTGAAGAAGGCAAAAAAATCCTTATTTAGTATCTTTGTATAAAAGCTTTTCCCTCAGTCTCCACCCCCACCCAAACTCCCGAGCTTCTTTTGACCCCCCTATGGTAAGCCATAGAAGATAAGCACTAAATAGTCCTGAAAGTTTACAGGTCAGGGCACAGGCCCGATAAAGAAAACCAAACCAAAACAAGAACAGTAACTGGATGAAAAAGAAAATTTGACATATGCTGTCTCATTCTTTAAATGAATATAGGTAGGTTTTTGTACCTAACCCTTTTACAGTAAACCTTTACTT
>SJYW01011953.1:265871-283733 GCA_006410735.1 Raphicerus campestris
GGTAGAGAAAGAAAATAGGGAAGGATGACTGGTTTGGTAGGATTGCTGAGGAGAGGCACATTGTTCTTTTACTTGGCAACAGTGGAAACTTAAGCACAGGAACTTTGTAAGTGTATTTAAGTCATTGGACTTCATACTAAATTTGGTTTTTCTACCAAAATATATTTTGGTGTTGCTGAAGAAGGCAAAAAAATCCTTATTTAGTATCTTTGTATAAAAGCTTTTCCCTCAGTCTCCACCCCCACCCAAACTCCCGAGCTTCTTTTGACCCCCCTATGGTAAGCCATAGAAGATAAGCACTAAATAGTCCTGAAAGTTTACAGGTCAGGGCACAGGCCCGATAAAGAAAACCAAACCAAAACAAGAACAGTAACTGGATGAAAAAGAAAATTTGACATATGCTGTCTCATTCTTTAAATGAATATAGGTAGGTTTTTGTACCTAACCCTTNCCTGAAAGTTTACAGGTCAGGGCACAGGCCCGATAAAGAAAACCAAACCAAAACAAGAACAGTAACTGGATGAAAAAGAAAATTTGACATATGCTGTCTCATTCTTTAAATGAATATAGGTAGGTTTTTGTACCTAACCCTTTTACAGTAAACCTTTACTTAAAAAAAAAAAAAAAAAACTTCAGGAAATTTGTTTGATAACAATTGGCCACATCTAGTATAAAGCCTTGGCGTTCAGGTGTTCTTGCTGTTGGAGAGGAGTGAAAGTGGGGGATCATTCTTTTTTCTGCACCAAATCTGAGGTGCTGAGGCAAAAATGCAGTGTGATCAGGAAATGCTGACTCTGAGAAAACTAAACACCCACCATTGGCTCTAGATTCTATTACTGTTACATTTAGAGGTCCTCTTGCTTATTCCCAGTATACATATACCTTTTAGTAGCTTTGGGTCATCTTTTGTTTTGTCTAGGCTTATGGGAAAAAGTGATGTTAATATCAGTATTGAGGTATGTACTTGGGTAGAAACCTATCTCTATGTCCTGAATGAATTTTCTTATTTTAAGAAAGTCCATATTTGTAAAATGGGTTAGGTGGGTCTTAATTATTCACATTATGATTGGACTCTCTTATCTCTTCATGGCTCTCCAACATAGTGCTGTCATCTTTTTCTAACTTGAGACACATCTATAAAAGAGGTTAGACAATACTGTTTAAGAAGAGAGAGAATTGGTAAATGGAGCAGTGCAAATTGTGCCGGCTAGTAGGATTTTAGCGAGCTTGTTTTTTAGAGTTGTTTACAAGAATGGGTTAATATGCTTTTCATTCAGGTTAATATGCCTTTTATTCTTGTTTTCTAGTTAGCACATCAGTGTAACATTTTGATCCAGATTATTGATGAGGGTGATTTCCTAGAAGTTTTGTTAACTGGTAGACAGCTGTGGTGTGGTGTGGTGTATTTAGGGAATGTGAATGAGCAGGTGCCTGGAGAAGTGAGTCATACAGTGAAAGAGGAAAGTGTATCTTTAACGCCTAGTCCTCTGTGTATCATAGATTGGAAACTGATAGAAAATCAGGAGGCTCTGCAGATCTGAGTACCCCAGAGATTTCCCTCCATGGTGCAAATTGCTTTGATTTTTAGATCCAAACACATGGGGCTGTAACCACGCATGCGGGCCAGCAAATGAGAGTTAACGTCTTTAGAAATGTACCAGCATTCAGCAAGGCTAATGTTTGCTGCTTTCCTATTTTGTACAGGGAGTAAGCATTAATAATGTCTTTCATCTTTGAGTGGATCTACAATGGCTTCAGCAGTGTGCTCCAGTTCCTAGGTAAAGCCATTTCCTTGAAATACACATTTCAAATGCTGCGCATTTCCTGAAACAATTTAAATATAGGTAGATTTTGCTGTGTAGAAGCTAATTATGCTATTATTTTCTTTTTAAGGACTCTACAAGAAATCTGGAAAACTTGTATTCTTGGGTTTGGACAATGCAGGCAAAACGACTCTTCTACACATGCTCAAAGATGACAGACTGGGCCAGCATGTTCCAACATTACATCCAAGTAGGTTTGAAAATACCTGGTGACCTTTTGTTATTTGAGGGTCAGTGTCAGGGTTGGAGGATGGATCTCCAGTTGATGCAGTTCTTTTATTTACTGAAGCCCCAAAAGACTTGACAAAAAATTCTCTATAGGATACGCCCAAGTCAAATACCCATGAATCTAAAGACCTCTGGAACTTTGTCACTATCTGTTCTCACTACTTCTGCCATGGGACACATCTCCCATATCTACTTCTAAGGAGTAGCAAACACTTGGGAGAAAAAGAGACTTGGCTTTTTAAAATAATTGAAGGGTAGTTTCACCCTTGTATCCTTTTCTTCACAAAGTGAAAACTTCATTGGGTTTTACGTTTGTATTGGATTATAATTTTGGTAGCTTGGCCTTGTTGGATGGAGAAGCTTATTTCCTTCCTTTATTTTTCAGCATCAGAAGAGCTGACAATTGCTGGAATGACTTTTACAACTTTTGATCTTGGTGGGCATGAGCAAGGTAAGAGGTGATTCAGTGGAAGGGTGATGTTGGCTTCTGGATCATTTTGTTCTCCTTTTTCAAAGCAGTCTTTGAAATTGCTTTCTAATAACATGAATATTCCCTTACGTAATCATAATAATTATCAAACCCACAAAGTTTTATTTATCTACTCTATAGTGTATACTGCGTTTTTTGGTCATTTGTTCTGGTAAGCTCCTTTAAACATTTTTCCTCTCTTAAACAAGATCCAGTACAGTATCACATGTTGAATTTAATCATGTCTCTTTTTTATCACTTATTCAGTGGAGTGTATGTAGGAAATTATTTGTAATTTTAAGTCATTTTAAATTTGTCAAGAGTTGCAAAGATAGTACAGTGACTGTTTGTGATGACTTTGACCTGAACTGATATTTTGTGTATTCTCCCCATTTGGGGCAGTTGGTGGAACAGTTTCTTCTGCCTTGTTGTTCTCCTCAGTGCTTTGTGCCTTACTCAGCCTGTGTCCACTTGGTTCCCAGATTCCTATCTGTTGTTTATGCAGAATTTGGGCCATCTTTATCTGATGGATGCCCACTTTACATTTGGCATGATTTTATAGTCAGTGATTTCATTAACATTATACTTACTTTATTCATGTAATATTTATGTCCTACAAAATCATATATGTAAAATGATCATCAGCACATAGAATACCTATACAGAAGTGACTGAAAGAACATGTACAGAAACATTAGCAGTGGCTATGTGGTGGTGGAGGGCTACAGATGATCTTGTTTCCTTTTTTCCTATAATAAGCTTGTATCATTTTCATTCGGGTAGAGAACAGTGCATGGTATCTTTTCTGCTTCTTTCAGAAGTATCCGTAACCACTTACAGATTTAAATTCAGAGATAAAATAGTTGTAAGCTGAACTGAGACCATCTGGAGAATGCAGAAGGAGGAGGTGTTTTTAGATACCTGAATTGGGAATTGTATATTATTTGGTGTGATAAATTTAGCTTTCAGGTTTTGATAAGAGTAGAAAAGGAAATGAATTTATGTACAGATGTTCTCCAACTTAACTATGATTTAACTTAATATTTTTGACTTTACGATAAAACAGCCTTTCGTCATGCTGGGCAGCTCCCGGTCAGCCATGAGGTCCCGAGAGTAAACAACTGATACACTTAAAATCATTCTGTGCCCGTGCACCATGCTTTTTTTCATATACTATTTCATACAAACATACAGTATTCAATGAATTATATGAAAGAGTCAACACATTATAAAATAGGCTTTGTGTTAGATGATTTTGCCCAACTGTAAGCTAATATAAATGTTCTGAGCACTTTTAAGGTAGGCTAGGTTAAGCTATATCTGGAAGGTTTATCAAATACATTTTGACTTAGGAGATTTTCAACTTATAATAGATTTATTGGGATATAACCCCATTATAAAGAAAGATTTCTCCATAGTCTTGTTTGAGGAAAATTTACCTAACAGAAACATTTTTTCCATAATAACCTTGCTACATTTTACACAAATTACTGAGATGCTATTTGGAAGGTTTTTTGTTTTTTGGTATAACTTAAAAATTTAACTTATAAAAGTAGTCCAGGATTAATGTAGCAAATTCAGTATATGATGAGTATACAAATCTGAAAGGTAAAAGTGAAATTCCCCCAACTTCTCCTTCCCAGTCCTGCTCTTCAGAGGTGACCACTGTTAAATGGCTGATGTAGAAGTGCTTCCTTAATCATCCCATAGAAATGAATGGTTTAGAAATTATAATACAGTTAAAGTACTGCTTCCCAGATCATTGTCACATCATGTTATAAACAAAAAATTGAAATTTATAAGGCACNCACTGTTAAATGGCTGATGTAGAAGTGCTTCCTTAATCATCCCATAGAAATGAATGGTTTAGAAATTATAATACAGTTAAAGTACTGCTTCCCAGATCATTGTCACATCATGTTATAAACCAAAAATTGAAATTTATAAGGCACACTGGGTTACATTAGGAGACTGAGGTAATTGGCCTGGAAACGTCAACCACCTGGCAAGCCCTGTCTCCCTGTGGGCTGAGTGGATGAAAGTGTCAGTACGCCTACAAATTGGTTAGTGAGGAACTAACTTGGGACTAGAGTTACCTGGATAAATAATCTGCATCCTGATACTCTAACTCAGAAGTTGCACACTAAAATGTCTCCGGGGTAAGGTAGGTCCTTGAGGTGAATGAAATTGGGAGTGANACACTGGGTTACATTAGGAGACTGAGGTAATTGGCCTGGAAACGTCAACCACCTGGCAAGCCCTGTCTCCCTGTGGGCTGCGTGGATGAAAGTGTCAGTACGCCTACAAATTGGTTAGTTAGGAACTAACTTGGGACTAGAGTTACATGGATAAATAATCTGCATCCTGATACTCTAACTCAGAAGTTGCAAACTAAAATGTCTCCGGGGTAAGGTAGGTCCTTTAGGTGAGTGAAATTGGGAGTGAGACAGTAGGAAGTGGTGGAAACTTTGACAGACTGAAGATCTGAAGCCGCATGTAAAGAGGCAGCCACCACTCAGTCCCACTGATTATTATCCCCCCAGTATATGTGGACTGATAGGCATGGGATTGCTAGATGTCGTACTTTTTCAGAAAATCAGGCAGAACACCCTGATTTTAGTATTTAAATAAATCAGATTCAGGTCATGGACCATCAGTTTATTCATCCTCTGTTCTGACTTAATACTGGCTAGGACTTGGAGAATCTGTACAGAGTTTAATGCTGTTGAAACCTGGCCAGAATTTGCTTACTTCGTAGACCATTAGGTTATTCATATTCAGCATATATGATTTTAAATTGATGCAACTGCAAACTTTGTCTTTTAGCACGTCGGGTTTGGAAAAATTACCTCCCAGCAATTAATGGGATTGTCTTTCTGGTGGACTGTGCAGATCATCCTCGACTTATGGAATCCAAAGTTGAGCTTAATGTATGTTTATATTTTCTTTTTATTTTCTTGGCCTCTGTTTCTTTTAAGAAATACAACTTAGTAGTGCCAGTACTTAATCATTCCAGTTAACATTTGGTAAAAAGTCCTAGCTACAGGAAGAAAGTATTTTGAAATTTAAAAAAAAAAAATTATTTTTCAATGTTCTGAGGAAACTTGGCTTGAACGCAAGTAAATTAACTTTGCTTAAATTTATCATAGGGTGATTCTATGTGCAGTTTGCTCAGGACATTCTGCAGTTAATGCCTGCTTTCCCAGCATAATTAATGTCTTTCCCTTTCATGCATTACGTATGTCACTCTTTATGCTGTGTTGGCATAGTGAAACCTTAAAGGAGATATTAGAGTTCTTTGCGTTTTTGAATCTGTGCTCTCAGGTTGTACCTGCCCAACCTTTGGCACTGAGTGACTTCCCAGATCTTAACAGGCTGTTCTGTATTCAGTTTTGGTCACATGCATTGTTTGATACTAACTAGGACTCATGTCGGATTTTTTTCCTTTGTCAACGTTGCATTTTTCTTGTCTTGATATTTCTGTAACACCTTTGTAATCCATACTGTGTCACTCTGCGTCTTCTTTCTCTTTGATTTATAACTCTGCATTCTTGTTCCTGGCAGTTTGAACCTCTCTTCTGGTGTAAGTATGTTTGTTGAATCTGAAGCTGTAGTCTTAAAATCCTTTCCTTACTTGACCCCTTGGCACTCGTCATTCTCTTTCTTTGTAAACTCCCCTTTACATTCTTGGTTTTGTTGTTTTCTCTGGCTGATACTTCTCTGACTCTTGGCATAAGCACCCGTTCCCCTGCTTAGCCCTTAAATCTTGGTGCTCCCCAGGGTCTGTACTTTTTCCCAGGCTGGTCCAGGCTTCTCCCATTCTTTTATCTGCAACCCGTCATGCCAGTGACCCCCAAATGGGTTTCTGTTATTTGAATCTCTCTTGAGCTCCAACCTCATACATAGTGCTACTTACTAAAAACTCTACCTACCAATTCTGTCCTCCCAGAATGGAACTATTCGTCTTCCCCATCCTGTACCCGGACATGCAGTGAATTACTGTAGATTTTACCACCACCTTGCCACATACTACTTGTCTTTGCCCTCCTTAATATTCTTGAGTAGATCTCTTAGCAGTCTGGGGATAACATCTACAGCTCTTTTGCGTAGCACATAAGTTCTTTCATAATCTTTCTTCTTTATTTCTCCAGCTTTTTTATTGCCTATCTTGAACTACATTCCAAACATAGACAACATCTTGCCCTCCCTTGAATATTCAGAAGTAACTGTCTCTGCCTGGTTTTCTCACCTGACCCTTCCCACTTTTGCTCGCAGATTTCTAAATGTCCTGTAAGAGATCCCAGAATTTAGGTATGACTGTTTCTGAGAAGCCTTCTCTGACCTCTCAGACTGTTAGACTCTCCATCTTACCAGCATCNAAAAAAAAAAATTATTTTTCAATGTTCTGAGGAAACTTGGCTTGAACGCAAGTAAATTAACTTTGCTTAAATTTATCATAGGGTGATTCTATGTGCAGTTTGCTCAGGACATTCTGCAGTTAATGCCTGCTTTCCCAGCATAATTAATGTCTTTCCCTTTCATGCATTACGTATGTCACTCTTTATGCTGTGTTGGCATAGTGAAACCTTAAAGGAGATATTAGAGTTCTTTGCGTTTTTGAATCTGTGCTCTCAGGTTGTACCTGCCCAACCTTTGGCACTGAGTGACTTCCCAGATCTTAACAGGCTGTTCTGTATTCAGTTTTGGTCACATGCATTGTTTGATACTAACTAGGACTCATGTCGGATTTTTTTCCTTTGTCAACGTTGCATTTTTCTTGTCTTGATATTTCTGTAACACCTTTGTAATCCATACTGTGTCACTCTGCGTCTTCTTTCTCTTTGATTTATAACTCTGCATTCTTGTTCCTGGCAGTTTGAACCTCTCTTCTGGTGTAAGTATGTTTGTTGAATCTGAAGCTGTAGTCTTAAAATCCTTTCCTTACTTGACCCCTTGGCACTCGTCATTCTCTTTCTTTGTAAACTCCCCTTTACATTCTTGGTTTTGTTGTTTTCTCTGGCTGATACTTCTCTGACTCTTGGCATAAGCACCCGTTCCCCTGCTTAGCCCTTAAATCTTGGTGCTCCCCAGGGTCTGTACTTTTTCCCAGGCTGGTCCAGGCTTCTCCCATTCTTTTATCTGCAACCCGTCATGCCAGTGACCCCCAAATGGGTTTCTGTTACTTGAATCTCTCTTGAGCTCCAACCTCATACATAGTGCTACTTACTAGAAACTCTGCCTACCAATTCTGTCCTCCCAGAAAGGAACTATTCGTCTTCCCCATCCTGTACCCGGACATGCAGTGAATTACTGTAGATTTTACCACCACCTTGCCACATACTACTTGTCTTTGCCCTCCTTAATATTCTTGAGTAGATCTCTTAGCAGTCTGGGGATAACATCTACAGCTCTTTTGCGTAGCACATAAGTTCTTTCATAATCTTTCTTCTTTATTTCTCCAGCTTTTTTATTGCCTATCTTGAACTACATTCCAAACATAGACAACATCTTGCCCTCCCTTGAATATTCAGAAGTAACTGTCTCTGCCTGGTTTTCTCACCTGACCCTTCCCACTTTTGCTCGCAGATTTCTAAATGTCCTGTAAGAGATCCCAGAATTTAGGTATGACTGTTTCTGAGAAGCCTTCTCTGACCTCTCAGACTGTTAGACTCTCCATCTTACCAGCATCTGTTGTTTTTACTGATTTTATTAGGTCTCTCCCACTGGAACTTAGATGTAGGGATCTTGTCTTATTTCTTTGTGAAACCCCCAGATCTAGTAAACCCTTGGGCATATACTATGCACTTTGTTACTATTTAATGAATGAATAACATCCTTTCTCTGATATTGTCTAACATTTCTTGGTACATGAGATGTTCATAGTAGGTTTCCCTTTATCCTTTTAATTCTGCCCCCCTTTCCTAGCTCTTCCTGTCAGTGTAATAGATTCCTGGGCTTGAAATCTTTGCCAACTTCGACTCCTGTGTTGTCTGTCTTATCATTTAGACATCAGTCTCTTCACTTCTTTCTCCAGAATGCTTGCTGCACTATTCAATAGCATGAAATTCAGTACATGCTGCTATCTTAGGCTGATCATCATCCCTTTCCTGAGCACCACAGATAGATACTATGTGAGAATTCATTGTACTGGAAGTATAGATTCTATCTAATAATTCTAGATTTAGGGTCTATTGCAGCTAACTTCTCAGACTGACACCATAATATTTGTCCTACCATCCCAACTCATTTACTCTGTCAAGACACATCAACATAAATGCTTTAATCCAGCCAGGTGATACTCCATATGGCTTTATGAACTCTTCCTACTATAAAGCCATTGCTTATCTTCTTCATTCTTTGGGTTCTGCCTATCCAAACTCTGCCCCTCCTTCAGAGTCCAGTTTAGTTTCCACGTCTTTGTTAAGACTTTGCTTAAGTCCACGTCACTGCTTTATTTTCCTGAATGTCTTTTAGTATTTGTATTCTCTTCCTATTCATTGTGACAGTTAATCATCCACTTGACTTGCTTTATTGAGAGATGAGCATAGAGTAAGGATTTCTTGAGCCAGGGATGTGTCTTACCTTTCTTTTGTCTGCTTGTCATTGTTGGGGATGGTATGTTGCACAGGGGCCATCTAGTGAATATTTGGGGTTTCCTGTAGTCATCTTTGAGGCTCTGTAGCCAGAGCTTTGTTCTTCCTGGACAGTGCTCAGTGGAGAGCTGAGGATGGTCTGTGGTTGAGTGGTTTTGCTCAGAGTTAAGATTCTGCTGCTTTACAAATAGACACAACTTTGCATTATAATTGTTTTGAAGCTTTTGGGGAATCTTTAACTAATGTCAAGGTAATTTTTAGGGGCTTTTCACCTAAAAATAAGGGTGTTATATAATGTCAGGATTAACTTTTAGTTAATCACTCAAGTATAAATATGATCAGATTTTCACTCTGCGTTTGGTACCTTGTAGACAAGTGAAAAGCAAATTTATCTTCATTGTCTGGTGGGCTTTTATAGATTCCTCACCCAGCTCTTTTTTTAAATCTTGGCTTTAGGCTTTAATGACAGATGAGACAATATCCAATGTGCCAATCCTTATCTTGGGTAACAAAATTGACAGAACAGATGCAATCAGTGAAGAAAAACTCCGTGAGATATTTGGGCTTTATGGACAGACCACAGGAAAGGTAAGAGAAAAAATCTTCAGCAGATACATTATAAAGGCAGCTCACCGCTTTTGAAACATTCATTTTTACAATCTAGATTTTACTTGTCTTTTAAAAGTAACTGGGTTTAACATTTGTTTTTCTAGAGGTGATTTGTAGACTGTGAAGGCTGGAACATGTTCTTTCTTTCCTTGTTTTCTAATGAGAGTTTTTCTCAGGTAATTGACAGATTCTTTAGCTTGAAATTTTTTTGGACTGGAAATTTTAGATTATGAAGGGTGCTCATTTATATCATTTTCTAAGCATTGAACTCAGAGTACTGGGTTATTCTCTGTGCTCCTGCTGAGAGAGGTGGGACTATTACCCCTATTTGGAGATGAGGAAACTAAGAGTGATTGATTCAGGTCTACATAGCAAGTCAGTGATAAAACCAGGAACAGAACCCAAATCTTCCAGATTAGTAGAATCTTGTTGCAGAAAAGTATGCTTGTGAGAGAAAAATCCAGATCAGCTCTAGTTTATCGGAATCTTGGTCTTTTCCACATAAGGTTTGGTATATTTAATTTTTAAAAATTTGCTTTTCTGGAATCTTCGTGACTTTTTTTGCATGGTTCCTTAGTCTTGCCTCTTCTTGGTTATATAGTTCTTTCTAGAAATACTTCTTTTCATTAACTTAGTTTTCCATTTTACACACACTTGAATTTTTTATTTTCTTGACATAACCTGTCATTCGTATATATTCCTGAGTGCTTGTATTAATAAAAATGTTCTTATTTCTAAGAAATCCTGGACTTCTCTTGTCTGTTAAGAGAACATGCTTTTCTTGGTTTGCTGCCATAGCTTTCCAGATGAACCAGTTCGTGTGTTCAAAGCAAAGGTGCTTCACAGTGAGAGAATCTGGGAGCAGGACTCTACTGAAAGCATGAACCGCAGTGGCCTTGACCACATTTCTGTAATTAATCCCTGCTCAGATTTGCTTCTCATGGATGGAGAAAGTGATTTTTTGTCATCACCTTTGCAAGCTTTTCCACATGGAAATGCTAACATCTTGGTTTTGCCTCCCCTAGGGGAATGTGACCCTCAAGGAGCTGAATGCCCGCCCCATGGAAGTGTTTATGTGCAGTGTGCTCAAGAGGCAAGGATACGGCGAGGGCTTCCGCTGGCTCTCCCAGTATATTGACTGATGTTTGGACAGTGAAAATAAAAGAGTTTTACTTCTCTGGACTGATCCTATTCACAGCTTCCTCATGAACTTTTCTAATAGAACAAGGAAAGCTCTCCGACCGTGTCTGGCGTTGAGAAGCCAAGAGTCTCTGTCTGCTCTCTCATCGCCCAGTGGTGACATGTGCTCTTCTCCACACTGTTGGGAGGTAATGCTGCCCCACGTGCTGGTGCAGGTCAGCACCCCGGGACTTGGAGGTGGCAGGATTTGTCGGGTAGAGCTGTGTGCCATCACGGGCCACCTGGAAAGAAAAACACGTCTCACCACTGTGGTTGATTTCAAAAGAAAGTGATTCTATTTTTTAAAGAAAGTGTTGTTAATGTAATTGGTGACCCTCCTCATAATTTTTTTTTTAAGTTCACAATATACTTGGTCCAGAGTTTTCTTTTTTTTCAATCTAGTGAATGGCATTTAAATATTTCATAAAATTATGCACAGATAAACGTTGGAGTCCAGAGCTGAGTTAAGTGAACAGCAGGCTGGTGAGAGAGGCTCCCCTGTCTCCCTGACTGCCCTTAGTAGGTGGCACCACCCCTTGCGCAGAGCACCAGGAAAGAGCAGAATTGCAGCCTCGCAATTGCAGCACAGAGGCTGCTTTCCACTGTGCTGGGCTCCGGTCATGTCTCCTCCCAGCATGGATAGCAGATGGGTCTCTGCGGAGGAGTTAGTTCTAGCAGTGGGTTATTGTTACTGTCTTTATTCAGTAAGTTACCAATTTCAGCCAGTCTTTGCTTTTATGCAGTTTTAAACTTTTCATTTCTTTCTGTAGCACCTTTTTCATTTTCAGTTGTAAAAAGTGACTTTCACCTCATGAAAGATTTGAGAACATCCCCCATGTCACACACTACAGGTGTGTCTCAGTCATTTTTGCAAATTCTAGGGGAAATTTTTTTCTCAACAGGAGAGTCACACAGGACAAAGTTAACAGCTTAAGGACTCTTAATTCTGTGAGTTGAGAAATTCGATGTTTGATATTGTAACATTTGTTTGAATCTAGGAAAGATTTATTCCGCTTGCAGAATTTGGTTTCTTTATTGGACTTGATGAACTCTGATTTTTTTTTTTGGTGTTAAAGGTTATCATCTGTAACTTTCCCAGATTTTGGGGGTAGGTGGGAGGTGTTATGAAATTGTCTTTCTCCAGGCCAGAAATAACCTGGGGAAATTCTAATCCAAGAACTGTGTGTTGAGCTCTTCCTTTTGAGCCAGCATCACTTATCAGTTAGCACCAGTATAAAAGCCTCCATGTCCCCAACGGTGTGATGAGGGTTATTTTAATAGCATTCCACTTCTCTAATGCCATGTGTGAAATTGGATTTTCATGATCTTAACCAATGTTTTACCCTTGTAGTAAAGGATGAAGGGATAAGATGGTCTTCATGTGGAAGGATATCTTCTTTAATGAAAAATTAGAGGTATTTTTCTCAGAACTGAAAATTGTGATGTTGAGGCTTATTTGCAGAGGACTGAACTAAATTCAGTGGATTCTTGCTTTTAATGTGAGAGCATGGAAAGTGTGGATATAACATTCCTGGGGTGAGAGTATTTTTCTTTAGTTGGATTTCGCATCGTTAGTCTTCAGTACTGACCTGTTGGGAAAGCATACTTTTTCACGGCTAGGTACCAAATGCAGAGGCTCAACGAAGCATAAAGCTGGGAAGAGCAAGTCTTTCATTTATTAGCAAGCATAGCTGGTTTGGAAAGGGGTTAAAGCCTTAAGTGAACAAATCTAGCTAATGGTGAATGAACTAGGTAGTTAACTTGCATACTTCTGATTTCCTTTGGCTAAAGGTAACCTACTTCTCTATCCAGAGATAGGAGAGGTGTGATTGCTTCAGTGTTAGTTTTCTTTTCTATTGTCCCTAGTCAATTTAGCAAGCTAGAAAACTATGGATTCTACACAGGGCAGCTCTTTGTGAAAGTGGTTTATTTTGGCCACCGGAGAAAGAGTTGGGATTGAAAAATCAAGTGGCGCCTGTTTCTTGCCCCACAGAAAACACAGTTCCTATGATAAAATAGAGGAAAGAAGCTGCTGTAAGGAGCTCAGCTCCTAACAGGATCAGAGCTTTGTACAGGAACTCCCATGAATTGAGACTTTTCATTCTGTTTTATCAGAGTGCGTATATGTCCTATTTCAGGAAAAATAAAACAGTCATTTACAGAAGAGAGTCAATCTGTATCTTAAGCGTTTTAATAAAAAGTTAAACCAAATTTGCTATCTTGTTCCTTTTTGGCATTGGCTTGTTCTGAGTATGAACATACAACAGATAGGAGAGACAAATTTTGCTATGAGGGGATGCAGGGTGTGAATGTGTGGAAAGACCAGGCCAATTTACACATTCCACTACAAGTAGTACATTTAGTACTGTTTGAGAGCCTTGCAACAAATGGTGGCCCCAGGATTGGTGGTTATTTCTGCAACAGGATGGACATGGCAGACTTTTTATACAAAATCTCATATATTAACATGCTAGCAGGGGCTGGATTCAGTTTAGCTGTGTTTCATCATTTTGTATAAAACTGAAGAGATTTAGTTAACTGTTACATTTTGCAAAATAGGAAAAGTAACAAAACCTATGCTTGAGCATTTACTAGGCTTGTAGGAAGCTTTGATTTTAAAAAACCCAAATAAGGTTATGACATTTAAGTACTGGGATAAAATAGAATGGGAAGCAAAATGCAGCAGGTTATTTTTGAGTATTAAATTACCAGAGACATCTTGAGCTTGAAACATACTGTGAAACGATGGCATGGGTTTTACATTTATATGAATTTATTTGTGCTACTTGAGTCAGATCAGAGCATGAAAATTAAAGGCTAAGTCAGTGAGCCCAGCACTCAGAGGGTCAGGACTCTACTGTGATGTGTTGTAAATAGAGAAAAACCTGATTCGAGCAGTTCATGCTGGAGGCTTGAGCATCACTAGAGAGAAACACTAATTGCTGGGAAGTTGGATAGTCAGATTTTACTGTGATCAAGCCATCTGTGTCACAGAACTAAAAGAAGACAGTACCTGCTGTGGGAAAACTGCTGATTTCATTACTGCTTCATACTATAATGGATCATTTCCCTTTTCTCAGGTTTGTGTGACTGGAAATATTTAACATTACCCTGTATTGTGTTGCAGATAAAACCAAGCAGCATTAATTTATTCAAAAATTGACTAGAAAGGTTATGTAATGCAGTAATTGAATGTTTTTCATTAATGCTGACATAAATATCTACTAAAATAACTCATTAAAATTATTATGTACTTTAGTTGATAGTGTGATAAACAGACCTTCATAAAATATCTAGCTTGTGGTGTCTGCTTCAGGGATATCCAAAAGACACTTTGTTCGTATTCCTCTGTCCTCAAGGTGACTTCATTGGAAAAGATCAGGGATGGCAAACTAGAGCTTGTGGTCCTGATCTGGCCTGCTGCCTGTTGTATGACCTGTGAGGGGGAAAAAAGTACAATTTTGTGACATGCTACAATGATAAAGAATTCAAACTCTTTGTAATTTGAATTGAATTTTATTGGAACACAGCCATCCCACTCTTAGCTTTTGCACACTACAGCAGCAGAGCTTAGTATTTGAGAGAGAGACTCTATGGGTCACAAACCATGATCTATTTACAAACCATAATCTATTTTACAGAAAAAGGAACCCCTAAACCACATGAAGTGTGTATACTGCCAACTATAGGGTTGTGTAATTTAAAACTTTGACTTCGGCTACTGTTTATCCTGGGCTTCCCTGGTGGCTCAGTGGTAAAGAATCTGCCTGCCAATGCGGGAGATGCAAGAGACCCGGGTGGGAAGTAAAAGAATACCCATTGCAGTATTCTTGCCTGGGAAATCCCATGGAGAGAGGAGCCAGGCAGGCTACAGTCTATGGGTTCACAAAAAGTTGGACACTACTTAGCAACTAAACAACAACTAGTTTATCATAGTTTTGAAGGCCAATTTTATTTTGAGCAAATCCAGTTTCCATGAGATTGGTAGTGTGGTCTTTGGCATAACAAGAGACCCGAGTTGTATCTTATGAGCTCTATTATCTCCTAGTGGATTGCTGTAGCGTTTACTTAACAAAATTTCAAAGTACTGAACGGTTTCTTTGCCCGTGTTATCGCAGGGATCAGAGGTCAGATGTCTCCTACACCTGGGCAGATACTGACAGGACCCGTTAGGGACTGGGCAAGTCTACGCACGTCAGCACATATTTGTATTCCCTTTCCTGCAGCTCAGCGAACAGAGACGAGACTAGGCTCCGAAGGACCAGCACGTCCTTATCTCCCGGTAAAAGCCACATTCCGGTCACTCTCCCGGGGCTCGTCCTCCGGTCCTACAACTCCCGCTTACGTTGCTCAGGTGACCTGAACGGTCTAGGGCGGGGAAAGGCGGGGTCAGCCTCAGCAGCCAATCAGGACTCGGCCCCTTGCCCAGCCAATGGGATNGCACTCCACTCCCTCACCAGGTGTCAGGTCTAGATCCCAGGCCTCAGGTCATAATCCTGAGGACTACGGAGGCCTTCTGGTCTCATGCCTTGGTGGTGCACTGTGTGGAGGGACCTGGGACCCTCCTCTCATCCTTGGTACTCAGAACCTCAGAGTAAGGAGTTCTTTGCCTCCTGGCAGAGGGTGAATGGGACTTGGGCAAGATGCCAAGCAACTCTGGAGGTCTGTGGCGCATTCAGCATCCCTGGCTAAGCATCATTGAGCTCCCACTCCCAGTCTGAATTACTTCTGGACAACTCCTGTCTTAGCCTTGCACCCACACACCAGAGGCCCTTGAATGGAGTCTTCCTAACCCTGTTCTCTTTCCCTTGAATGCCTAGTGAAATGCCAGGGGCCCAGGGTGCCACCTTCCTGGAGTAGGAGAGGAGCCTGTTACTTGGTTTATCTCTTAGATCTTAACCAGAACATCCCTTCTGGATCAGAATGACAGATATATGGGGTTCCACCTAATAAGAGTATTAGCGTGGGGCCCAGGCAAGTAGGTATATTTTGAACAGTTGTGGGTTGGTCTTGGCCGCCAGTTTAGAACTTCAGACAGTCACTTGTCCCCTCTCTGCAAGGAAAGCGCTCTTGCTGTCATGTACTTTCACTTGCTCTTGACAGTGGAGTCGGCAGCCTCGGCTTCTTGGCTTGATTTTCTAGACTTTTCACTCACTTGCTCTGACAGTGGAGTTGGCAGCCTTGGTGTCTTGGCTTGATTTTCTAATACATGTTCTTCTGTTTCTTCTGTAATCCCAGGTGCTTTACCTAGGCCAAAGCAAAGCACTGTAGCACCTTGGTGTTAATGTTTGTTCTCCTGTACGTGGTCCAGCCCAGCTTCTCAGCCCAGATCTTCCCAAACGCCTCTACTGAACTTCCAAGGTTAACCCAGCCTGGCTTTGCCATAGAAATCGCCTCTGACAGTCAACAGGATGGCCATGACTTTATAGGGAAGACTGATACTGGGAATTTTCCTCTGTGTATGGGCCCCAGTTCCTCCCCCCTCCCACCGTCTCCCACCCCAACATAGTCTTGGTCCCAGGGAACCCTCCAGGTCTCTTGGAAGCTTCTCCTGCTGTGTGTGTAACAGGCAGCCCTGCATAATCTTGGGCAATGTGCTTAATCTGTCTAAGCTCCTTTCCCAGGAATTGATATATAAAGTCTTCTTACTGCCACATAGTAAGAGCTATAGAAGGGCTAGCATCTATGTAAACACGGACCCAGAGGATGAAATTGTAGCATGTCTGTCCCACTAAATGACAAGACTGTTGGTATCAAATGAGGCAGAAAAGGAAGACCCTGGAAAAATCAGCCCTGGCTCCTCCTGCTAACTGTGTCTGCTGCTGTTGCTCTTGCTAAGTCGCTTCAGTCGTGTCTGACTCTGTGCGACCCCACAGACAGCAGCGCACCAGGCTCCTCTGTCCGTGGGATTTTCCAGGCAAGAGTACTGGAGTAGGGTGCCATTGCCTTCTCCCACTAACTGTGTGACTGTGAGATATATTTACTCAACCTCTCTGGGGCTTAAAATATCCATCTGAAATGGAGATAATACCAGTGTCTAGTTCATGGGGCTGCTCTGAGGACTAAATGAAGTGATGTCCATAGAATATTAACACCAGGCCTGGGCCACAGTGCTCCCTGGGGGCTGGGTGTCTGTGATCATGNATATATTTACTCAACCTCTCTGGGGCTTAAAATATCCATCTGAAATGGAGATAATACCAGTGTCTAGTTCATGGGGCTGCTCTGAGGACTAAATGAAGTGATGTCCATAGAATATTAACACCAGGCCTGGGCCACAGTGCTCCCTGGGGGCTGGGTGTCTGTGATCATGATAAAGTGCAGGAACCTGTATACAGAGGTACTCTGCACTTGTAAAGCATGTTTGGAAATTCCACAGAATAGCTAAGTGGTGTGCCCAGAGTTGCTTGCGGGTATGTTCCAGAGCTAACACCAAATTTTTTGAGTCCCAAGTTCATGATTTTCACTGTTACTCATTATTTTGCTTCCTGCCAGTGCTAAAGGTTGGGAGAGCTAACCTGTCATTTGGTTTCTCTTGTGTCCAGGAGTGCCATAATCTGGGGACGTGTGGTGTTTGCCACCCAGGAGACGTCTCCCTATGACATAGCAGTTGTGAGCTTGGAGGAGGACCTAGATGGTGTCCCTGTCCCTGTGCCTGCTGAGCATTTCCATGCAGGTAATGAACAAAGGGTCCCTTTGGTCAGGAAAGGACCTTGGAAAATCAGTGTTGGGCACATCAAGCCTACAGATCAGGGGCCAGCCCCTCAGGTCAGCTTCCTTCCTCACCCCTGCTGGAGTAACGAGTCAAGCTGGCACCTTGTTGCATCCTGGTTACAGTGCTTTGGCTGGAGTTGCTCTTAGAGGCCTTCTTGCTGTGCTGAGCATGCCCACAGTGCTGGGGGGTGGTGGAGCGGGGGGTGGGGCTGTCTCTTCTACACATCTCCTTCTCCCACTCACTAGC
>SJYW01011953.1:283832-314439 GCA_006410735.1 Raphicerus campestris
GGGGGCTGGCGGTGGAGGGTGCAGGTGGAATTCCCAGCGAAAGGTAAAGCATGTCTTTTTCCTGAGGCCCCGCAGCAGTGTAGTATGGAGGTGCTGAACCTTGAGGACTCCTTATAACACTGCGGGCTGGTCTGTGAGGCTGCAGTGGCATGATCTGAGTAAAAGGCCTTGTGATGCTGCCACAGAAGTACCAGATGTTTTGGTTTGTGGATGTGATTTGTTAGAACGTAACAAGGATTATGAGGATCACTGCTTTGGCATCTCTTCTGCCACTTACTAGCCCTGTATCCTTGGACAGCCAACTTTATATTCTTTGTCTCGGTTTCCACATTTGTAAAACAGGGCTAATGCTACTTACTCTTAGGTCTTGTGAGGACTGGGTGAAATATTGCCTGTAAAGCACTTGGTGAAGGAAGGTGGTGCCCATTTTGTAGTCATTGTCAGCATTTTATTTTCACCAATAGACTTTTTAGTCCCAGGAGTTGGGTGTTAATTCCACAAACATGTATTGAGCCCCTGGCTTGATGCTAGGAATCCTGAAAAGTGACTACCCAGTCCAGAAGGGGAATGAGGGCTGGAGAGGAATGATGGAGCAGATACAGTGGAGGTCCTGACCTCTTTCTGTAGGGGCCTGGGGAAAGTTCTCATGGAGGCAACAGGCATCTGAGCAGAAACTAGAAAGGCAGACGGGGTTTGGAAATTTGGAGAGGGCCGGTGGGGAGGGGGCTTGGCGAGTGTGTGAGTCCTGCCAGACGGAGGAGGCTCCCCAGCTTAACCCTCCTTCCTTCCCTGGCAGGCGAGGCTGTCAGTGTGGTGGGCTTCGGTGTCTTCGGCCAGGCTTGCGGGCCCTCGGTGACCTCAGGCATCCTCTCGGCTGTGGTGCAGGTGGATGGCACGCCGGTGATGCTGCAGACCACGTGTGCTGTGCATGGTGGCTCCAGCGGGGGACCTCTCTTCTCTGCCTGCTCCGGGGACCTCCTGGGTAACCAGCTCCTTGGCCCTCTCCCAGCCTTCCCCTGGCCAGAGCCCCAGTCCCACCCGCGAGTGCTCAGTGGCCAGCCCTGGGAGCCCCCCCCGTCTGAAAAGATGATGGGCCTTATGCCCAGGGGTAATTAGCCAAGGTTTTTGGACTGTTGTGCTTCTGAGGTCGGAGAGGATGGATGCTGGGCTTGGAGGGAAGAGATCTGAGTTCTAGTCCTTTCTCTGCCACTAAGGCACTCCGCGACCTTAGGTAAGTCACTTAATATCACTTGATCTGTGAAACTCAGTAGTTGGATGGGTCCAAGGGTCACAAACTCAAAAGTCCAACCTACCAGTTGGGCAGGTAAAGTGAATGAGTGAATGAATGAGTGAGGGAATGAATGTCTTCAGTGAGTGGAGGGCAAAGGAGAAACGGGGTGAACACCACTCAACTCTAGCACATTCTTGCCTCATTACAAAGATATGTGGGCCTAACACTGGCTGACTTTACAGTTTTACACAAGGAAGTGTGAACTCTTTTTTTTTTAATATGTGTTTCTTAAATCTTTCAATTTAAAAATTTTGTTAACTCAAGTTTTTTTTTTTTTTTAATCTGTTTAAAAAAAGCCAACCATGAGTCCATATGGATACCTCCACCTACAGTCCAGCACACAGGGTTCATGCAAGCCTTCCCCTTCCCTTATTTCTGACTGCTTTCTCCCACAGTGAGAAACGTTGCCTTTCTGTTGCTAGCTGCAATAGATTTATTTATTTCTTCAACTGTAGTGTACGAAGAAAGTACTTTCAGAATTCCTAACCACATCCTTGTGAGAAACAGATTTACCAACTAGAAGATAATATTTGAGCGAGTACCATTCTTTAGCCTTAAAGTATCCAGTCAAAAGGCTGTTTTCCAAAGTTTCTTAGATTAGCTCTTTGCCCTTCGGAATGGTTATGTGATTCATTTGAAATACAGTTAGGTACATTCATCCTAGTCTGCATTCCATCTTTCTCCCATATACTGGTTGACCTTCTAAAAGATGTATACAGATAAGTGGATACAGAGATAAATATAAATATGTGTATGCATGAGTTTGTGTGTGTGTATATACATATGTCTCTTATCTTGGTCTGCTGAGAGGGGCTAGAAGCTAGTGACACTCCAGTGGCAATGAGCATGCCGAGAGTCCAGATCTTGGTTTCTCAGAGTCATTCTCTAATAAAAAGAACCAGGAACTGACTGATTCCAGGGCTGCTTTGTGGTGCTGGAAAGGAAGGAAACTCTAAGAAAAACCAAATGATGAGCATGTCAAATGTTGAAAAACCCAAGAGCTGATGTGAAGGAGCTCCTGTTTAGAACAATTTGAACAACAAAACAAACAGCAGTAGTATTGGATTGTAACCCAAGAAAAGAATGAATACTCGTGAGTCTATACTAATATAAGTTAATATTGAATGGATTTAAAAATGGAGCCAAAGGATAGCTTTCCCTTACCGAAGAATTTCTATTAATAAATGTTGGAGAAATGAAGCTCAGTAGTTGTAGCACATGGGCCTAGTTACCCCATAGCATAGGGGATCTTCCCAGACCAGGGATTGAACTAGTGTCCCTTGTATTGTAAGCCAGATTTTTAACCACTGGACTACCAGACACGCCCTATCACCTCAGTCTTAATCGTGAGAAAACATCTGGTCAACCCAAATTGAGGGACATTCTACAGAATAACTGACCTGTACTCTTCAAAGTGTGAAGGCTGTGAAAGATAAAGACTGGAAGTGACTCAGATAGGAGGAGACCTAGGAGACATGATGACAAAATGCCACGTGGGATTCTGGATCAGAAAAAGAGCATTAGTGCAAACCCTGGTCCATCCAAGTGAGTTCTGTACTTTAGTTAACAGCATTTCACAAAGCTTAATTTCTTGGTTTAGATCAATGTGGTATAGTGACATAAGGAAAAGCTGGGTGCAGGATGTACAGGAACTCTGTACAATTTGGGCAAGACTTCTGTAAGCCTAAAATTTTCTTCAAAAAATTCTTACATATGGACTGAGCCGGCCACCCAAAACTTATGTGTGAGTCTGATTCATTTATTCATTCACTCAGCAAGTACGTGTTGCGGTCTCGCTATGCCAGGCACTCTTCCAGGTTCTGAGGAGGTTATGAATAAAACCCAACAGCCCGGCCCTCATGGAGCTGAAAGATAACAGAAGTTGGAGAGAAAAATATCAAAATAAGTGAGACATAGTGTGTCAGATACTGATCGTGTTAGGGAGAGAGTAAAGCCAGGAAGGAGGACTGGGGCACAAGGGGCCTATGTCGATACATGAAGCCTGGTGTCTCTCACTATGAGGGGTATTCCGCACCCCCGCCCCCCATAGGCCTAGGGCCTCCAGGATGGAGGTGGGTCTCCCTCCCTTCCCTGAGCCTTCACTCAGACCCTCTTTTCCTCTCTGTCTTCTGAACAGGCATCGTCGCCAGCAACACCCGGGACAATAACACAGGGGCCACGTACCCCCACCTGAACTTCAGCATCCCCGTCACGGTGCTCCAGCCGGCCCTGCAGCAGTACAGCCAGACAGGCGACCTGGGCGGCTTCCGCCAGCTAGACCGTGCCTCCGAGCCAGTGAGGGTGGTGTGGCGGCTGCAGCGGCCCCCAGCAGAGGCCCTGCGGAGCAAGCTCTGAAGCTGTGTCACCCTTCTGCGGGGGAGAGCAGCCCTTTGATGCCGTGGGGAGGGCAGATGCTGGCAGCTTCAGGATCCAGAGGAAGCCACCAGAGCCCAGTTGCCTCCCCTTGACTGCTCACCTTGCTCAGCTCTGGAATCTGGACCAAACTTCTCTTTAGCCTCTGGGGATCTCTTACCAGGCAGGCCATTTGAGCGTGCAGAATTCTCTCTCTGCCCCCTGACAGTAGACTCAGCTCTGCTCCTTCCCTTTTGGCGAGCCCAGGACATCTGTACAACAGCCCTAGTCCTGACAGAGATGCTGGCTGCAAGACAGGCCCAGTCCTGGTCTCGAGTCTGTCCCCTGTCACCTGATGATCGTGGGCCACCTGGAGCAGCATCTTCCCTGGGGCCTTGGCGCCTCTTTGCCCTCAGTCAGAATGGGGCTGACAGAGCATTGGGGCTTCCTTGGAAAACCTCAGCAGAGGGGCTCTGCTCCGAAGACCAGAGGTGCAAGATAAAGCATCGTCCTGTTCCATGGACCAGCAGTGGCATCCCTAGAAGCCAGGACTCCCGGCTTTTCGTATGTCAGGTGCCCTGACCTCTGGGGCACTCAGACACAGTGCCTTAGTCTTCCAGCCCGTGAAATGGGCCTCAGGGATCTGGGGTGGGGTGGAGGGGTGGAATGGGTCTTGCTGGGCTGTCTGGTTGGGGTTTGGGAATAAACAGGACCTCCAAGGGATGGGTTCTTATATGTCAGATTCTTCTTTCTTTGTTTCAAGAGTTGAATGGGGAATAGGAAAGCTCCAGGCACAGAGCTTTCTGTCCTGCTGTCTCAGTGGGGTTTGATCTCACAGGACACTCTTGTGTCAGACTTGACCTAGTAGCTGGTTGTAGTGCCAGTCAGCCCTGGATGGGCTTGTAGGCCTGGGTCAGTAGTGGTCTTGGCCTGGTAGCAGATATTTACAGGGTGCCTAGCTGTGCCAGGCCTGGGGATGGACAGGAGTTGGGGAGTTCAAAGGTAAACAAGGCCATGGTGGCCCCTAGGAGCTAAGACCAACCCCTGAAGTCAGAAACATGTATTGCATGCCCAGGGCCTTGTGTGTGCCAGCCTTCAAGAAATAATTGTTAAATCATTGACAGATTGAATGCAATTTGGAAACAACTGGGTCAGGAGTGAAATGGGGTGGGGCTCTAATCTAAGCAGAGAGAATTGCTCTGAGTACTTTGTTTCGATATCTATTTGTTGAGTGTCAGCTCTGGGCAACCACAGAACACTCTGGAGACAGTGATTCTCCTCTGTGTGGATTAGGAAAGAGGCCAGAGGGCAAATGTTTTAATAGCTCGAATGAAAGCCTATAGTGAATTAACTGGTGGTGAAGGAGGGCTGGGGTCTGACTTGGCTGTGAGTGGGAGGGGAGAGGATTTATTCCAGCATGTGTGGGTGCCAAGGAACTCAGGCTGTGCTGGGGAAATGGGTATGTGCTCCCCACCCCGCCCCGATTAGTGGAGCAAGCAGGGCCTCTCTGCCCTGTTCAGATGGAAGACCGTGTCCAAGGGCCCCAAGGACGGAGGATCAAGCAAGGATTCATCCAGGTGACTCACGAGTTGAACCCTGAGGGGAGACTAGTGTTTACCAGATGGGCTGGAAACAGGAAGGGTGTCCAGGTTGAGGGCAGCAGGGGCTGGGACAAGGAATTGTGAAACTACACATATGTCTTGCCAGGCTTAGTGGAGAAAAGACTGGAACGGAGGCTAGAGAACCAGTGACATGGCCCTGGTGAGGGAAGAGGGCCGAGGCAGGCCTGGTGGGCGTGGAGAAGCTCCAGCGTGACACAGGAAGTGGGCTTGACTGGATGTGGGGCGATGTAGAGAGAGAAGAGGGGTCAGGCGGTGCTGGGTCTCTGGCCAGGATGGTGATGAGCGGCTGGCAAGTTTAGGGAAAAGATGTTTCCCTGGGGTGTCTGTGGGACCTCAAGTGGAGACCAGAGCAGACTGTTGAGTAAGTCCCATGAGTTAGGGTGATGCAGGAAAAGGTCACCTCTCCCCCAGCTCAGTGGCTAAAGACAGTAGAAGTTTGTTCATTGCTCATAGAAAGTCCAGAGTCGTGCACCTGACCAGGGAAGTTGGGGTGGTGGTGGCTGTCATGCATTTGGGGTTAAGGGACCCGAACTCCTTCCCTCCTACAGCTCTATTATCACTGGGCCTGGGACCTCGGACCCTAGCAGGTCCTCTGTATCCTGCTAGTGGATGGGGCAAGAGAGAGTGGAGAAGATATTATGGCTTCTTTTTTTTTTAATTATATTTTATTTTGAAACAGTTTCAGACTTATAGAAAAGTAGCAAGAATCCCGACACACTCTTCCCCCAGACACCCCTTACCGCCTGTGCCAAACACCTCAGTGATGTTCTCCGTGACAAAAAGACCTCATCTGGGATCATGAATTGTACCCACTTGCCATGGCTCTCTCCCCACCTTGACATGGAGCAGCTCCTAAGTCTTTCCTTGAGTTTGATGCCCTTGACTTTCCTGAAGTCATTTTGTAGAACGTGTCTTAGTGTGGGTTTGTCCTTACTTCCACTTGATTAGATTCAGGATGTACATCTTTGGGATATTACATTAGTGATGTCTTCTCATTTTCTCCTACTGGGTGTCACATGATCTTTGTCAAATAACAGATGATAATATCGATCCTTTGACTAGGATGATGCCTGCTAGGTTTCTCTACTATAAATTTTCCTTCTTGTTTGTAATTAATAGGTATTTGTGTGGAAATATTTGAAGACTGTAAAAATACTGTTCCCCACCCAGTTTCATCTACTATGCTTATCACGCATTGATGTCCCTTGACTAAATAACTTTAATGTTTGCCAAATGGTAATCTTTTGTTTTCATTCTTCCTCCTACATTTATTCATGGGCATTCTATTGACGTGAAAGCTTTCCCTTCTCTCTGTTTAACTGTTTTTGTGGAATCATGGATTTGTATTTTAATCAGTGGATTATAATCTATTATTATTATTTTGATGCTCAAATTGTCCCTATTGGCTGGTGGGAACTCCTTCAAACTAACTTCTGTGTTCTTTTGGCCTCTCCTCATCATTAAAAAAAAAAAAATTTAATTTAGTTGGCTGTGCCGGGTCTCACTTGTGGCACGTGAACACTTAGTTGTGGCATGTGGGATCTAATNGCATTCTATTGACGTGAAAGCTTTCCCTTCTCTCTATTTAACTGTTTTTGTGGAATCATGGATTTGTATTTTAATCAGTGGATTATAATCTATTATTGTCATTATTTTGATGCTCAAATTGTCCCTATTGGCTAGTGGGAACTCCTTCAAACTAACTCCTGTGTTCTTTTGGCCTCTCCTCATCATTTAAAAAAAAAAAATTAATTTAGTTGGCTGTGCCGGGTCTCACTTGTGGCACGTGAACACTTAGTTGTGGCATGTGGGATCTAGTTCCCTGACCAGGGATTAATCCTCAGCCCCCTGCTGGGAGTGAGGAGTCTTAACCATTGGACCACTGAGGAAGTCCCCTCCCCATCATTCTTTGAGAACTTCCTTCAAACCATACTGTTCTAGACTTACCTTGTACTTTCCCTGGAATCAGTCACTTCTCTGGGGTCCTTTTTCATTAGAGAATGGTATTCAGAAACAAATATCTAGGTCCTGGGTGTGCTTCTCACTCAGGTGTTGCTGCTTCCAGGCCCTCTCAGTAGACAGAACTCAGATCTGTATTTATTTCTGTCTCTCTATATTGTAAGTCACGAGTTAACACCAACAGTTGCAATTGGAAACTACAAGCTCAATACCACAAGGTTCATTCTAGCTGTCCCTTTTTCATGTTGGTACCTCCCTCCTTTCAGTGAGAAACACAGCTCCGTTATCCTCAATATGTTAACTTGTTTGTTTCACCCGCTGCATGTAGCCAATCTTCTGACCCCATCAGGCTGTCCCTGCCACTCTGCTCTGATGCTGCCTTAAACAGGCCACCATTACTGCTTTGCACAAGCCTGCTTCATGATTTTTTGACTTGATTAGTAAAAAGGGAAGAAAGTCACCCTTGCTTCTTAACTGCTTCAGCCCAGAAGTGACATTATAATCACTCCTGCTCACATTCCTTTCCATAAGAATCTGGCCCCAGCCAGCAGCAAAGTGGTGTGGGGAGATTGGCAACGTAGTCCCTGGCCGGCAGATGCTCCTCGGCAGGCCCCCTGTGCCATAGAAGGGGAGAACGACCTTTGTGGAGAGCTGGCTGGCTCTGCCAAGCTGGGTCTTGTTTTAGTGCTGCTTTGGGAACAAAGACTCACTCGTATTACCAAAATAAAAGTCATCTTGCTGTTAGATGCTCCTGCACAGGTGCTGGAAAGTGGCTTTGCCTGGGGAAGCTCTTGGTCCCTCGGCATGAGTGATGACTCAGCGTCCCTCTCTGCTTTGCTTCCTCTCCTCTGGCCATCTGGGCACTGAGTCTCTNAATTTGAGGAGCTATTCAATGCACTTAGTTTGTGTTCAACAAATATTAGTTACTATGTTTCTAGGAGTACTGGTAGGGTTGCTTCATCAGATATGAATCATTCTGGTTGTCAGGGGCCAGATGGAGGCAAGAGTGGAGAGGGATGGCTCATTGAGTATGGGGTTTCTTTCTGGAGTGATGCAAATATCCTGGGCTTCCCTGGTGACTCAGACAGTAGAGAATCCACCTGCAGTGCAGAAGACGTGGGTTCGATCCCTGGGTCAGGAATATCCCCTGGAGAAGGGCATGGCAACCCACTCCAGTATTCTTGCCTGGAGAATCCCATGGACAGCTATGGGTCCTTGGAGTCACAAAGAGTCAGACACGAGTGAGCAACTAACATTTTGGGCTTCCCTTATAGCTCAGTAGGTAAAGAATCTGCCTGTAATGCAGGAGACCTGGGTTTGATTTCTAGGTTTGGAAGATCCCCTGGAGAAGGAAATGGCAACCCACTCCAGTATTCCTGCCAGGAGAATTCGATGGACAGAGGAACCTGGCAGGCCTCAGTCCATGGGGTCGCCCGGAGTCAGACATGACTTAGCAACTGAACGATGGAATATCCTGGAGTTAGATAATGGTGAGGATTGCATAGCCTTTACCCCATTGTTTTACATTTTAAAAGTGAATTTTATGGTATGTGAATTATATCTTAATTAAAAAAAAATCATTTAAGCAGGGACTTCCCTGGTGGTCTAGAGGTTAAGAATTTGCCTTGCAATGCAGGGGACTTGGGTTCAATTCCTGGTTGGGGAACTAAGATCCCACATATACCTCAGGGAAACTAAGCCTGTGCACCAGAACTACTGAGCACGAGTTCCATAACTAAAGAGTATGTGCACCACAGCAAAGATCCCGCAGGCCACAGCTAAGCCCTAGTGTAGCCAAATAAAGAAATACAGTTTTTAAATCATTTAAGCAAACATTAGTGAACTCTCAGGGAACCAAGTGCTGGGGTCAGTGCCAGATGCTGGGGACTCAAAGTCCAGCAAAGCCAGGTCTCTGCCCTAAAGAGCTAGTCAATGGTGTCAGAGTTTAACAACCACCCCCTTTCCTCTAGATCTTCCCAGGTGGTGCTAGTGGTAAAGAACCTGCCCGCCAGTGTAGGAGACACAAAGGACATGGGTTTGATCCCCGGGTCAGGAAGATCCCCTGAAGTAGGAAATGGCAGTCCACTCTAGTATTCTTGCCTGGAGAATCCCCATGGACAGAGGAGNTAGTGGTAAAGAACCTGCCCGCCAGTGTAGGAGACACAAAGGACATGGGTTTGATCCCCGGGTCAGGAAGATCCCCTGAAGTAGGAAATGGCAGTCCACTCTAGTATTCTTGCCTGGAGAATCCCCATGGACAGAGGAGCCTGGCAGGCTACAGTCCATTGGGTTGAAAAGAGTTGGGCGTGACTGTGTGCGTGCCCCCCACCACGCACACACGCACACACACACACACACACACACACACACACACACACACCACTTTCCTCTAGGGATTTCAGGAGGACTACGAGGAGATACAAGCTATTTGGAAGTTTGCAAAGCCCAGGACAAATGAAGGCTCACTGCGCCCAGAACATCAAAGCCAACTCGGGACTCTCTGATGTGTCCCTGAGAGGCAGGGGTGGGATAGGCAGGGCTTATGGGCTCTCTGTACCCCACACTCTGGCACAGCTGCTCTTCTGTGACCTCAGGGCCTGAAAGAAGGAGGTGCAGACTCCCATGCCTCTGACTGTGTTCTTTTCTTCAGCTCATGTTCTCACTGGGCAGGGTGCCAGCTGGATGGGAGGATTCCGAAGGACCAGCAGATGCAGCCTGAGGTGTATAGGCTAATGATGAGCATGAGATGTTCATGGGAGGATGCCAGCTCCTTCTCCACCTTGAGATGATTCTGGATACCAGCATCTTCTAGATGGAATTGCTCACAGCACTCCCTATGCCAGGGGTATTGAAAACAAGACCTCTGACCACAGCTTTTGGAAAAGGTACAGAAATGCTTACTTCTAGCATAAACAGTCATGAAAACCAAGGCAATAAAGGGCACTATTCAAAAGAGCACCGGTCTGGGAGAGAGGAAGCTGCCAATGTTCTGCGTCATAGCCTTGGGCAACCTAATTTGCTTATATCAAAGAGCTGTAATAAATGGCTGCTCGGTACTCTGCGGCTGCGTGCCAGGCAACATACTAACACACTTCACACAGATGATCTCACTGAACCTTTTCTTTTATTTTTTTTCCATCAACTCTTCTACAACACTTCGTGTTAGTGCTAATATTTGCATTAAATAGATAAAGATGGCTTTGCTGTTTCGCTAAATCGTGTCTGACTCTTGGCAACCCCGTGGACTGTGGACTGCCAGGCTCCTCTGTTTGTGGGATTCTCCGGGCAGGAACACTGGAGAGGGTTGCCATTTCCTTCTCCAGAAGATGGCTTATCTGTCACCAAATTGGCTCGATCCTACCTCCAGTTTGCATCAGTATATTTCTTGACAGAGTCCAGCTGCTTTCCTCTTCCCCCTGGACTCTCCTCCTCCTAGTTCCCCTAGTTTCAGGCAGCCCTCCATTCCCCCATCTTTTCACCCTCCAACATAACTCAGACCTCACTCTTCTGCTTAAAACCCAGCAGTGGGACTTCCCTGGTGGTCCAGTGGTTAGGTCTCCACCCTTCCACTGCAGGGGCATGGGTTTGATCCCTGGTTACGAACTAATGGAGAAGGCAATGGCACCCCACTCCAGTACTTTTGCCTGCAAAATCCCATGGATGGAGGAGCCTGGTGGGCTGCAGTCCATGGGGTTGCTAGAGTCAAGACACGACAGAGTGACTTCACTTTCACTTTTCACTTTCATGCATTGGAGAAGGAAATGGCAACCCACTCCTGTGTTCTTGCCTGGAGAATCCCAGGGATGGGGAAGTCTGGTGGGCTGCCGTCTGTGGGGTCGCACAGAGTCGGACACGACTGAAGTGACTTAAGCAGTAGCAGTAGTAACTAACGTCCCTCATGCTGTGACCAAAAATAAACCAAAACCAAAACAATCCCTCCCCACCTCCCATCAAAAAAAAGAAACAAACAAACAACAAACCCAACAAACAAACCCAGCAGGGACTCCCCATCGCCCTGGACAGCCTTCACCAGGGCCTGGAGGCGTGAGCCACCCTGCCACGCTGGGCTCCTCTGTCCCCAGCCTCCCCTGCAATGCCCTCAATGTCAGTTCTTTATCCTGCCTCGGTCTTTGCACACCCAGAGTACACTTGCCTCCTCTCTGCCCAGGGCTAACTTATCCTTGGAGAGAGGCCTTGGCACCCTTCTTTTGCCCCCTATCTTTCTAACTGCAATTAGTGATATCTATATCTATCTATCTATCTATCTATATATATATATATTGTTTTTTTCGCAGTGTAGTATCTTTCCCAAATTATCAACCTCGAGAAAAGCAGAAACCACATCTGTCTTGTTCTACGTTTTACAACCCCTCGCCCCCACCCCGCGCCTAGCACAATACCAGACATGGATTAGGTGCTCAGCTTGTTACCTAAGCGAGGGCAGAAGGCTGGTGATCCGCGCCGCCGAGGTCCCACAGCCCGCGTCGGAGCCCGCGCTCCAAGGAACGGCGACTGGTAGGGTGTCCGGCAGGGAAGCCGGGCCGGCGCAGCGCGGGCGGCCTCGGCCACAGGGGTCAAGGGCACACGGTTGGGGCGGTTGACTCCCGGGCGGCTGCAGTTCCCTGGGGGGCCGCCGGGGGCACAGCCCAGGCTGGAGGGCGGACGCGCCGAGTCACGCCGGCCCGGGCGGGGCCTCGGGCCGGGCGGAGACAACGGGAGCTGCTGGCGGGAGCGGGAGCGGCAAGAGGCCGCCGGCAGGTGAGGGGCACGCCGGGCGGGCTCTCCGGGACCCCCGCGGCTGCTGGGCCCCAAGATGCCCGGAACAGCGTCGGGGGCCGGGGCGCCCGATGTGGCCTTGGGAGGAGAGGGTGATCTATATGGGGGGCGGGGTTAAGGCCTGCACCGCCCCCCCCAGGTCCCCCAAAAGTCAAGGGGGAAGTTTGCTCCAGCGAGGATGGAGCAAAGTTGCCTGTCACCTCGTTCACCCCCAACCCTGGAGATCAGTGCTAAGTCTTCCCAAGTAAGACAGACACCCTCCCCCGACCCCCATCCCAGGAGGGCTCCGAGGGTCGCGGCTAGACGGTGGAAGCCGCCGTGGGCAGACTGAAGCCGGTGTCACAAGGCAGGAGCAAAGCCTCAGGGTCAGGAGGAAAATGCGGGGGTTACCCAGGCTCCAGGGTGCACTGGGAAGTCCGCTTCTCCACGGAGCTCCAGCTTTTCCGGAAACTAAGGCCAGAGGTGACTCAAGTAATTCGGATTTGCCGGCGGGGTCCAGAAACTCCTGATCCAGCGGGAGCTGCTTTTGGTGCCTGATGTCTGGCATTTTTGTTTCAAAGCACCCATTAAATATACCCTGTCTTTCCCCTCTGGTTACACTCTCTCTGCCCCTTGATTGTACCCTGACATTGGGAGAGGCAAGGCACTTAGGAGTTGATGGTCCCACAGCAGGGCAGGAAGAGGGCAGAGGTTCAGACTTGGTTTGGGAAGGGGCTTCCACGTGTCCCAGCTCTGCACCTCGTGTTCAAAATATGTAAACGTGTTAAAACATCAAGGAGGCCTCCTTGGGTATGTAAGTGCCCAAAGCTCTCAGAGGCCTCCAAGGAGTGCAGTCAGTAACCTTGCATTTGGAGAGTCCATTTCAGAGGGGGAGATGAGGCCCAACTGGATGGGCCTTTGCTCAGAACTATCCATCAGGTAAGTGAGGGGCTGGGCAGAGCAGGTATGCTCCAGGGCCAGCCTGATCTCTGTGTCTGGTGGTGAAATGAGGAAAGCAGGGTCCAGGCACAGACTGTGGGGATGTTAAGGGAACCACAATGTGACTGGCTCCCAGGAGACTCTACAAGTTGTGTGGCCTGGGTTTTGGCACCAGAGACTATATGACACATGAAGGAACCTGTCTGTCCAAAAATGCCCTCTTCTGGGATATGAAATGACAACCCCTTTTTCAGACTTTGAGTCCCTTTTGGAAACTGGCCTTTTGGGGTTTTGTTCTGCATATGTTTCCTGAGGAGCTGGCTGTGGAGTGCCCACTCTTAGCCTGGGCCCTGGTGTCCAGCGAGGGAGGCCATTCACCCCTTTGCCTTCCCCCGTGGGGAGGGGTATGTTTATGGTGTTTTGAGTCACTCTCTAGGCCCTTTCAGATCTTCCCCGTGGCTCAGTGGTAAAGAATCCATCTGCAATGCAGGAGATGCAGGTTAGATCCCTGAGTCAGGAAGGTCCCCTGGAGAAGAAAATGGCAACCCACTCCAGTAGTATTGCCTGGAGAACTCCCTGGACAGAGGAGCTTGGCAGGCTACAGTCCTTGGAGTCGCAGAGTCAGACATGACTGAAGCAACTTAGCACGCACGCACACATGCACGCTAGGCCCTCTCATCCAGGTCAGCCACTCTGGAAATGGCTGTGGAATCTACCTTGGGCATAACCAGTGAGCTCTAGAAAGTGGTAGGTTTTATTTGTAATCTCTATGAAACAATTCTGGGGTGATATCCACCCTTTGATCAGAGCCCACACACATGGTTCCCGCTGTGTGTCTTCTGAGGCACGACCTCTTCACAGCTTTGGCCTAAATGTAACTTCCTTGTTTTTTCAGTTGATTTCTAAAAGCCCTTTGTTTTATTAGAGAAGAGCCCGTTGGGATCAGGCTGAGTGTCCTTGGCAGAGGAAATAGGATTTACTGAGAAAATCTAAGTATAAACTACATTATGTGTGTGCTGGGGAAGGGGCAAAGATAGCATTACTTAGGAGTTGCTGGACAGTTGGGATTTGTTCTCTTGGATCTTTTATGCTGACATTTCTACATCTGGGAAGATTCAGTTAAGATCCTGTGTGCTCATTCTCTTGGCTTGATGATCAGTAAAATCAGATGGTGGGTTTGCAATTCCTCAAAAAGTGACGTCTAGGGTTACCATGGGACCCAGCAATTCCACTCACAGGTATATACTGGAGAGAATTTTTTTGTTCATGCAAAGAGTTATATATTCATAGCAGCATTATTCACTTTAGCCAAAAGGGGGAAACAACCCAGAGGTCCGTCAGTGGACCAAAGGATAAACACAGTGTGCTATCTCCATACAATAGAATATTACTCAGCCATGAAAAAAATGAAATACTGATACAAGTAACAGCTTGGATGAATATTGAAAATATGCTAGGCAAAAGAAACCAGAAGCAAAAGGTATGGAATAGGCACATCTATAGTGACAGAAAGATTAATGATTGCAGGGGTTGGAGGAAGGAATGAGAAACGAATGCTAATGGATATGGAGTCTTTTTTAGGGGGAGTAGTGATGAACATGTCCTGGTATTAGATTGTGGTGATGGTTGTACAACTTTACGAATGTACTAGAATCCACTGGGTTGTACACTCTAAGATAGTGAATTTCTTAATATATGAAAAACATCTCACTGCACCACATGGCTAACGGAATCTTGGTTCCCTGACCAGGGATTGAATCTGGGCCCTCGGCAGTGAAAGTGAAGAGTCCTACCGCTGGACTGCCAGAGAAATCCCTCAAATATCTCAATTCAGAAAATTAGGTGGTAGGAGGCCTGCTCTGTCTTTAAAACTTTATTATTCCTGTAAAGTGGCACACTCACTTAAAAATATTCCAACAATACCAAAAAAGAGGGAAAAAGCTCAAAGAAAAAAGTAAAAACATCATCTGGCAAGCACTATTAGCATTTAGGTTTAGAGTGCAGATGTCAGACTGCTGAGGATTAATTTTGGGCAAGTTCCTGAAGTTCTTGACAAAATGAAGAGGAAGCCCCACTACTGAATGCATAGATGTTGCTGAAAGCTCAGTGGACGCCTGCTATTGTCATCATCACGCGTGTGTGTGTAGGTGTAGTTAGGTACTGTGCTTGGTGGTCTACAAATGAGATCAGGCTCTATGTGCTGTTCTATTGTCTAACTTTTTCATGGACAAGCTTTTTTTTTTAAGACTTTGTGATGTTTTCAGAGTAATCATAGGTTCACAGAAAAACTGAGTGGAAGGCATAGAAATTTTCAATACGCCCTCTGTCTGACGCATGCATAGCCTCTTCCGTTATTGACGTTACTCACCAGAGTGCTCCATTTGTCCCATTTGATGAACCTACATTGACATAATCACCCACAGACCATAGTTTATGTCATGGTTCTCTCTTGGTCTTGTATAATCTGTGGGTGCAAATGAATCATGAACAAACTTTTCATGTAAAAAATCTTCCACTGTAAAATTGCCATCGTATGGGTGTATAATAACTAGCCTATAATCTCCCATCGGTGGAGCTTTCCACTGATTGATGGAGTTGCCCATTGGTTGAGGCTGTTTGCCCAGCACTGCTACTACTTTAGAACCGACATTTAAACATCACCAATTGCACACTTGCTTTCTGAGTGCCTACAGGGTGTGTGCTTGGGAGTGCAGATCCGTGGCTTAAGCCAAGGGTTTAGGTGTCTGGAGAAGTAGGTCACGGCTGATCAGAGGGGAGTCCAGTTGTCCTTGGGCCCAGGTGAGAATTGGCATCGGACGAGCCAAGGGAGAGGAGGGTGTCCAAGAGTGCTGGGCAAGGGAGGCTGCCGAGGAGAAAGGGTGGAATGGGCTGGAGTGCCGCCAGGCCCCCTGTCCGCAAGTGCATGTGTCGGGGGTCAGTGGAGGAGAGAGAAAGGCGGATTCCAGGAGAGGGGCCTCAGGCAGCTTGTGGCTAAGAAATGCCTCCCCAACCCGGCTATGGCAGCCCTTCCTGGCCTGGGTGTGTGCTTAGGCCCCACACTCTGCACCTGGACAACTAGAGAATCAGTTCAACTAAGGCTGTGCCTAGTTGGGGGAGGCCAGGGTTTGCCCTCCAGGGAACCAGTTAATGATCCCGGGGGCACTGAGGGAGCAGGAGTTCAACTCGTTTGATTAACCCACTGCACGTCCAGCCTGTGCTGGGCTCATGGGGCTTTCTTACCTGTGAGGGCCTCAGGGCAGCCGGTAGGTCCAGACACTGGTCTGACATGACAGTCCTCTGTGTGTGCTGGCCCCTGTCACCTGCTTTCCTGGCTGCCCAAACCTGTTCCTTGAGCCCTTCACACCCCCTCCCTTCCTGCCACTGGACTTCTTGGCCCAAGCTGTTTCCTCTATGATGAAGGCCTCTGGCTCCAGCTGTTTTTCAAGGCTCCACCTCAAGCTTCCCTGGGTGGCCCATGGCGGACTCCTCTTCCCAACAAGCTGGTAGCCTCTCTTAGTCCTATGACCCCCTGGCTTTGGAAGCAGAGCTCTCTGGGTGGTTCTCTAACCTCTTCACTGGCTGCTGGCCCCAATGGCAGGCTGGTACAGAGGGGGGCCAAGTTGAAGTGGGCAGGTGAAATGTACCCCTTCCATAGCCTGCCTGACCACCTGCCACATTCCCAGGCCCTGTTCAGCTCCTGGTGTCTGCTTCTGTCCCTGGCTGGTCCCTGGGGTCCTCCTGGGTCCTGGCCCAGTTGGCAGATTCAGCCTGATCAACACTCCTCGGGCTATATCGGGACAACCTTTCTGAGGGCCTGGGACCGTGAAGGTGACAATACCTGTTGGGGGGCTTGTTTTGGTCCCAGCCCTGTCAGTTTCTCATTTGTAAAACTGATTCATGTTGACATATGGCAGAGGCCAATAAAATATTGTAAAGCAATTCAGTTCAGTTCAGTTACTCAGCTGTGTCTGACTCTTTGCGACCCTATGAACCGCAACATGCCAGGCCTCCCTGTCCATCACCAACTCCTGCAGTTTACCCACACTCATGTCCATTGAGTCAGTGATGCCATCCAACCATCTTAGCCTCTGTTGTTCCCCTTCTCCTCCTGCCCTCAATCTTTCCCAGCATCAGGGTCTTTTCAAATGAGTCAGCTCTTCGCATCAGGTGGCCAAAGTATTGGAGTTTCAGCTTTAGCATCAGTCCTTCCAATGAACACCCAGGACTGATCTCCTTTAGGATGGACTGGTTGGAGTTGGATCTCCTTGCAATCCAAGGGATTCTCAAGAGTCTTCTCCAACACCTCAGTTCAAAAGCATCAATTCTTCAGTGCTCAGCTTTCTTCACAGTCCAACTCTCACATCCATACATGACCACTGGAAAAACCATAGCCTTGACTAGATAGATGGACCTTTGTTGACAAAGTAATGTCTCTGCTTTTTAATATGCTGTCTAGATTAGTCATAACTTTCCTTCCAAGGAGTAAGCATCTTTTAATTTCATGGCTGCAATCACCATCTGGAGTGGTTTTGGAGGCCCCCAAATTAAAGTCAGCCACTGTTTCCACTGTTTTCCCCTCTATTTGCCATGCAGTGATGGGACCAGATGCCATGATCTTCGTTTTCTGAATGTTGAGCTTTAAGCCAACTTTTTTACTCTCCTCTTTCACTTTCATCAAGAGGCTCTTTGGTTCTTTGCTTTCTGCCATAAGGGGGGTGTCATCTGCATATCGAGATTATTGATATTTCTCCTCCAATAAAAAAAGTCATCATTAAAAAGAATGGTAGAATGCATAAGTTTCAACACATTGGGGACCATTTAGTCAATGAAAGGCAAAGTTAAAAATTCCCTCCAATCTCCTATGCCAGATCTGCCCTCCCTCAACCAGGTTTTTACTTCCCCAGAAGAGAAATTAATGTGTATTTGAATACTAATGGCAACAGTGCCTGGAGGTCCAACCATAAGCTGCCCCGTAAGTGTGAGAAGATCTGGGGACCNAAATTCCCTCCAATCTCCTATGCCAGATCTGCCCTCCCTCAACCAGGTTTTTACTTCCCCAGAAGAGAAATTAATGTGTATTTGAATACTAATGGCAACAGTGCCTGGAGGTCCAACCATAAGCTGCCCCATAAGTGTGAGAAGATCTGGGGACCACCGTGTCTTGGAAAGCTACTGTTCAAGGACAGTGCGGGCTGGTCCCTCCCATTACAGAGGGTAAATGAAGGCCCAGAGAGGGGAGGTGTTGTGCCCCAGACCACACTGACGATGCAGGGCAGAGTGGTGGCCTTCCAGTTGCCTGCAGTGCTGCCTGAGGGTACAAGGTGGGCCGGAACGTGCTTCTGCATCACTTTTTGGCAGCTTGCTGTCTGTCTGCTTCCTCCCCACTCCTTGCTGTGCTCATGCATGTGTGTGTGAGCCTGGGCCACACTTGGCCTGCAGACCTGGCCTTCTTTCCTTGCAGATGCTCTCTTTGATTGCAGGTCCCCTTTCCTGGACATCAAGCAGGACCTTGCATCACCTGCCGCTCTCCCTGGAGCCCTCATGATCAGCGCTTCTCCAGCCACTTTCTCACCTGCAGATTTCCTTCCTGGTCCTTAACCAGCACTGTTTCTTCTCTCAGCAGAAATTCCTTCTTGCCCCCTCTTTCCTGGGGGATGTCACCCAGCAGTCCCTTTGCACCTCCTCTGTTCCCGTAGCCCCCTCCTCCTGACCCCGCTGTCAGAGTCTCACACCGCAGCCTATTGTATAGGCTGGTTGTCTTACCAGCTAAATGATCTCCTTAGACCTGGGGCTGATGCTGGTGACCTGTGAGCTGGGTGGAATCTGGTCACTGTCTGCCTAGTGTGCTCCTTAAAGAATTCTGTTTGTTCCTTTAACGCGGCCTCTGCTTACCAGCTCCCCAGAGGCACACCCACTGTTCCTTGGTACTGTGCACCCACCCAGCTTCCCACATCGCCCACTGGCCCTTTGAGTTTGAAATCCTCCCTTTACAAGGGCTAAGCCTTATCTTTCTGTCTGTCTCTGACTGTGGCATCCACAGCACAGAACACATCAAAGAGGAAGAGGTTCATTAATTTATATTATTGACTGAATGAATATATTAATGAGTGAAAATAAGTGCAAAATAGTTGTTTAATGTGTGCAAAAAAAATCATGGTTGTAGGTGCACAGAATATTTCTGGAAAGATTCATATAAACTTGGTAACAGATGCCTTGGAGAAGGGAACTGAGGGGGCTGGGGTGGGGGTGAGATGGAATTAGGATACCCCTTGTTCCTTTGGAATTTAATTCAAATTTTACAAAAATTGGAGTTGCATTGCAAGGTGATTGCATGCTTTCAGAAGATCAGGTCTTGGCATTTGAGGCCTTTTTTGCTGTGGGCCCACCTCTGCCTTCTCAACCTTGAGCCCCGCTGGATCTGATGTGCTTTCCTCCTATCCCAGTAGTGCCTGGTCCGAGATGGGGTCCCAGGTCTCGATGGACGCGGGAGCCGTGCACGTTGTGATTGTGGGCGGGGGCTTTGGTGGCATCGCTGCTGCCAGCCAGCTGCAGGCATTGAACATCCCTTTTGTACTGGTGGACATGAAGGACTCCTTCCACCACAACGTGGCAGCCCTCCGGGCCTCCGTGGAGAGTGGTAAGGGGACCTCTCTGGGGCTTTCTTTGTGACAGTGGCCTATGCACCACTGTGGGTCAGAGGGTGGTTTTCTCCCTTTTTGGCAAGGTGCCTAAATTCCACCATTGACAGGTTCTGGGGAATCTTAAGTCCTTGCCCTTAAGCAGCTACCACATGAAGGCCCCAGAAGTCAGAGTGTGCACTTCCTTGAGGACCTGGGACTCAGACTGGGTGCTTTAGGGTACAGTGGCTACCCAGGGGTCGTTGAACCAGCGGTGTCACTGTTGGCATGCAGCTCAGGACGGGTTCTGAGTTATTCTGGCCTCCTGTGGGCAGCCCAGCTTTACACTACAACTTCCTTTCTATCTATTCCCCAGGGTTTGCCAAAAAGACATTCATTTCCTACTCGGTGACCTTCAAGGAAAACTTCAGGCAGGGCCTGGTGGTCGAGATAGACCTGAAGAATCAGACGGTGCTGCTGGAGGATGGCCAGGTGAGTCCAGCAGGGCTGGCTGTTCTCAGCTGACTTCAGGAGGCCCCAGGGATGTGGTTGCTGGTGGGAGGATACCTGGGCTGGTCTCCTCAGGGACGAGGCGCCCCCATCCCTTCCCTGTGCCTGGAAGATAGCAGATGCCTCCTGAGCTGAGGCCAGACCCCAGAGGCCACAGGAGAGTGGTGCAGACATTTTTGGAGCCCTCCCTGTATGCCAGGCACTGTCTGAAGCCTCATGTGTTCTCCTTTAATGCCCACTGTGATCCTGGGAGGGAGGTGCACCCCCACCTTAAGAGGCTTGCCCAAGACCCCACAGCTGGAAAGACTCCACCAGCATGTGGACCCAGGCAGTTTTTTTCACCCAGCCCAGAGGCCCCGTTGCTGTCTGGAATCAAAGGGTAGCTGCCACAATCCCACATCACCTGGTGGGAGAGGGGTGCAGAGGTTTTCCTCCTGGAATTAGTGCTCCTCAGCATGGCGTAAGTTCAGTGCTTGGCGGATCCCCAAGGGACCAGAAATCTGTCAGTGAGCCGCCACCTGCCCACCCACTGGAGGGTCCCCTCCAGCCTGGCCCTCTGCTCTAGTCAAAGCTAAGTGGGGGTCCTGTCTTTAATGAGTGTGTGGTTTCTTGTGAATTAGTCCTCCTTGAATCAATTTTAAGACTATAGAACCTCTGCTTGGCCTGATGATAGGAAACCTCCTTATGCTATGGTTTTGGGTCCCTGAGGGCATCTCAGGCCTCCATGGGGGAGTGGCGGGCTGAGTAGGATAGACCGGCCATCTCCCTCCCATCAGAGCAGCTCTGCCTGTGTCAATTTTATATCTGTGACATCTTACGGAAAAACCTGAATGAATGAACTTTTTGGCCAGCCCAAGGGATTCCCCTCCCCTTTTTTTTCTTCTTTTGGCCAGGATGGGGGATGTTTCTTCTAAAATAAATGTAGTAATAGGGAGATTCTAGATTAACTCCACACTGGAAGCTAGAATCCTACTTATTCCCCAGAAATTGCTTTTTGCCTGGTGGAGCCCGGGGTTGGATGCAGAAGCCCAGGCTCTACCCTCATCTTTTTTTTTTTTTCCTTGCTCCTCCCAGGCCCTACCCTTTTCACATCTCATCCTGGCCACGGGCAGCACTGGGCTCTTCCCGGGCAAGTTTAACCAGGTTTCCAGCCAGCAGATGGCCATCCAGGCCTATGAGAACATGGTGACGCAGGTGAGCTGCCCACTGCCAAGGGCGGGGATTGAGGACAGAGCTGGAGGGGGGGTGCCTGGAGAGTGAAACAGCTGCGGGACACCTGGGGCTGCAGCAGGGAGCCACCAGGAGGTGTCTGGGGTTGCAGAGATGCAGAGTTACCAGAAAGAGGCTCCTGGGAGAAGACCTTTGGACCTGTCATGAAGTTTGGACATGGGTATTCTAGACCTGCTCATGTAGCTATTGGCTCCTGTTTGTACAGGGTATATGTTTTACAGAGCGGGCTTGGATCCATGCTCTTGGTTCTCATGGGGATCCTAAGAGGTGGGTGGAATGGGTCTGTCCCCCACTGAATAGATGAAGCATGGGGACCTGGAGAAGGTCATGCAGCCGTGTGACTGAGGTCAGGCCTTTCCTTCTCTGCAAAGCCACTGAGAGGCCTGGGGAACTTCTCACATTGTCATGAGCAGACATTAGACTTGAAGTTAAGAACCTAGCCTATGAACTCAGGCAGATCCGCTCATCTGCAAGGTGGGTAGTTAGTGAAAGCTTAGTAAGAAATGCAGGGAGACACCCAGCAAGAGCCTGACCCCCAGGAAGGTTATTTGGAGCCTGAACTTGGAAAGGGTTCTCTGCTTCCTTGGTCAAGGTACCCACTTCCTAGTCTGGGCCCAGAGGAGGGGTGGACTTGAGGGTGTGCTTACATTTCCTGCTTCTCCAGGTCCAGCGCTCACAGTCCATTGTGGTGGTGGGAGGAGGCTCTGCAGGGGTGGAGATGGCAGCAGAGATTAAAACGGAATACCCCGAGAAAGAGGTAGGCCAGTGACCTTGGGTTTGAACTCCCAAAAGTGGGCTTCTTTTTTGTCTAATGAACATCAGAATTTGCTCAGGGCCTGGGAAGGGAGTCTCATTAACATAAAGTGGGAGCATGTGTTTCCCATCTCCTGCTGTCTGTACTGGGGGCCCCCTAAAGTCCCATTCTGCTGGGAATTCTTCCTGGAGAGCTAGGGTGTGCCCTCATTCAGTGAGGGGTTCTGCCCTCTAGGCCGACCTGGAGGATCAAGCCCAGGGGGAAAACATTACAAAAGGTTAACTCCTATGTGCCCTGCAGCAATTTCTCCTTTGTGATAGAAACTTTGATTACCTCTTTTTGCTGACAACCAGTTTGGTCAAAGATTCCCTCATTGGTGTCTTGTCTGGGTAAGAGACGGGTTTCCCTGGTGGCTCAGATGGTAAAGAATCTGCCTGCAATGCAATGCGGCAGACCTGGGTTTGATCTCTGGGTCAGGAAGATCCCCTGGAGGAGGAAACGGCAACCCATTCCAGTATTCTTGCCTTGAGAATCCTATGGACAGAGCAGACTGGTGGTCTATAGTCCATGGGGTTGCAAAAGAGTGNGGGGGGGTGCCTGGAGAGTGAAACAGCTGCGGGACACCTGGGGCTGCAGCAGGGAGCCACCAGGAGGTGTCTGGGGTTGCAGAGATGCAGAGTTACCAGAAAGAGGCTCCTGGGAGAAGACCTTTGGACCTGTCATGAAGTTTGGACATGGGTATTCTAGACCTGCTCATGTAGCTATTGGCTCCTGTTTGTACAGGGTATATGTTTTACAGAGCGGGCTTGGATCCATGCTCTTGGTTCTCATGGGGATCCTAAGAGGTGGGTGGAATGGGTCTGTCCCCCACTGAATAGATGAAGCATGGGGACCTGGAGAAGGTCATGCAGCCGTGTGACTGAGGTCAGGCCTTTCCTTCTCTGCAAAGCCACTGAGAGGCCTGGGGAACTTCTCACATAGTCATGAGCAGACATTAGACTTGAAGTTAAGAACCTAGCCTATGAACTCAGGCAGATCCGCTCATCTGCAAGGTGGGTAGTTAGTGAAAGCTTAGTAAGAAATGCAGGGAGACACCCAGCAAGAGCCTGACCCCCAGGAAGGTTATTTGGAGCCTGAACTTGGAAAGGGTTCTCTGCTTCCTTGGTCAAGGTACCCACTTCCTAGTCTGGGCCCAGAGGAGGGGTGGACTTGAGGGTGTGCTTACATTTCCTGCTTCTCCAGGTCCAGCGCTCACAGTCCATTGTGGTGGTGGGAGGAGGCTCTGCAGGGGTGGAGATGGCAGCAGAGATTAAAACGGAATACCCCGAGAAAGAGGTAGGCCAGTGACCTTGGGTTTGAACTCCCAAAAGTGGGCTTCTTTTTTGTCTAATGAACATCAGAATTTGCTCAGGGCCTGGGAAGGGAGTCTCATTAACATAAAGTGGGAGCATGTGTTTCCCATCTCCTGCTCTCTGTACTGGGGGCCCCCTAAAGTCCCATTCTGCTGGGAATTCTTCCTGGAGAGCTAGGGTGTGCCCTCATTCAGTGAGGGGTTCTGCCCTCTAGGCCGACCTGGAGGATCAAGCCCAGGGGGAAAACATTACAAAAGGTTAACTCCTATGTGCCCTGCAGCAATTTCTCCTTTGTGATAGAAACTTTGATTACCTCTTTTTGCTGACAACCAGTTTGGTCAAAGATTCCCTCATTGGTGTCTTGTCTGGGTAAGAGACGGGTTTCCCTGGTGGCTCAGATGGTAAAGAATCTGCCTGCAATGCAATGCGGCAGACCTGGGTTTGATCTCTGGGTCAGGAAGATCCCCTGGAGGAGGAAACGGCAACCCATTCCAGTATTCTTGCCTTGAGAATCCCATGGACAGAGCAGACTGGTGGTCTATAGTCCATGGGGTTGCAAAAGAGTGAGACATGACTGAGCGACTAACACACTTTTTCTGGATAAGAGACAGTAGTCATCTCCCTGGGCAGATAGGGGGACCCTGCAGTGCACCCCTCACAGCTCCTGCTGGGGAAAGACTGACCAGCACTGCTTTCTTGCCCGCAAGAGGGTGGCCCTGCTCCCGTTTGTGGAGGGATAGAGGCATCTTGCTGGCATCTTGGAGAGAAAGGAGGCAGGCTGTAAACGCTCAGCCTAGGGCTGAGTGATGATCAGCAATTATGGATCCATGAGGCGAGAGCTTGCCTATAGTTGATGCCAGATCAGCTTCTGGGAGCCACGTGGAACCTGTGGCTTGTTCTTTTTCCCTAGAGAAAGGCAGGTTGGTTTTGAAAAGTAAGATCAATATAAGCTAATTTAATTACATGGCTATTCTCTGATGATTTATTGGAAATTATTATGAGTGACTGATGTAGAAGTTGATTAATTTTGATTTATGGGATAGACTGGTCTGAAGTAGTAAATAACTCAGTATAATTCTTGTATGTTTATAATTAGTAGACAGGTAAGAGTAATAGTAGTTACCCTTTATTAAGGGGTCAGTATGTGCTGAGTTGGGGCTTCCCAGGTGGCTCAGCAGTAAAGAACCCACCTGCCAACGCAGAAGATATGGGTTCAATCCTTGGGTCAGGAAGATCCTTTTGAGGCAGAGATGACAACCTGCTCCAGGATTCTTGTCTGGGAAATCCCATGGACAGAGGAGCCTGGTGGGCTACAGTCCATAGGGACCCAAAGAGACATGACTTGAGCACACACGTACATGTGCTGAGCTATGTACTTTCTACGTAGTCATTTCATCATTACAAAATTCCTCTGAGTGGCACTGTCCACCTTGCGAAGTCTTTGGGAGGTGTCTGAGTGGATATCTGAGATAGGATTCCGACCCAGGCAGTCTGATTTCAAAGTCTCTGAACATCTCTACAGGCTGCCTTCCACTTCACTGCACTGACCCAGGCAGCAAATAGACTTGCCTGGAAGCATCAGTTTTAGAACCCGCTTTAGAGTAAATGTCAGCCTGATTTACAGGGTGTGTGTAAGTGTCCAAGGATGCTTGAAAATCATTTCCCACATGGCTATCGGTGAGGTATGTGTCAAGAAGCATTGGCACATCTGAAAGAATTCTAGTCTGGGAGATATGGGTTCCAGCCCAGCTCACCATTAACTGGTCTGAAAGTGAAAGTTAGTTGTTCAGTTGTGTCCAACTTTGTGCGACCCCATGGAATGTAGTCCGCCAGGCTCTTCTGTCCATGGGATTCTCCAGGCAAGAATACTGGACTGGCCTTCTCCAGGGGACCTTCCTGACCCAGAGATTGAACCCAGGTCTCCTGCATAGCAGGCGGATTCTTTACTGTCTTATAACTGGTCTGCCAGTGGGCCACTTACTTCTCTGGGGCCTCAGATTCCTCACCTGTAAACTGGGAGGAAGTGAGGGAGAAGCGCTGCTATGTTTTCGGGCCTCTTTGTGTGAGTGGGAGACTCAGTGTTTTTTCTCTGCCCTGTGGTTCTTTGCCCCCAGGTCACTCTCATTCACTCCCAGATGGCCCTCGCAGACACAGAGCTCCTGCCCTGTGTCCGGCAGGAAGTGAAGGAGATCCTGCTCCGGAAAGGCGTGCAGCTGCTGCTGAGTACGTGCAAGGCCCCTCCTGCCCGGTCCCTCTCCCCGGCAGAGGCTTGGTCTCTGCCCACACTCCAAGTGAGGGTGGCCGCGCTCAGCCCAGGCTCTCTGTTCAGTGCCCGTTTAGCCCATTGTTCTCCTGAAGGTGTGTCTGGGCAGGGCCGAGGCCCCGGTCCTGATAGACTTCTGTGTCGTGGAGGCAGCACTGTCCTGGTTATTGCTTTGGATGGAGTACAGGTGGGACCCATTTGTTGAATGGTTTAAAAATCACGTAAAATATTCTACCTGAATTATGATCTCTTTGGTGGAGAGAAGAGGTATTTTCAGTTTGTATTTTGAGGGTGGTGGGACTTCCCTGTGACTCAGATGGTAAAGAATCTAGACCCGGGTTCAATCCCTGGGTCGGGAAGATCCTCTGGAGAAGGGAACAGCAACCCACTCCAGTATTCTTGCCTGGAGAATTCTATGGACAGAGGAAGTCTGGTGGGCTACAGTCCGTGGGGTTGCAGAGTCAGACACCACGTCACTTTTTGAAGGCGGTGAAGAGCATGGCTTTTGTCCAGAGTAGGAGGGAAGAGATCTACCCAGCATATTAGGGTGGGGCTCTTGTTCTGGGGGTGTGATCCCCCCAGTTCACTGCCCGACCCTCTCACCTTTTGCTGGGAGGGTGAGGTGTCTGCTCCATGAGAGTCCTCCCGGCTCCTGGCTTCACGGAAGTGTCTATACAGCCCTCCTCCAGGCTGCAAGGACAGTGGACCCCTCGACTTCCCTTGTCCCTGACGGGGAAGAGCCTGGAAGGCTCGTCCTGCCTGGCTGGGCTAGTGGAGTGCACATTCAGGGAGGTGGTTTCCTCAAATAACTTTTTGGAGAACCTATTGGGAAACTCAACCTCACTTCCCCAAGTTGCTTCTTGGAACCTGCCTCCCCTTGGGTCCCTTGGGACCAGATGTCCTGCTGTTGCTTCTCAGGGCTGCAGCGCACACTGGTGTCTGGCTGTTAGGCCAGCCCTGGCTTGGGCCTCTGCCTTGGAGACACACCTGCCCTCTGCCAGCCTCCTGGTCAACGAGCCTCCTCTGACAGGTGAGCGGGTGAGCAACCTGGAGGCGCTGCCTGTCAATGAGCATTGCGAGTGCATCAAGGTGCAGACGGACAAAGGCACGGAGGTGGACGCCAATCTGGTGATTGTCTGCAACGGTATCAAGATCAACAGTGCAGCCTACCGCAGCGCGTTTGGTAAGTGGGAGGCTGAGTGCAGGGCCCCTCCGCAGGCTACCTCTTCTCTCTCCAGCCCCTGGGACTCTCCCCTAGGAATCGGCACTCTGCCCCCCACCCCCACCCTTTCTCAACAGCTCATTTGGTGTCTTCTGAATGGTAACATCAAACTTCAAGTTCGGGTCCACTCCTGCTGTGCTTCCCTCGGCTGTTTTGATGGTGATGTAGCTCAAGGTGAAGGCAATGGCACCCCACTCCAGTACTCTTGCCTGGCAAATCCCATGGGTGGAGGAGCCTGGTAGGCTACAGTCCATGGGGTCGCTAGGAGTCGGACACGACTGAGCGACTTCACTTTCACTTTTCACTTGCATGCATTGGAGAGGGAAATGGCAACCCACTCCAGTGTTCTTGCCTGGAGAATCCCAGGGATAGGGGAGCCTGGTGGGCTGTCGTCTCCGGGGTAGCACAGAGTGGGACATGACTGAAGTAACTTAGCAGCAGCAGCCCAGTGACCAGACTCTTCCAAAATTGGATCCCGCACCCCTAGTGGTGACAGATGGAAACAGGTTTCAGAGAGAAAGATTTGCTTTCTGTTATTTTTCTCTGCTTTTTTTCTACTTTTCTCTGGGCTTCCCTTGTAGCTCAGTCAGTAAAGAATCTGCCTGCAGTGCAGGAGACCTGGGTTCAATCCCTGGGTTGAGAAGATCCCCTGGAGAAGGAATGGCAACCCACTCCAGTATCCTTCCCTGGAAAATCTCATGGACAGAGGAGCCTGGTGGGCTGCAGTCCATCGGGTCCCAAAGAGTCGGGCACAACTGAGTGACTAACACTTACTTTTCTCTGCAGATGCAGGGGAAATTCCAGGGTCAAGCCTTTCTCTGTCCATAGATGCTGCTCTCCCAAAATCCTGACCCAGACATTTGACCACTTGAGCTTGGAACAATCTTGAGGAATGGGGGCGATAATGAAACCTCTTGTTCTTAAAGCTCAGCATTGACTTATTGAACTAAAATGGAGATGAGGGAGCTGGAACCATGGCTCAATCTGTGAGCTAGAGACTCAGTGGTTTCTTCTCAGGCCTCACTGTGGGTGTGTCTCCAGGTCCCCATCATATGCTCCCCAGTACCTTTCCTAGATAAGAAGCTCCTGTTGTGTGTCTAGCAGAAAAGAATGATTCTATCCCAGAAAGAAACTAGTCGTGGCTGTTTGGGGGTGGGATCGAGGGCTTGAAATGTACAAAGTTCCCAGGACTTAACACCTAATGCTCCTAATGTTATATTTCCAAAGGTAAATTGTTTAAAGTCCCTTATAAAGAAAAGTTTATCATTTATTAAAGCCCTGCAGTTATTTTAAAAATCTGATCCTCATTCAGAAGGAAATCCAAGACTTGCCTAGGTTGTGACTTCATCATCATAAGTGAATTCTTGTTAATCGTGGTAACTTATAAAAACTCAAGTGCTTTGTAAGAAGTGACCCTTTCCGATATTTCTGACCAGTTTCCACCCTACAACTGTAACCTCACCGTCGCGTGAAGCATTCTGAGGTGGAGAGGTCAGGCAGACATAAACCAGGAAGGAGACTAGCCTCTTGAGGATGCGCCTTTAGAGGGTGGTCGGACCAGCACTACGGCCAGTCCTCACTGCGGTTCAGGTGGCNGCATTCTGAGGTGGAGAGGTCAGGCAGAAATAAACCAGGAAGGAGACTAGCCTCTTGAGGATGCGCCTTTAGAGGGTGGTCGGACCAGCACTACGGCCAGTCCTCACCACGGCAGCTCAGGATCTTGGTTTCGGCTGGTTCTTCCTGGCAGGTGACCGGCTGGCCGGCAACGGCGCTCTGAGAGTAAACGAGTACCTCCAGGTGGAAGGTTATAGCCACATCTACGCCATCGGAGACTGCGCCGACGTGCGGGAGCCCAAGATGGCCTATCACGCCGGCCTCCACGCCAACGTCGCCGTGGCCAACATTGTCAACTCCATGAAACAGAGGCCCCTCAAAACCTACAAGCCAGGTCAGGAAGCCCCACATGCAGCCCAGTTAAGAGTTTGGGTTAGATGCGGAGAAGCCTTTGCGGACTCTAGGATGCCTGAACGCTAGAACACACGCTGGAAGTTAGGGATAGAAACCCGCCCCCACACCCCCAACCCCAGCCCAGAGCTCTAGGAAGATATGTCGGGGACTTGGCCGCCTTCCTGAAAGCCGTATGCATTTCCCCGCTCCGACACTGAAGGCCGTGGGAAGGGTCTGTGCCCAGGGGGTTGCAGGCCCGTGAATAGTGAGCAGGATTCCTGGTTGTGTGCGCGTTTCTGCTCCACAGGTTCACTGACGTTCCTCCTGGCCATGGGGAGGAATGACGGCGTGGGCCAGATCAGCGGCTTCTACGTGGGGCGGCTTATGGTTCGGCTGGCCAAGAGCCGGGACCTGTTGATCTCCACGAGCTGGAAAACCATGAAACAGTCTCCACCCTGATGGGGAATCCAGGCGAGAGACAGGTACCACCGCCGCCTGGGGATCAGATTTCTTGACAGATGGTACCCACCAGGAGTAAGATGTCAGTGAAGTACCGAGCAGAAACACAATTTATAGAAAACCAAAAACTGGGAGAGGGAGGGGGATATTAATGTTAAGACAGACACCCCTAAGGAACTCTTTCTGGGTTTGGAAAGGTGTTGCACTCATGCTGGCTGAAGGGTTCACTTGTTCCTTGGAAAGGCATAGCTTGCCTTCTCTACCCTCCCTTCCTCTTGGGTGTGTGTGTGTCATCAGAGCTCTGAGTAGGGGAGAGAGCTCCCTCTCCTGGTGGCAGGAAGCATCTCCCTGTCTGTAAGGGCAGGAAAGGGCCTGCACAAAACAGCTAAGGAAAGGCGGCTGGGATGGAGGGATGGCCTGCATCCCATCCTCTCCCATCACATGGGGCTGGGGAAGCCTGTACCTCCTGCAACACTCAGATTAATAGGAGCCTGATTTTTCAACTGTTAGTCCATACCATTTTTATTCTTCATGAAACAAATGTTTCTATTTTTAGACCCTGATTATATACCATAGGTTGTATTTAAGAAGCATTAGATGAAATTTCTGTCCTGGTTAGTCCATTCTACCAGACAGCGAGTTTTTATAGACCTAAAGGGTTAACACAGAAGCCTGGTCTGCCAGCTGCTGGGGGTGTTTAAGGGAAGGCAGCCAAGCCAATGTGACCATTTTCATGGGTTGCAATCTGGCTAACATTCAGGGAATAGATTGGGGTTCAGCAGGGGAACCCCTGCATGCTTCCAGGCTAGCATCACGGGCAAATTTGTGACAAATCTCTAGCTGATGCTGGGGCAGGAATACCCTGTGGGAACCCTGTGGTTTTGTTCCTCTGGTTTCCTGACCAACCCCAATGTCGCTTATCTAGAGGCTCAGCCTTGTGGCAATAATGCCTGCCACCAATGATGTTAAGGTATAAAAAATAAAAAGTTGACTCCTCTATTAGAGAGAGGACTTCTAATCAGGACAAGCCTATTTGGGACCACAAGCCTAAGGCAGAAGTGGCTGATGAGTTCATCTGAATAAATTCAGGCCCAGCCCTGGCCCACCCTGTCTCTCCCTGCCTACTTTTAACAGTAACCTCTGGGTACTTGGCCAGAATTCTTAGGATACCAGCCTCACTGGGGTCTTGTGGTCTATCCTGTCTAGGCTGTGGCCCAAGTCTGTTCCATGCTGTTGCCCATGCCTAAGAGAGACTGTGCCTCTCTCCCAAAGGATGGCCACCCATGGAGGCTTCACCCAGGCCTCCATTCCTGCGGACCACAACCAACCAGGCTC
>SJYW01011957.1:0-18657 GCA_006410735.1 Raphicerus campestris
AGAGGGCAGCCAACATTAGCTGCCCAAGGTCAAATGCAAATATCACAAGATCACACCAATTCTTTTGAAAGTCTTTCTTGCAACATTTGAATATTAGCATAGTGGCCTTCTTGCAAACGTTGATGGCTTGAGTATTCATTGACTGGAGGATTCTATGAAACCACCCCCTGCTGAACCCTCAGGAAACCGAACTAAGCATTTTCTAGGTATAGATATCCCCTTGCTGTTTTTTCTTTAAAGGTGGAGAAAAAGAGGCCCATAATATTAATAAGAGTCCTTTTTGTTGNCTTTGGCTCCATCCTTTCATTCTTTCTGGAGTTATTTCTCTAGTGATCTCCAGTAGCATATTGGGCACCTAGCGACCTGGGGAGTTCCTTTTTCAGTATCCTATCATTTTGCCTTTTCATACTGTTCGTGGGGTTCTCAAGGCAAGAATACTGAAGTGGTTTGCCATTCCCTTCTCCAGTGGACCACATTCTGTCAGACCTCTCCACCATGACCTGCCCGTCTTGGGTGGCCCCACTGGGCATGGCTTAGTTTCATTGAGTTATACAAGGCTGTGGTCCGTGTGATTAGATTGACTAGTTTTCTGTGATTATGGTTTCGGTGTGTCTGCCCTCTGATGCCCTCTTGCACTACCTACTATCTTACTTTGGGTTTCTCTTATCTTGGACGTGGGGTATCTCTTTTTGGCTGTTCCAGCAAAGTGCAACTGCTGCCCCTTACCTTGGACAAGGTTGCCCCTCCTGACCTTGAACTGGATACATGTATATGTATGGCTGAATCATTCTGCTGTGTAATTAGCATTACTAAAATTTACTTTTGATAGACCATGTTTTTTTTTTTAACTTTTAATTTTGCATTAGAGTACCGTCATTTAACAGCGTTGTGATAGTTTCGAGTGCACAGCAGAATGACTCAGCCATGCATGCACATGTATCCATTCTCCCTGCAAAGTCCCCTCGCATCCAGGCTGCCACATAATACTGAGGAGAGTTCCCTGTGCTATTTGGTAGATTCTTGTTGGCTAACCATTTGAAATATAGCAGTGATACACCATTGATTTTTGAAATTTTAATTAAGAGTAGCTGAGAGAACTAAGAAAAACAGTCTTATTTTGTTTGCTTTTGGGACCAAATAACAAAAATCTAACCTAGACTATTTAAAATAATAATTAAGCATAGAAGTAAATAATTTCTAAATCATTTATTAATGCTTATATAATGCCTAAAATATGCCAGACACTGACAGCCCTAAAATTATTACTGAATCCTCATAACAACCCTATGTCCAGTTCAGTTGATCAGTCATGTCTGACTCTTTGTTGGGAAAGTATTATTTTTATTCAGTATTGTAGATCCTGAGGGCTAGTGGCATTATGTAACTTGCCACAATCACAGAGGATTTGAACTCAGGAAGTAGCTCCTCATCCAGTTCTTCTGGCCACTCCATTTACAGAGCCCCTTATCAGGCCATAGAGCAGGACTGAGGATTGGTTGTGCTAGTAACGTAGTGATACTCATGTGCACANTCATAACAACCCTATGTCCAGTTCAGTTGATCAGTCATGTCTGACTCTTTGTTGGGAAAGTATTATTTTTATTCCAGTATTGTAGATCCTGAGGGCTAGTGGCATTATGTAACTTGCCACAATCACACAGGATTTGAACTCAGGAAGTAGCTCCTCATCCAGTTCTTCTGGCCCCTCCATTTACAGAGCCCCTTATCAGGCCATAGACCAGGACTGAGGACTGGTTGTGCTAGTAATGTAGTGATACTCATGTGCATAGGTTCCTTACAAATATTCCCCCTATTGTCTCTGCTTCACCTTATGGAATGAAACCAAAGTGGCCACCAGCATCAGCTGGTACAATGCACTTCTTTATGTATGTCTAATAGTGGGGATGGACTAGTTTCTTTTATTCCTGAGTCTGCCTCTCCCTATATGCTGCTGCTGCTAAGTTGCTTCAGTAGTGTCCGAATCTGTGTGACCACATAGACAGCAGCCCACCAGGCTCCACCGTCCCTGGGATTCTCTAGGCAAGAACACTGGAGTGGGTTATCATTTCCTTCTCCAATGCATCTCCTTATATGTCTTGGGCCCAAATGTGCCCAATCTGCTCCCCATTCCTGAACCCCTGGCAAGGGGATGGGTTAGTGTGATTGGCTTAGTTTCACATCAGTTGTTTGGTATGAAGTGAATGGTGGGGAGCTGACCAGAAGCTCTATTGCAGATACCATTTCTAGGCACAGACCTGATTCTGACTCACTGGCTTATTAGATTAGACAGGTGGTTCATGGAAGTTCATGAAAATGGAATGACAATTTAAAATACTGGAGCATTTTTATATATGTTGTTTCATATCTCAACTAGTAGTCAGGACATGCTTTACCATTCCTATTTCTTAAATGAGAAGATGGAGGACCAGGGAGGATGTGTGCTTTTCAGAATCACATACTAGTTACTGTCAGAGCAAAGAACCTACGTCTCTTAACTCATGGTGCAGCCATTTATAAACTAGCTATTCCATCTATTAGATATAAAGTCACACACTAATGAGCAATCCTGGGGGGAATAGGTGTCTAACTAGATCATTTTTGCTGTTTTTTAGTTGCTAAGTCATATATCCTTTGTAACTCCATGGACTGTAGCCCGCCAGGCTCCTCTGTCCATGGGATTTCCCAGGCAAGAATCCTGGAGTGGGTTGCCATTTCCTTCTCCAGGGCATCTTCCTAACCCAGAGAATGAACCCATGTTTGGCAGACAGATTCTTTACCACTGAACTACCTGTGAAGCCTGGGTCATTTTGTTTATTTAAAAAATACTATAGGGGGACTTAAGCATTTTATATTTGTCTTAATTCTCCTAGGCAGTTTCTAACTAAATTTTTGCCCCTAAGACTCAGACTGAATGTTCTACTTTTTCTATCCCTAAGGACTTCGGCTGTTAAAACTTCTTCATGCTGGAAGCTTTTTATGCATGAGAAAAAAGTTTAGTAAGCGCATTACTGCAGCCAAATCTCCAGAACATGATGCACTTCCTCTGCAAGAAATTAAAACTTTTAGAATTTCTTTATTTCATTAAAATTAGAAGAACAAGCATTAATTAACAGGAAAATTATTAAAATACTGCATAAAACATGTTCTGCTAGTGGCTGGAATCTGACTTAATTTCCTTAAATTAAGTAATTTCCTTTTTTCTTTCTTTTCTTTTCTTTTTTTTTTTTTTTGCTCTGTACATTCTATAAATGATATCCAAAACTTAACCAGTGTGCCACAGATTACTTTATTTGGGGGAATCTAAGTGTGATAGGGATGTGAGTTTAGAATTGTCAGGTTAAGAAATCTTGGAGTACATGATGCAGGGAAGCAATTTAGTGGTCTGGATGGGTCAGGTTTTTTTGGCTCTGTTCTGACTTTGTTAAGTTCTGAATCTTATAGAAATGATAGAAACTGAGAGCTGGAAATATCTCATAATGCCTGGTATAGCAAATTACACACACTCACACACACAACTTGTGTGAATGAAAAATATTGCTTGCCTTATCAGGAAACAGGCACAGTGGGTATTCCTGTGTATTTGAGATGCAATGGGTTCTCTAGGACCATGTATGGTGTTAGTAAGTCTATTGGAATCACCAGGCTGGGAATCATAGTGGGATCTATATACAGAGGTCTAGAAAGTTACTTTCCAGAAACTTCCCTGGTGGCTCAGATGGTACAGAATCCACCTGCCAGTTCAGGAGACCTTGGTTGAATTCCTGGGTCAGGATGATCCCCTGGAGAAGGGAATGGCTACCCATTTCAGTATTCTCACCTGAAGGATTCCATGGACAGAGGAGGCTGGCAGGCTATAGGCCATGGGGTCTCAGAAGAGTCAGACACAACTGAGCGTGCACAGAAAGAGTTACAGTAGGTTATACTGTGAGGCTTTTCAGCTTATCAAATACTGTTTATAATTGCTTTCTTTTCTTAGCTTCTGTGTCCTTTAGTTTTCCAATACAAAACTAATTATTTGAGCTCCTACCCGGTTGGTTTTCTTCGTTTCTGGGACATCTCCTTCTGTTGTAATCCATCTTCCTTCTCCATGATTCTGCTATAAACAGTAAAACTGTAGGCTTTCTTTCTCTAATACCCGAGAATACTTAAGTCTCTGGGCCTGGAAGAATTTTTCATAAGAAATAGGTTACATTTCCCCCTTTCTGTTTTTCTCCTCCCTACATCACAATTTTTGGCCCTCAGTGTCAAATGTCATAAAATGGGAAATATGCCACATGCAGTAAGGAATTTGTGAAATCAAGCAGGGAGGTCCAGAGCTGAAACAGTCTCCATCAGCTATCTAGCACAAGAGCCAACATACAATGTTGAAATGTTTAAGAAGGAATTACCATTGCCCATGATCCCCTTCAGGCCTTCCCTGGTGGCTCAGTGGTAAAGAATCCGCCTGCCAATGCAGGAGACACGGGTTCAGTTCCTGGGAGGAAAAGATCCCTTGGAGAAGGAAATAGCAACCCACTCCAGTATTCTTACCTGGAAAATCCTATGGACAGAGGAGGCTGGAGGGGCTACAGTCCATGGGGTCTCAAAGAGTCAGTCATGACTTTGTGACTAAAGAACAAAAACAATTCCTTTCAATATCCACAGAGTTCAGATGAAGACACTGAGGCGAAGTGATTTGTTCAAGAGAATGTCTTGGTTTCTAATCTCTTTCAACATAAAAATTACCATTGGCAAAGCAATTGAATTGTGGAAATTTTTTACTGTCTCCTTTGCTCAGAAATCTTGTCATCAGTATGTGTAGTTGTGTTTGTGATTATTCACAGCGTTAGAAACAACAGCTTGAGTACAGTCTGTGTCTTGCTTCTGAGAATATCAAACCATGTTTGAGTCTTTCATCTCAGCTGGCAGAACCTGTCACATATCATGCTCATTCTAGCAGATCTTAAGGCTTATTAATAAAATATTAATATGTGTTATGTATTTATTCATATTTCAGTGTAAACATATTTTACCAATTTGTTCCTCTCAGATAAAACACTTAATGGGTTGAAAGAAGAAATTCCCAAGAGGGCAGCCAACATTAGCTGCCCAAGGTCAAATGCAAATATCACAAGATCACACCAATTCTTTTGAAAGTCTTTCTTTCAACATTTGAATATTAGCATAGTGGCCTTCTTGCAAACGTTGATGGCTTGAGTATTCATTGACTGGAGGATTCTATGAAACCACCCCTTGCTGAACCCTCAGGAAACCGAACTAAGCATTTTCTAGGTATAGATATCCCCTTGCTGTTTTTTCTTTAAAGGTGGAGAAAAAGAGGCCCATAACATTAATAAGAGTCCTTTTTTTGGGAAAAGGAGAAAATTAGATGTTACAGAGGATCTCTAGTTTCTCTTGACTTCAACCCTTGCCTTTTTTCTCTACTTTTCCTCTTTCTACCTTTTTCCCTTTTTGGTTATTTTCCCTGCTCCTGATCGTTAACTAACTGAATAAACTGCAAGACTTGCTTAAACCGTTTTTGAAAGTAATGTGCTGACATTTGTCAGAACAGTAGTGTTCTCAGGAACTGGAGGACAAGAGGCATGAAAACTAGCGCCCACTGTTCTAACTGAAGGTTTTGCACCAGTTAAAGACAAACACTGCACGGAGAGCCCCAGCTCTGCTACTCATCCTTGCAGGGAACAGCCAGAGTTATTGCTTTGACCAGAGTTATCCTGCTTTGACCAGAGTTATCCTGCTTTGGGGATTCTCTGATGTGTATCAACTGGAGAATGCCTTCGTTCTAACCACTTCAGCAGTTTTCTTATCAGACTTTAAAAGTCTCTTCACCTTAATATCTCCTCTTAGAAATCCTGACTCACCCCTAAGGACTGGTGGACACCTGACATGTTCTCTTCCAGCCCATGCAGAAATCTTTTATTATGGCATTTAGCATAGAAGGAGAATTGTCTCCATTACTTTCAAGAGAATGTAAGCTCCTTGAAGATAATGATTTTGTCTTCTGTTGACATGTAGGTGGCAGTCACATATTTCCTAAATGAATAAATGAACTAAATTACGTAGGTACAAAGTGGTGAGATCTTGTTAAGCTTGTCTATTTGAAATCTGATATGCCTCTTAATCTGCTGGACCTCCATATTTAACTGGGTCAAAAGATTGTGTATAATGAGAAGTAGGGTAGCTGAAAAGCTGCTGGATTATCACCAATGTCCAAGGAAAATATCCAGGTTTTACTTCCGTAATTCAATTGTAACTTCATGGTTCAGATGATGTTAAACAATTAAATCATTATTGATCTATTCTTGGCAAATTACTGCTGAACTTTCAGCCTGGTACCAATGTTCTCATGTTAGGGTTGCATCTGGCCACCTCTCCCACCTTCTTCCCTTTGAGTTGTTCCAGTGGGCTTAAATATCAGTGGGTGATTTTATGTTTCTGTACAGACCCAGTAGTACTGACTTGATAAGTGATGGTTCCTCTGAATGGATGAGTGCTGTCATTTTCTAGACTAGCTGTTACTTTAAAGACCCAAATCTTTAAAACATGAATCCTAGGTGATGAGGAGAAGGAAATGGCAACCCACTCCAGTATTCTTGCCTAGAGAATCCCGTGGACAGAGGAGCCTGGTGGATTTCTGTCCATAGGGTCACACAGAATCGGACCCAACTGAAGCTTCTTTAGCAGCAGCGGCAGCAGTCTAGGGCATGAGGTCCTGATGGATCCAGTTTCTTAGCCTTACTTAAGCAAAATGCTTCTGTCTCTTTCACTTTCTCTATTATAGAATGTGGAAGATAGAATATAGCTTATTGGAGTTAATGTTATGAGTCTAGAACATGGCACATGTTTCAGTGAGAGGGAAACAAGTTAAAGGTCATAGTCATTGTAATAAGTCTTGATAGAAATGAGACCAGGTTCAATTGGAGGATAGAGGAGCAACAGAATTCTCTGGCATATTTGGTGCCCTCTATTTTCTTCATCTCACCATTTTTCCTTCTCTTCATCTTTTAACCTAATAGAAAAACGAGCCACCCAAATGGGTGTCATCAGACATGTCGCTGGTTAGTCACTAAGTCATGTCTAACCAATTCTCTTGCAACCCCATGGACTGTAGCCTGCCAGACTCTTCTGTCTGTGGGATTTCCCAGGCAAGAATACTGGAGTGGATTGACATTTCCTTCTCTAGGGGCTTTCCCCCACCTAAGGATCAAACCCATGTCTCGTGCTTGGCAGGCATATTCCATACCACTGAGCCACCATCATCAGAATTCACCATTCTCCAAAACTGTTCTCCTAGGGTCACAGTGTGACCAATCCCCATGGGATTTTGGCCCCACAAAGTGCTGATGTCACCTTGTCACACAATGTATGGTATACTGACAGTGGCCACTCATCTCTTCTTGGCAGACCCTGTTCCAGGAGCTCTGTTGGCTTCCTCCTACAAGCTTCTAGTCTTTACCCAAGGGCTTTCTCTGAACTCAAACGCGCTACAGGACATAAGGTGCTGCAGAAGTTGATGGCCCTGGGATTAGCCTTTGGCTAAGGATGGAAGGGAGTTGGTAGATGAAAACCTCAGCTTCTTTGATTCTTAGGTGGCACAACTTTGAGGTATGTTCAAGACTGTCACCTAGAAGTACCTAGAGGCATCAATAGCGGTAACATGCTCATTAATGTACTCAATATTTGTTTCCTTCTCCATCCCATTTCATTTATCACTTTCTTAATAAACTATTTGCCTTCAAATCCTTATCTTAGTTCCACTACTCAGGGATCCAATACATCAGATGGCCTCCTTAGTCAAATTTGGAACTCTTGAGTTGAAAGTTACACAAGTGTCTACGTCTATGCTAGCATTTGTTGTGAATCTCAAAGGGAGGGAATTATTATGCATTATTCCCAAACTTAATTAGAACTGTCTCCCCTTCTACCCAACCTCCTCCTTAAGCATTTCATGAGATTAGTGTGTGAGGAACAAATTTAGGAATTTTATATTTGAAACATTTTAATACCAACAAGACCTCCTTTCAAGAAATGTTTTGCAGCAAGATGCTTAGGTTTAAGGGATTGGGAATTTTTACATTGGAATTATTAGTTATGAGTAGCTTGACTAGCCTATCCTGGTTTTCAAAGGCTGGAAAACTGTGAACCATTTTGAGGTCATAACTTCAGCTCTACTGGTGGATGATCAGTCTTGGTGAACAGACATTTAGCTCAAATGATGGGGTAACTCAGTTACTAAGACCCTGGCAAAGAAGTAACAGCAATGGCTAATGAAGAAACATTTTAAGCCTTGTGGCTTTGATATACAGATATAATACTTTGTGATCTGAAATGACAGGTATGGTTCTCATTTTATAAACAAGGAAACTAAATCTCTCAGAAAGGTTAAGTGAAGTATCCAAAGTCACGCTTCCTAAAAATAAGTCCAGGACCCCAAGTCCTATCCCCCGCCAAGTCAGTGCTCTTGTCTCTATTGTACATTGCTTCTGTGTGATGCAGGAGCAAGAGGATTGGAGATCATCAGTAAGAGGAAGAATCTTAGGGGTTGTATTATGGGCTCTTACCTTGCTGTATCTTTGGATAGAAAGAAANGGAAAAGGAGAAAATTAGATGTTACAGAGGATCTCTAGTTTCTCTTGACTTCAACCCTTGCCTTTTTTCTCTACTTTTCCTCTTTCTACCTTTTTCCCTTTTTGGTTATTTTCCCTGCTCCTGATCGTTAACTAACTGAATAAACTGCAAGACTTGCTTAAACCGTTTTTGAAAGTAATGTGCTGACATTTGTCAGAACAGTAGTGTTCTCAGGAACTGGAGGACAAGAGGCATGAAAACTAGCGCCCACTGTTCTAACTGAAGGTTTTGCACCAGTTAAAGACAAACACTGCACGGAGAGCCCCAGCTCTGCTACTCATCCTTGCAGGGAACAGCCAGAGTTATTGCTTTGACCAGAGTTATCCTGCTTTGACCAGAGTTATCCTGCTTTGGGGATTCTCTGATGTGTATCAACTGGAGAATGCCTTCGTTCTAACCACTTCAGCAGTTTTCTTATCAGACTTTAAAAGTCTCTTCACCTTAATATCTCCTCTTAGAAATCCTGACTCACCCCTAAGGACTGGTGGACACCTGACATGTTCTCTTCCAGCCCATGCAGAAATCTTTTATTATGGCATTTAGCATAGAAGGAGAATTGTCTCCATTACTTTCAAGAGAATGTAAGCTCCTTGAAGATAATGATTTTGTCTTCTGTTGACATGTAGGTGGCAGTCACATATTTCCTAAATGAATAAATGAACTAAATTACGTAGGTACAAAGTGGTGAGATCTTGTTAAGCTTGTCTATTTGAAATCTGATATGCCTCTTAATCTGCTGGACCTCCATATTTAACTGGGTCAAAAGATTGTGTATAATGAGAAGTAGGGTAGCTGAAAAGCTGCTGGATTATCACCAATGTCCAAGGAAAATATCCAGGTTTTACTTCCGTAATTCAATTGTAACTTCATGGTTCAGATGATGTTAAACAATTAAATCATTATTGATCTATTCTTGGCAAATTACTGCTGAACTTTCAGCCTGGTACCAATGTTCTCATGTTAGGGTTGCATCTGGCCACCTCTCCCACCTTCTTCCCTTTGAGTTGTTCCAGTGGGCTTAAATATCAGTGGGTGATTTTATGTTTCTGTACAGACCCAGTAGTACTGACTTGATAAGTGATGGTTCCTCTGAATGGATGAGTGCTGTCATTTTCTAGACTAGCTGTTACTTTAAAGACCCAAATCTTTAAAACATGAATCCTAGGTGATGAGGAGAAGGAAATGGCAACCCACTCCAGTATTCTTGCCTAGAGAATCCCGTGGACAGAGGAGCCTGGTGGATTTCTGTCCATAGGGTCACACAGAGTCGGACCCAACTGAAGCTTCTTTAGCAGCAGCGGCAGCAGTCTAGGGCATGAGGTCCTGATGGATCCAGTTTCTTAGCCTTACTTAAGCAAAATGCTTCTGTCTCTTTCACTTTCTCTATTATAGAATGTGGAAGATAGAATATAGCTTATTGGAGTTAATGTTATGAGTCTAGAACATGGCACATGTTTCGGTGAGAGGGAAACAAGTTAAAGGTCATAGTCATTGTAATAAGTCTTGATAGAAATGAGACCAGGTTCAATTGGAGGATAGAGGAGCAACAGAATTCTCTGGCATATTTGGTGCCCTCTATTTTCTTCATCTCACCATTTTTCCTTCTCTTCATCTTTTAACCTAATAGAAAAACGAGCCACCCAAATGGGTGTCATCAGACATGTCGCTGGTTAGTCACTAAGTCATGTCTAACCAATTCTCTTGCAACCCCATGGACTGTAGCCTGCCAGACTCTTCTGTCTGTGGGATTTCCCAGGCAAGAATACTGGAGTGGATTGACATTTCCTTCTCTAGGGGCTTTCCCCCACCTAAGGATCAAACCCATGTCTTGTGCTTGGCAGGCATATTCCATACCACTGAGCCACCATCATCAGAATTCACCATTCTCCAAAACTGTTCTCCTAGGGTCACAGTGTGACCAATCCCCATGGGATTTTGGCCCCACAAAGTGCTGATGTCACCTTGTCACACAATGTATGGTATACTGACAGTGGCCACTCATCTCTTCTTGGCAGACCCTGTTCCAGGAGCTCTGTTGGCTTCCTCCTACAAGCTTCTAGTCTTTACCCAAGGGCTTTCTCTGAACTCAAACGCGCTACAGGACATAAGGTGCTGCAGAAGTTGATGGCCCTGGGATTAGCCTTTGGCTAAGGATGGAAGGGAGTTGGTAGATGAAAACCTCAGCTTCTTTGATTCTTAGGTGGCACAACTTTGAGGTATGTTCAAGACTGTCACCTAGAAGTACCTAGAGGCATCAATAGCGGTAACATGCTCATTAATGTACTCAATATTTGTTTCCTTCTCCATCCCATTTCATTTATCACTTTCTTAATAAACTATTTGCCTTCAAATCCTTATCTTAGTTCCACTACTCAGGGATCCAATACATCAGATGGCCTCCTTAGTCAAATTTGGAACTCTTGAGTTGAAAGTTACACAAGTGTCTACGTCTATGCTAGCATTTGTTGTGAATCTCAAAGGGAGGGAATTATTATGCATTATTCCCAAACTTAATTAGAACTGTCTCCCCTTCTACCCAACCTCCTCCTTAAGCATTTCATGAGATTAGTGTGTGAGGAACAAATTTAGGAATTTTATATTTGAAACATTTTAATACCAACAAGACCTCCTTTCAAGAAATGTTTTGCAGCAAGATGCTTAGGTTTAAGGGATTGGGAATTTTTACATTGGAATTATTAGTTATGAGTAGCTTGACTAGCCTATCCTGGTTTTCAAAGGCTGGAAAACTGTGAACCATTTTGAGGTCATAACTTCAGCTCTACTGGTGGATGATCAGTCTTGGTGAACAGACATTTAGCTCAAATGATGGGGTAACTCAGTTACTAAGACCCTGGCAAAGAAGTAACAGCAATGGCTAATGAAGAAACATTTTAAGCCTTGTGGCTTTGATATACAGATATAATACTTTGTGATCTGAAATGACAGGTATGGTTCTCATTTTATAAACAAGGAAACTAAATCTCTTAGAAAGGTTAAGTGAAGTATCCAAAGTCACGCTTCCTAAAAATAAGTCCAGGACCCCAAGTCCTATCCCCCGCCAAGTCAGTGCTCTTGTCTCTATTGTACATTGCTTCTGTGTGATGCAGGAGCAAGAGGATTGGAGATCATCAGTAAGAGGAAGAATCTTANATCCAAAGTCACGCTTCCTAAAAATAAGTCCAGGACCCCAAGTCCTATCCCCGGCCAAGTCAGTGCTCTTGTCTCTATTGTACATTGCTTCTGTATGATGCAGGAGCAAGAGGATTGGAGATCATTAAGAGGAAGAATCTGAGGGGTTGTATTATGGGCTCTTACCTTGCTGTATCTTTGGATAGAAAGAAAAGGCTGTGTTGGCTTTCTCTTTCTGTCACGTTCTTTCTCTTGTCTTCTTAACCACATCGTCGTAGCCATGGTAGTGAGCAAGATTTTCATCCCAGTATGTGTGATGCCACAACCTCTTCTCTCTACTCATTTATATCTTTCTGAGAAACCCAATTTGCGGACCGTATATTTGATTTCAGGAGAGGGTTTTGAGTTAAAATTGTTTGCTTGTTCTTGAATTAAAGGAGCAGGAGTGATAGGGGTTTTCACTTAATCTTTAAGTATTTGAAATAGAGAAACCTTAATGATTTAAATAGGAAAGTTAGGAACAAGGTCTTCAGCTCTGAATCTGAGGGAAAAAAAATCACTGGAGAGCTTTTGAAAGAAAGTAACATGAAAGGCCAATGGAAAGCTGGCCTTTGAGGTTTTCTTGCCTTGGAGTTTCTCTGTAATATTTGTGCTGTATCACCTCTACAGTTCAACTATATGCCACTTAGTCCTTCTCTACTTTTTATAGTTTTTCAATATGTCCAACACTCTGAAGATAATTCTCAGAGATGGTCCGGACAGTGAGAAATGGCTTTCTGAACACTGAAGTTAAAAAGAAAACAAAGACTGAGACTTGCAGAAATTCTGATTCTTGGAAGTGGCATACAAAGTCCTCAGGTCATTTTCCTCCATCAGACAGAGGACGGATGGTGCTTCATGACACCTCCCTTGTGGGCACACCCAGGCACAGACTATACAGTCTCTTCTCTCTCTCATTCAAGAGGATCTGTCCTAGAAAAAAATACTCAATTGCAAATTTAGCAATTTATCACTAATGTTATTTTAAATAAAAATATTAAATATAATTAAACATTTAGAGTTATTTCAGTACTAAAGAGTCATCTATAATTGTACAATGTGGTTCTGTATTCTTGTAAAACTTTTAAAGTTGATTATGTATATAGATATATACAGTAGATATGTATATAGATTAAAAAGTAAAAGCTTCCCTTTTCCCATAATCTACCCTCCCAATTCTATTCCCTTCTGAAAGTAATTGCTATTTATGCTTTGGAGGTTGTAGCCTTCTTCAATAGGAGAACATTTAGGGGTTGTTGTTGTTGTTGTTGCTATTTTTACTTTTATAAAGGTTGCTGCATTTTTGTGCACGTGACCAGTATTTCCCAGTCTGAAGAGCTGTTATTCAGTAGCTAAGTCGTGTCTGACTCTTTGCGATCCCAATGGATGGCAGCACACCAGGCTTCCCTGTCCTTCACCATCTCCTGGAGTTTGCTCAAACTCATGTCCATTGAGTTGGTGACACCTTACAACCATCTTGTCCTCTGTTGTCCCCTTCTCTTCCTGCCTTCAGTCTTTCCCAGCACCAGGGTCTTTTCCAATGAATTAGCTCTTCACAGTAAGTGGCCAATGTATCGGAACGTCAGTCTGAAGAGTAGGCCTGTTTTTAACTTTGACAGATGCTGCCAATGCCTCCAAAGGGTGAGGGCATTTTGCACCCACATTCAGATCTAAGAGGTGACCTGTTTCCCCCAGCTTCATCAATCCTGGGTGTTTTCACTCTATATTTTTATAAGTTGACAGTAGAAAAATGGTATCATCATTTACCTTTGCATTTGTTTGGCCACTAGTAAGGAAAAACCAACTTCATTATCTTTTTGGCCATTTGACTTCTTTAAGAAATTTAGTTATTCATAACTCTGCTGGTTATTTACTTGTTGTGTTTATCCCAATCCAAATCTATCCTTTTGCATTCTGTTCTATTGTGCTGAAGCTGGAACTCTGAAAACCGGACTCTGTCATCCTCACTTTCTTGGCTCTGTCAGCAGGAGGGTGTCTATATTAGAGGGAGGTGGAAAAATGAGAGAGAGGGAAGGGACTGACTTCCTGTGGCAATTGGTCTTGCTCTACCAATGGTAATTAGCTCTAGCTCCCAGCCTCTTGCAGCCACCTTAGAACAAGTCCCATAACCCCCCGACAATTTCAGATTCGGAACCTCTTTATGTTCTTGTTCCCCCAGCACTAGAGGAGACAAACTTTTTCCTACAGTTATTTTATCTAGGTTACCTCTTTTTTCCTTCATCCCTGCAACACTAGGATTATCATGTCCCTCTATTAAGTTCCCTGTATGCAGAGGAGCCTGGCAGGCCCTAGTCCATGGGGTTGCAAAGAGTTGGACACAACTGAGCGACTAAGCACAGCACATGAATTATCTAATGTGTTTCTGGTTTCCTGACTCACCCTCAACTATGGACTGACTTATCAGTTAGGATATCTGTATTAGTCATATTAATTTGCAGGTGCCTTTTCTGATTTTATAAATATATTTTCCTAGTCATTTCCTTGTCTTTTAACCTTCCCCACATTGTCTTTTTTTCTTACAAAAGCTTTACATGTGGGTGGGTGGGGGTTAAATCCTATTCTTTATGATGTCTGGATTTGTGTTGCTAAAAAACAAACAAAACCCCTTCTCTATCTGGAGTAGCATGAGAAATATTTTTCTATATTTCCCCCTTGTGTCCTATAGTTTTGTCTTTTATATCTGCATATTTAATTCATATCAGACTTATTTTGGGGTAAAGCAGGAAGCTTATTTTTCTAAAATTAACAGCCAGTTGTCAGCACTCAATTTTAAATAGTCAATATTATCCAAACTACGTGAAATACTGTGAATGTTAAAAGCAAAATTTCCATATTCTTATGTTTGTATCTTCACTTGAGTTCCCTCGAAAACACAGCTTGAAGCAAAGACTATATGAAAATGATTTAGTTTCAGGATGCAAGTCAGTGCCCTCAGAATGTGGGGAAATAAAAAGGTGTGAGAGAGTAAAGGAGAGGAAGTAAATACAAAGTGGTTAATTACTAACCCAGCCTCAAAAAAAAAAGCTAATTTCTGAGTCCTTTAGGTCTGGCAAGGCCATGTGGAATCAGTCTGTCTTGCTATAATCTGTTGAAAGGGGTCAGGAGGAGGAACAAGAAATTTATATATAGGCTTCTTTCTTCATCTTGTCCCCTATCTATTGCTCATTGGTCAAATTTTGCCCCAATATAATTAACTTTGAAGCACTTTCCAGTTATTAACCAGTGTTGACCTAAAACAAACTGATTGCCAATTATTTCTTCAGCCAAAAAATGGATTTATTCAGGCTCAGGAAAAAATTGTAATTCAAGGTCTGCAACCATAGTGAGACCCTTGCAAGTCCCCATGCAAGGGGTGATCTTTTATAGAAGGACAAAGGAAGTGGGGATGGTTGTAGTAATCAAAGAGCTCATGGCTTTTCATTGGCTGAGTTGAGACCCTCTCTTATGGCTGAAGTTTTGCCAGGAAAAAGAAGGAAATCTTTCTTCTTCCTGTTGGGCTCTGCTATCATTGTAGGACATGAGAGCTACCCCTTCTTGTTTCTCAGTTCTGTTTAACTGAGGTTTCTGTTTATCAGTTTTTCACACTATTACCCCTCTCTCCATGCTTCTGAGAAAGTCAGAGCAACTATGGATACGTTAGGGTCAGACCTGGGCACTGAAGTGACTGGGACCCCATTGTAGCAGAATACAGTGATGCAATACTGCAACCCAGCCTTAAGCCTCTCAGGGAAAACAAGATACCCAGCAGTACCAGAGGATAAGTGATGGTTGGGGGCTTCAGAGTCTCCACTTNTCAGTACACCCTTTTTTGTTGGATTTCTCCCATCTCCCACAGTGCTTTCTGAGATTATCTTGTACCCAGATCCTTGTCTCAGGGTATGATTTGGGGGAGTCCAAACTGAAGCCATTCCTAGGGTAGACAACCCTGGGATAGCTGGAGGTATAATCCTGAGTGGAAGTCTTTACTTAGGTCTGGAGCTTTCTCCTCTGAGCATCAAATCTACAGGGCAAGATTAAGTGGGATCTCTGGTCAGGAATCAGAATCCAGACAAAAGTGACATTGGATCTGGTGTAGGCTGGAGTGTTCCCAACTTGTCTTTATGTCCTTGGGTATCAGGAAGGTTTGAGACAGGGAACCAGTGGGGCAAGTTGCAGGGTGGATGGTATGGCTTTTTACATCAACCTCCTTCTAGGAGGAAGAAATGTCCCTTTTCAACAGAATTTCATTTTTGGTGGTGGCGTGGAAACTGCAGAGATTTTAATATTTCATTGGCAGGTCCCATTCAGAAATGACAAACCCCCTCTCCGGATGGGATTCAGTGCAAAAGCTGCTGGCTCATGGGTGTTTGGGGACTGCAACGGATATTGGGATCTGTGCAGATAAATTTTTTAACCTTGATGGAATCAGTGGGAGTTTAATGAGTAGCTGAGATTATAGCAAAGGAGATAAATATGTAGGCAACCAGGAAATATAATTAAAACATTTTCTTACTTGACTAGACTTGGGAAACTAGATGAATTCAAGAGTAAAACATATTCTGATTCAAGGAAATAATTGGATGAGAATGCAATGGCTCTCCCCTCCTCTACCATGTCTTCCCTTTCATCAAAAAAAAAAAAAATAATTAAAACGAACATTTTGTGTCATGATGCAGGAGGAATTTAATTGGGTGCTGATGATTCAATTTAGCTTGTAAATTAGCTGACAGGGAAACCACAAGTGCCAGAAAAACCCAGCCTTGCTGTCTTTCTGTTAGCTTGTTGACACATTTGACACAAATTAGATATTGATTTATGGGACCACAGATGACTGATTTCACAAAGCTATGTGGCACATGTCCTGGAGAAAGAATGACACAACTCAGGCTAACAAAAACAAGTTGATCAGCTTATCTCCATGAAGTTGGCTCCTTCAAAGCTACCTACTCTTCATATCAGTCTTAAAAGTGGAGGACAGGTCTCTCCTCTTCGTTACCCTGTAAAGTGATAGCTTAGCTTTTAGAAGAAATGGCCTGTATTTACCTACACAAAGAACAGACCTTGCCATTTAGGTGTGTTCTCGGCAGATGGTGAGCATCCTCTGATCATATAGCTGAGCTAAGCATCGGGAAGCACTCAGTTAACATGCTTCATAATTATCACATTTAACCTCCACAACCACTCTCTGAGTTAGATACTCTTTATTACTTTTGTCAGATGAAACAGACTCAAAACAGAAGCTAACAGTAGTTCATGCTGCCAGCAAGGCGCGGTACTGGAGTGAAAATCCATGAAGTCCAGTTCGAACTCCGGCTGGCCGACTCCCACTGAAGCTGCTTGCCACCCAGTCTACGCTGCCTGCCTCTGACTCTGCTCAGATCAGATATCCCCATCTTTGTGACCAGTCAGACAGCTCTCCCTGGCTGTATTTCTAAGCTATTATTGTCCCAGAGGCCTTTAGAAATGAGAGTTCTTGGGACTCATCCGTAGTTCTGACTGAGCCAGACCTCCTCCACTGATCAACACTTCTTTAGTGGATGTTGAATCTCTTTCCTCCTGTATTTAAATTCTCTCACACTGGCCTGCCTTCTGATAAGCACGACATCCTGAAGTTGGGGAATCCACTGTGAGTAAAGGAAAGGAAGGTGCAACCATGGGTCCACCCCCACAGTAGCCTCGGAGCTTGAGATGTTCAGGAGAAGTCTCATTGCCCAACCTTGCCTTTGAATTGGCGAGGTAACACTTGTCTACAACTCCACTCTTCCTGCTCTGCTAGTCAGTAGGGACATGCTGTCTGAAGCCCCTGACTTCCTGGTGTCCTTCGACAATGAGTACGGCCCCTTCCTTTCTGGTTAAGCAAATCTGGGAAAAGAATCATCATAGTTGCCAGTCTGGCTTCTAATTACCTCAGTGAGTCTCCCTTTCCATTTATGAACTTGGCAACAGAAGTCGCCAGAGGAAAGGCAGTCTGCTAATGACAGCTGACGTCATTCATCATTGCTTTATTGCTTTAAACACGTTCACCTGTAAGCCTGTGATGACTAATGAATTGAGAGAACACATCCTCATTCTCTTAGGATTGGGACTATTTATCACTACTCCTAAATATATTTGAAATCTACTGCTTTTTTTGTTGTTGAAATGCCCATTTGGCTGTTTTACTCCTAGGATGGAAGATTTTTATAATTCTGGTTGAGGAGTCAGTGAATTTCCCCTGGGTTTTGGGTCTATATTCTCCTGCTTTATCCCTGAGACAATGAATCCCAAGTCTGCTTGATTTTCTGAATTGTCTGGGAGGAATATTTTTGCTCCCCACCTTAGAAATACAAAGTTTAGAGTCAGGAGCAAGGATATCTGTCATTTTGAAATGTTTCTTCTTGGTTTTCAGCTATAAGAAGGTTTGAACATTGCTGTCCCTGGGGTCCTTGGAAAGTCCAATGCCTCTGACCTGTACCAGAGTAAGCTCACTCCCTATGAGAGCATGCACAAATGTGTTAGTTTCAACCCAAGTTGTTCATTCAGTTATTTGGTTGGTACTAGAACTTATCATTTTGGGTCAGTCATGGGTAAAATAATCCTTACTGCTTCAGAGTTCAAAGCCCTGCTGTGCATCTTGAGAATAAGCATCATAAAAGAAAAGTAGCCGATTATACAGAGTGAAGTAAGCCAGAAAGAAAAACACCAATACAGTATACTGACACATATATATGGAATTTAGGAAGATAGTAATGATGACCCTGTAAGTGAGACAATATAGGAGACACAAAAGTATAGAACGGACTTTTAACATCTGGGGGAGAGGGAGAGGGTGGGATGATTTGGGAGCATGACACTGAAACATGTATACTATCATATAAGAAA
>SJYW01011957.1:24324-53141 GCA_006410735.1 Raphicerus campestris
ATCTCAGAAAAGTTGACAGTGATACAAGTGATTCCCAGTCAGAGAAATGCAAACAGCTGCAGTCAAGGTACACTGGACTTCCTTCCTATGGAAGAGGCCAGTGTTGTACTGATTAGAAAATCTTCCACATCCCTGAATACCTGGTACGCTCCTGTCCTTCAGTTTCTCTTTTGGACCAGCTATGACATCTGATAGATTCTCTCATTATTAGCTAGTCTAAAAAGAAAATCTCTGATGTGTTCTTTTATATTTGTATGTGAGTCATGATTTTGTCATTAAAAAAAAATATTACCCTTTAAGACTCCTCTTCTCTCTTAGTTGGTATAGTAGAAAAGCACTAAATTCAGAGTCTCAGTTGCTAGGTTTAAATCCCTGCTTTGCCATTGTAAAATTATTTTACTGTTTGTAATGCTGTGATTGAGAATTAGGAGGACCTAGAGAGCTTTTTGAACCAGAATAAAATAATCTGATAACATTTGTCACAATTTGGAAGCCCCCGCCCCTGCCACCCCCACCCCAGATGCTGTGGGCTCCTGAGGCTTTAGGNAAAAAAAAAAAAAAAAAAAAGAAGGGCTTTGGGAATTTTTAATGGGCTTCCCAGGTGGCTCAGTGGTAAAGAAACTGCCTGCCAAGCAAGAGATATGAGTTTGATCCCTGGGTCAGGAAGATCCCCTGGAGAAGGAAATGGCAGTCCACTCTAATATTCTTGCCTGGGAAATCCCATGAACAGAGGAGCCAGGTGGGCTACACTCCATAGGGTCACAGGAGTCAGATATGACTTAACGACTAAGTACAAATTATTCACACAGTAACCTATTCATCAGTACACCCTTTTTTGTTGGATTTCTCCCATCTCCCACAGTGCTTTCTGAGATTATCTTGTACCCAGATCCTTGTCTTAGGGTATGATTTGGGGGAGTCCAAACTGAAGCCATTCCTAGGGTAGACAATCCTCAGACAGCTGGAAGTATAATCCTGAGTGGAAGTCTTTACTTAGGTCTGGAGCTTTCTCCTCTGAACATCAAATCTACAGGGCAAGATTGAGGTTGTAAGTGGGATCTCTGGTCAGGAATCAGAATCCAGACAAAAGTGACATTGGATCTGGTGTAGGCTGGAGTGTTCCCAACTTGTCTTTATGTCCTTGGGTATCAGGAAGGTTTGAGACAGGGAACCAGTGGGGCAAGTTGCAGGGTGGATGGTATGGCTTTTTACATCAACCTCCTTCCAGGAGGAAGAAATGTCCCTTTTCAACAGAATTTCATTTTTGGTGGTGGCTTGGAAACTGCAGAGATTTTAATATTTCATTGGCAGGTCCCATTCAGAAATGACAAACCCCCTCTCCGGATGGGATTCAGTGCAAAAGCTGCTGGCTCATGGGTGTTTGGGGACTGCAACGGATATTGGGATCTGTGCAGATAAATTTTTTAACCTTGATGAAATCAGTGGGAGTTTAATGAGTAGCTGAGATTATAGCAAAGGAGATAAATATGTAGGCAACCAGGAAATATAATTAAAACATTTTCTTACTTGACTAGACTTGGGAAACTAGGTGAATTCAAGAGTAAAACATATCCTGATTCAAGGAAATAACTGGATGAGAATGCGATGGCTCTCCCCTCCTCTACCATGTCTTCGCTTTCATAAAAAAAAAAAATTAAAACGAACATTTTGTGTCATGATGCAGGAGGAATTTAATTGGGTGCTGATGATTCAATTTAGCTTGTAAATTAGCTGACAGGGAAACCACAAGTGCCAGAAAAACCCAGCCTTGCTGTCTTTCTGTTAGCTTGTTGACACATTTGACACAAATTAGATATTGATTTATGGGACCACAGATGACTGATTTCACAAAGCTATGTGGCACATGTCCTGGAGAAAGAATGACACAACTCAGGCTAACAAAAACAAGTTGATCAGCTTATCTCCATGAAGTTGGCTCCTTCAAAGCTACCTACTCTTCATATCAGTCTTAAAAGTGGAGAACAGGTACTCTCCTCTTCGTTACCCTGTAAAGTGATAGCTTAGCTTTTAGAAGAAATGGCCTGTATTTACCTACACAAAGAACAGACCTTGCCATTTAGGTGTGTTCTCGGCAGATGGTGAGCATCCTCTGATCATATAGCTGAGCTAAGCATCGGGAAGCACTCAGTTAACATGCTTCATAGTTATCACATTTAACCTCCACAACCACTCTCTGAGTTAGATACTCTTTATTACTTTTGTCAGATGAAACAGACTCAGAACAGAAGCTAACAGTAGTTCATGCTGCCAGCAAGGCGCGGTACTGGAGTGAAAATCCATGAAGTCCAGTTCGAACTCCGGCTGGCCGACTCCCACTGAAGCTGCTTGCCACCCAGTCTACGCTGCCTGCCTCTGACTCTGCTCAGATCAGATATCCCCATCTTTGTGACCAGTCAGACAGCTCTCCCTGGCTGTATTTCTAAGCTATTATTGTCCCAGAGGCCTTTAGAAATGAGAGTTCTTGGGACTCATCCGTAGTTCTGACTGAGCCAGACCTCCTCCACTGATCAACACTTCTTTAGTGGATGTTGAATCTCTTTCCTCCTGTATTTAAATTCTCTCACACTGGCCTGCCTTCTGATAAGCACGACATCCTGAAGTTGGGGAATCCACTGTGAGTAAAGGAAAGGAAGGTGCAACCATGGGTCCACCCCCACAGTAGCCTCGGAGCTTGAGATGTTCAGGAGAAGTCTCATTGCCCAACCTTGCCTTTGAATTGGCGAGGTAACACTTGTCTACAACTCCACTCTTCCTGCTCTGCTAGTCAGTAGGGGCATGCTGTCTGAAGCCCCTGACTTCCTGGTGTCCTTCGACAATGAGTACGGCCCCTTCCTTTCTGGTTAAGCAAATCTGGGAAAAGAATCATCATAGTTGCCAGTCTGGCTTCTAATTACCTCAGTGAGTCTCCCTTTCCATTTATGAACTTGGCAACAGAAGTCACCAGAGGAAAGGCAGTCTGCTAATGACAGCTGACGTCATTCATCATTGCTTTATTGCTTTAAACACGTTCACCTGTAAGCCTGTGATGACTAATGAATTGAGAGAACACATCCTCATTCTCTTAGGATTGGGACTATTTATCACTACTCCTAAATATATTTGAAATCTACTGCTTTTTTTGTTGTTGAAATGCCCATTTGGCTGTTTTACTCCCAGGATGGAAGATTTTTATAATTCCGGTTGAGGAGTCAGTGAATTTCCCCTGGGTTTTGGGTCTATATTCTCCTGCTTTATCCCTGAGACAATGAATCCCAAGTCTGCTTGATTTTCTGAATTGTCTGGGAGGAATATTTTTGCTCCCCACCTTAGAAATACAAAGTTTAGAGTCAGGAGCAAGGATATCTGTCATTTTGAAATGTTTCTTCTTGGTTTTCAGCTATAAGCAGGTTTGAACATTGCTGTCCCTGGGGTCCTTGGAAAGTCCAATGCCTCTGACCTGTACCAGAGTAAGCTCACTCCCTATGAGAGCATGCACAAATGTGTTAGTTTCAACCCAAGTTGTTCATTCAGTTATTTGGTTGGTACTAGAACTTATCATTTTGGGTCAGTCATGGGTAAAATAATCCTTACTGCTTCAGAGTTCAAAGCCCTGCTGCGCATCTTGAGAATAAGCATCATAAAAGAAAAGTAGTATCCAGCTTACTCTTCCAGACATGCTGCTGCTGCTGCTAAGTCACTTCAGTCATGTCTGACTCTGTGCGACCCCATAGACAGGGGCCCACTGTCCCTGGGATTCTCCAGACAAGAACACTGGAGTGGGTTGCCATTTCCTTCTCCAATGCAGGAAAGTGAAAAGCGAAGTTGCTCAGTCGTGCCCGACTCTTCGAGACTCCATGGACTACAGCCTACCAGGCTCCTCCATCCATGGGGTTTTCCAGGCAAGAGTACTGGAGTGGGGTGCCATTGCCTTCTCCAGATATGGGTATGCGATTAATTCAGAATTGTGTAAACGGCTGAGATTATAGCAGTCATAACGGTTGATAGAATGACCCTGCTGGCTTCCTCTGTCAGGCTAGGCCTGGGATCTCATCAACATGTATTCAGTCTTCTCTTGAGATTTACACTTCTTGGTCTGGAAGACTGTTTCCCCATCTTGTTTAAGAAAATTTGAAAAGGAAATTGCTGCTGCTTGTACAAATGGTGTACCCTCAGTTGATTTGGCACTAGTGGAGTGTTCCAAAGAGTCCTTCAGGGGCTGAATGGTCTTGGTGCCCTGATACACCAGGAAGTCACTTGGACGGGTTTGCATATGCTTTCCCATGACCATTCAGCATCGTGGTTAGTATATTCAAAAACTGAGTCTGCATTTCTCACACTCGGCACATACATTTGTTTGTGGGAGTGAGTAGGTGTGTCTGCATTCCCTAAGCTTCCACCATATTCTTGGCGCTGTGCTAAATGCACTGCCTACCTTTTCTCAATTATTAACACCTTTCAGTGAGTAGGTATGTAGGTAGGTATCATTGGCCCCATTTTAGAGACAAGGTTATTTAAAACCAGAGAGGTTGCATAGCTAGCTGGTAAGTAGGAGGGCCAGCATGGCCACCCAGATCTGTTTAATGCCAAAGCTCGTGCGACAGTGTCACTTCGACTTTGAATCTATACGCATGCATATCATTTCTACTGGAGACATGTTTAGATAAAGGTTCATAAAAAAGGAAAGCTTAATGCAAATTTAGGGCCAGAACCTATAATCCGAAGTACAATCTTTTATCAGAAATAAAATCTTTAATTTATTAGAATGCTACCTTCCAGTTAGAGATAATGTACTTGAAAATTTCAAGGATGAGCAAATTGCAGTCTTGAATTTCCAAGGACCTGCCTCACCTAATATTTTCACAGAAAAATAGTTCTCCAAATGGCACTGTTATTTAAACTGACAGTTGACTTCCCTTTGCAATAGAATTACAATAGGCTGTACATTTTAGCTAATGAAGAATTCAATAAAAGCTATTTCCTGTTTACCAACATCAGTCTAAATGAGAGCTTTAATTTATGTACCAATACCCTACACAGCCTCCCCTGACCTCTATTCCCCCGCAGAAATCAGGCCATCTTGCCTCTCTAGCTCTTCCTTCCATTTAAGAAGTCTGCCTCCTCTCTCTATTTAGTCAACGCTGACTCATCCTTCTGAACTGTCAACCTGGGTCACGATGTTTCTGTGACAACTTCGCAGACAGTTCTGCTGATAGTAATCTCGCCACCCCCTTAATGCCCCAACTTCATCCAATAGGAATATAACACAGGCCACAGATGCAAGTCACCTATGTAATTTACAATTCTCTAATAGTCACAGAAAAATATAAAAAGAAACATGTTTTTTTTAACGAGCNTCTCACCACCCCCTCAATGCCCCAACTTCATCCAATAGGAATATAACACAGGCCACAGATGCAAGTCACCTATGTAATTTACAATTCTCTAATAGTCACAGAAAAATATAAAAAGAAATATGTTTTTTTTAATGAGCACTTTGGTATTTACTTAAAACTTAAATGCATTTAGAAATCCACACATATGTGCAAACCCCACTTATATAAAATATGAGAGAATCATATTTTATGAAATTTTCTCCCACTTGTTTTTTTTAAAAAAATTATCATAGAGGAATGGGATTGGGAGTGGGAGAGAGGCTTGAGGGAAGGGGGCACATATATACCTATAGCTGATTCACACTGCTATACAGCAGAAACCAACACGGCACTGTGAAGAAATTATCTTCCAACCAAAATAATAAAATAAAACACAAAATTTATCAACCTTAAATTGACATCTTTCCATTTCAGGATTCATTTAATTCTGTGGCTATTCCATTCTATTGATTGAGAATATTTCCACTGGTCACTCTTAGAAATTTTTTACATATCTTTGTACACAATGTGATTGCTTAATTTAGCTAAGTTAAAGTACATTTTTAATTTGGCAAATAATGACAAATTGACTTCCAAGAGTGTTGGGTGGGAGTCTATTTCTCTACTTCCTTATTAAACACTGGATATCAGAACTCTTAAAATCTTCATGAACCTTATGGACTTTACTAGTTATTTGTAATTGCATTTCCTCAATTGGGAGCTTGAACATTTTTTTTCCAACACATAATGTTAATTTTAATAATGTATTTCATTTAAGCCTGTCTATCCAAAACATTATTATTTTAATTTATAATCAGTATAAAAGCCATTGAAATATTTTTCATTCCTTTTTTTTATATAAACTTGTCAAAATGTGGCTTGTATTTCACATTTATATCAGATATCTCAATTAGGCCAAAGCCAAAATTGTTTGGGAGCTACATGTGCCTTCTGCTGCTGCTGCTGCTAAGTCGCATCAGTCGTGTCCGACTCTGTGACCCCATAGATGGCAGCCCACCAGGCTCCTCNTTGTCAAAATGTGGCTTGTATTTCACATTTATATCAGATATCTCAATTAGGCCAAAGCCAAAATTGTTTGGGAGCTACATGTGCCTTCTGCTGCTGCTGCTGCTAAGTCGCATCAGTCGTGTCTGACTCTGTGACCCCATAGATGGCAGCCCACCAGGCTCCTCTGTCCTTGGGATTCTCCAGGCAAGAACACTGGAGTGGGTTGCCATTTCCTTCTCCAGTGCATGAAAGTGAAGTTGCTCAGTCGTGTCCGACTTTTAGCGACCCCATGGACTGTAGCCTACAAGGCTCCTCTGTCCATGGGATTTCCAGTACTCCAAGAGTACTGGAGTGGGTGCCATTGCCTAGTGACTACCATATTGGAGAATACAGCTTGAGCCCTGCCTTCTGGGGCATTCTTATAGCACTGAGTTTATATTCTGCTGGGCATATGATTCTCAAATACAGCACAGTGAAGAAAAGAATGAACCTGAGTTATAACCCCCACCACTTACAAGTTGCATGACCTTGGGTAATATTCAGTCTGTATAAACTTCAGTTTCTTCATCAGAAAATAGGAAATATTTCTGCTGCAACCTCTATCACACTGGGTTCAGTTCAGTTCAGTCGCTCAGTCATGTCCAACTCTTTGCTACCTCATGGACTACAGCACACTAGGCCTCCCTGTCCATCACCAGCTCCCAGAGATTACTCAAACTCATGTCCATCAAGTCAGTGATGCCATCCAACCACCTCATCTTCTGTCATCCCCTTCTCCTCCTGCCTTCAATCTTTCCCAGCATCTGAGTCTTTTCCAAGGAGTCAGTTCTTCACATCTGGTAGCCAAAGGATTGGAGTTTCAGCTTCAGTAACAGCCCTTACAACGAATATTCAGGACTGATTTCCTTTAGGATTAACTGGTTTGATCTCCTTGCTGTCCAAGGGACTCTCAAGAGTCTTCTCCAACAGCACAGTTCAAAAACATCAGTTCTTTGGTGCTCAGATTTCTTTCACTGGCTAGTGATAAATAAATAAGATAATGTATCCAGTCCATTCTGAACGAGACCAGCCCTGGCATTTCTTTGGAAGGAATGATGCTAAAGCTGAAACTCCAGTACTTTGGCCACCTCATGAGAAGAGTTGACTCATTGGAAAAGACTCTGATACTGGGAGGGATTGGGGGCAGGAGAAAAAGGGGACGACCAAGGATGAGATGGCTGGATGGCATCACTGACTCAATGGATGTGAGTCTGAGTGAACTCCGGGAGATGGTGATGGACAGGGAAGCCTGGCATGCACTGATTCATGGGGTTGCAAAGAGTCGGATATGACTGAGCAACTGAGCAACTGAACTGAACTGATGCTTAGTATTGAACACCCAGTTTTGGATGTGGTTGGTGATGGAAGGAAAGTCCAAGACTGTAAAGAGCAATATTGCATAGGAAATATTGGAAAGGCCTAACTGAAAAGTTAGGTCTATGAATCAAGGCAAATTGAAAGTAGTCAAACAGGAGATGACAAGAGTGAACATCAACATTTTAGGAATCAGCTAACTAAAATGGACTGGAATGGATGAATTTAAATCAGATGACCATTATATCTACTACTGTGGGCAAGAATCCCTTAGAAGAAATGGAGTAGCCATCATAGTCAACAAAATAGTTCAAAATGCAGTACTTGGATGCAGTCTCAAAAACAACAGAATGATTTCTGTTCATTCCCAATGCAAACCATTCAGTATCACAGTAATCCAAGTCTATGCCCTGACCAGTAATGCTGAAGAAGCTGAAGTTGAATGGTTCTATATTTGGGGGCTCCAAAATCACTGCAGCCGTGAAATTAAAAGACGCTTACTCCTTGGAAGAAAAGTTATGACCAACCTAGACAGCATATTAAAAAGCAGAGACGTTACTTTGCCAACAAAGGTCCATCTAGTCAAAGATACGGTTTTCCAGTCATGTATGGATGTGAGAGTTGGACTATAAGGAAAGAATGCCAAAGAATTGATGCTCTTGAACTGTGCTGTTGCAGAAGACTGTTGAGAGTCCCTTGGACTGTAAGGAGATCCAACCAGTCCATCCCAAAGGAAATCAGCCCTGAATATTCATTGGAAGGACAGATGTTGAAACTGAAACTCCAATTCTTTGGCCACCTGATGTGAAGAACTGACTCCTACTCCTTGGAAAAGACCCTGATGCTGGGAAAGATTGAAGGCAGGAGGAGAAAGGGACAACAGAGGATGAAACGGTTGGATGGCATCACCAACTCAATGGGCATAAATTTGAATAAACCTCAGGAGTTGGTGATCAACCGGGAGGCCTGGTGTGCTGCAGTCCATGGGGTCACAAAGAGTCAAACACAACTGAATGACTGAACTAACTAGTATTGAACACAGGGCTTGGTACATAGTAAGATGTTCAATATTAGCTAGTAACGGGAGGAGTGATGGCAGGCAGTAGAATCTTCTTGATATACTTTTTTAATCTTTGTATTTCCTGCTCAAATTCTATCTCCCTATGAGCCCTTCTCAAAATGTTCAAGGTTGAGAGACTTTATTTTGGCAAGTATTATCCTATGTTACAGTTATCATAACTTTGGATTTTTGTCACTGATAGACAAACATCTTTTTCTTGTATTTTAGACTCTGAGCTCCTCCAAAGCAGAGTTTCTATTTTGTTTCTTTTTATTAGAGAACCTAAAGCAATGTCTACCAAAGAATAAAACAGTGATACACATTTATTAAACAAATGACTGGATATTACATTTTACTGTTATTTTTCATATGTGGATAACTTGCATGTATAGCAGTAACTGGATGGATTTTGGAGTTATCCAATGAATTTATGACAAACATTAAATCATCAGGATGTATTAGTAATTAGATATGGAAGAATGAATTGTCAGGAATGGTTTCTGATTTGTGGTTATATTACTGGAGGCATTTTTCATTGAGAACAGATTATAAGAGACAGAACAAAGTTGAGGGGGACATGCTGGTTAAGTTTCAGACATACTTGATTCAAGGTTTGGTTGGAAATCCAAGACTCATCAGGGAGTTGTATATTCACGTTTGGAGCCCAGAAGAGGAGCTTGGAGTGGGGGATTGCTTGAAAGCCATTCTTCAAATGCCATCCTTGAAATCAGGGGTGATTATAAGATCCTAAATTTCTGTCTTGGGTCATCTTCTCTTCTCCCTGACACTGTATGTGAAGGCTGGCCAGAGGAAGAACAAGAGATAGGAGTTACTAGATATTCAAGAGAAGGCCCACGAATGAGTGTTACCAGAGCAACCAAGGGAGGGTCTTTAAGACTTCATAAGACCTGGATTGGTCATATTCAAGCTCATATTCAAGTTCTATTTCATTTTGTAAATATATGATTTCCTAGTCTTGTCTTCTTGGGTGGCTTTCAATTTCTCATGGCTCTTTGATTTCTGATGCTGAGCATATCTCTCTAAGTCATGGTAGTCTCTTTGCTTAATGAAGAATCTACAAGAGAATTGATAAGACCCCCAAAAGTGAGATTCTGGCTTTGATTGATCTAAATGACTTCCAGTGGCTGCCCTTTGAGGTACTGGAGTGGATTTTTTAAAATGGTAATAAATTCACTTCCTCTACTGTTTGGGTGGAAAAACAGGAAAGGAAAGGGATGAAAGCAAACATTTATTTGGTGCCTATAACATTCAAATCACTGTGTTAGGAGCTTTATCCACATTATTCTATTTAATTATTACTAATTGCACCATGAAAGCAATGCTGGAGTGGGTAGCTATTCCCTTCTCCAGGGGATCTTTCCAACCCAGAGATTGAACCCAGGTCTCCCACATTGCAGGCAGGTTCTTTACCAGCTGAGTCAGCAGGGAAGCCCAAGAATACTGGAATGGGTAGCCTATCCCTTCTCCAGAAAATCTTCCTGACCCAGAAATCGAACTGAGGTCTCCTGCATTTCAGGAGATTCATCACCAGCTGAGCCACTAGGGAAGACTGTGAAAACAACAGTATCCCCATTTTCCAGTAAGTTGTAACTTAGAAAGATGAACTAGTTAAAAGTCTAGGCCATACTTGAGTTTGTATCTCTCAGACAGAAGCCTGTTCCGCACTCTCATCTGATGATATGATGGTGACATTTTTACTTTACTGTTTCCTATAGAAAANGTAAGTTGTAACTTAGAAAGATGAACTAGTTAAAAGTCGAGGCCATACTTGAGTTTGTGTCTCTCAGACAGAAGCCTGTTCCGCACTTTCATCTGATGATATGATGGTGACATTTTTACTTTACTGTTTCCTATAGAAAAGTAAAAATTGAGGACAGATGCCTTTTTGGTAGAGTATTTAGTCTCTATATAAATGCAAATTTAACTCCTCCACTGGGATTTATGGGAACTCTAAATTGACAAGATACCTGAGTGAATAAATCCTATTCATTAAAAGTTATGATGCATTGTTCTTCTTCAACAAGCATAATTTTCTCAGGAGTACTTCAGGTCTGAGTTTATTTCCTTCAGGCTACTCCTTCTTGATGGGCTACAATTTTAGGTATTCCCTGGGAAAGATTCAAATTTCTAAGATTTCAGTTAAATAAGTGTCAAGGTTAGATACCACAGGATCTGCACTCATTTTTACTTGAGTGTCTAGAGGAGGCAATAGAAAGTGAAGGTGTACAGCAGAACTTTTACTCCATAGTCAATTTGGCAAATAGGTGTCTGAGTACCATGACTGGAACAGGGAGTTTGTTCTGAGTGCTCAAGTACTGATGGTTATCCTTTGGAATGATTTGGCTATTGGTCATGGACCATAAAGCAAGCTAGTGAAAGTGAAGTCGCTCAGTTGTGTCCAACTCTTTGCAACCTCGTGGACTATAGCCCACCAGGCTTCTCTGTCCATGGGATTCTCTAGGCAAGAATACTGGAGTGGGTTACCATTTCCTTCTCCAGGGGAGCTTCCTGACCCAGGGATCGAGCCCGGGTCTTCCGCATCGGAGGCAAACACTTTAACCTCTGAGCCACCAGGGAAGCCCCTTAAAGCAAGCTAAGTGCCGAAGAATTGTTGCTTTTGAACTGTGGTGTTGGAGAAGACTCTTGAGAGTCCCTTGGATAGCAAGGAGATCAAACCAGTCAATCCTAAAGGAAATCAGTCCTGAATATTCATTGGAAGGACTGATGCTGAAGCTGAAGTTTCAATCCTTTGGCTACCTAACGTGAAGAACTGACTCCTTGGTAAAGATTCTGATGCTGGGAAAGATTGAAGGCAAGAGAAGGGGACCACACAGGATGAGATGGTTGGATGGCATCACCGACTCAATGGACATGAATTTGAGCAAGCTCTGGGAGTTGGTGATGGACAGGGAGGCCTGGCGTGCTGCCGTCCATGAGGCTGCAAAAGAGCTGGACATGACTGAGCGACTAGACTGAATGACTGGCTTTTTATTGCATCTGGTTTAGCTGAGCCATGTAGAATCAGAAGCCAGGTTTGTGTTTAGTCCTCCCCCACCCTCCCATCTCTTACATTACCTGCTTCTTGACTGGCTGTTTGTTCAAGTTGCTTGGGGAATGTTTTGTTTTGTTTTTTAAATTCCAGAGTCTAGGCCACTCCCTAGAGCAATTAAAACACCATTCGGTGGGAAGGAGGAACCTGTGACTTAGAATTATTTTTAGTGCTCCCCAGGTGAGTCCAGTGTGTAACCGATGGTTGATGGTTGAGACACAGTGTCTTTGAAGTTTGAGTTCTAGAAAAATGATTTCAACTTTGGCTGCACATCAGAATAAACTAGGCAGCTACTAAAATACACTCTATGCCTCCCCCCCCAGAGTTTAACTGGTTTGTGGTAAGATTGACAGATCAATAGTTGAAAGGAAAGGTCTAGATAATTGTAATATTCAGCAAGGATCAGAACCACTGGTCTAGGATGAGTTTTGAGTAGTAGTCCCCAGACTATTTCTCTTACCTGAAGGTACTGTATCCTCTGAGGATTTTATTAAGTATAGGTGGCAGTAGCTCAACCCCAGAGATGCTGATTCACTTGGTGTTGGGCAGGACCTATGATTTTTTAGTTCTAACAAGCTTTCAAGTGATGGTGCTCATCCTTGAACCATTCTGTAAGTGGCACTGGCCAAGCGTTTACCTTATAATGCATATCACCCAATAAGCCTCCTAATGGGTTAGGTAGAGTTGGCATATGGGAACATACTTTTTCTTCCTCGGATACCTGTCAGATATCTCATAGTCATCAAGTACGTGGGATTCATAAATTCTTGTGTTTGTTCTCATTTCTGCTTCAATGTTGTCTTGCTATGGGATGTAGCCTGAGNAACATACTTTTTCTTCCTCAGATACCTGTCAGATATCTCATAGTCATCAAGTACATGGGATTCATAAATTCTTGTGTTTGTTCTCATTTCTGCTTCAATGTTTTCTTGCTATGGGATGTAGCCTGGGCAAGAAAAGTCATTTATGTCTTCTCAACTGTAAATGGAGATGATAATAGTACCTACTTCATAGAGTTACTGTAAGAATTAATAAAAATCATGCATATAAGCTTGTTAGCACAGTGCTTGGCACATCTCAGGCATTCAGTAAACAACACGACTGTGTAATCGTTACATCATGGAATATAAGATTTCTTATTTTCATCTTGAACAGGTGTGTCCTTTAAGGGCTGCTTTATTTTCCTTTTTAAAGATAGACTGTGTAAACCAGAGCATGTCAATCTAGTAAGTTTGAGTATTAATACATATGCCTATTTGAAGTATCATTCAAGATTTGCAACTAGAGAAGAGTCAGAAGAATTGTTTTCAAAGAAATAACATCACTGTCTTCATATTTTTCTAATATGTTTTTAATGGCATTTTCCAGTGAGATAACAGATTTTTAAATAAAGTTTAGACTGAGGCCCCTTCTTTCACATGCATAGGCTCTCTATATATCTAGACTGGATAAAGTTGTATCCATTTTTGAAGCAGAGTTGTGTATAGAGCACCTGAAATCCCTGGGCTTCTCCCCTAGCCTCCCATACCCTTAGGAAAGGCAGCAGATATGATGTCTTTCTGAATATACTGAATCTAGACCAATATATTTATCTACAGAAAAATCCAAAAGTGGCTTACCCAAGGTCATACAGCTAATCAGTGGTTGAGCCCAGATGCCTGGGCTTGGTTTTGGTGAGTTCTCACTGGTCATTGAATAACAGAGGAATTAGAACTTAAGAGCTGCTACTAGAACTATGTTCTTTTTTTAAAAAAAGAGGGACTTTTAAATTAACTGACCATTTATATCAATACTTGCTTATAGTAAGAAAAATAAACACAAGGAAAATCTAAACCCTTTTTCCTATTTTTATGACTCCATTCCCACTTATAAAAGGCAACCCTCATACATTGTTTCTTAGGTGTGTTTTTAGAAATTTTCTGTGCTTATATAATGATACTATATAAAATATGGGTAAACATATGTTCTTTTATCCAAATGGAAAGAGACTATATGTACTATCCTGTCTCTAGCATTTTTGCCCTTAATAATTGATCTTGTAAATAATTCCACACAATACATGCAGATCTACCTTATTGTTTTTCATGGCTGCAAAATACTCATTTTTCAAAAATCAAGCCTGTCTCCTTGGTGATGGACTTGGGAGTGCTCAGCCGTGGCAGTGCTTACATGCTTGAGTGCCTCTCTAGATTCCAAGTAGTATAAATTGGTAGGTTGAGTACATATGTGCTTGTCCAGTGTTCCGCTTTGACATACTGCACTGCAGTTTTCTTCCATGGGCCTGTGACTTAACTACCCTTGGAAAAAAAATTCACGGAACTTCCGGGGCTGAAGTACCAGACTCATCCCACCAATGTCAGCTGTTACACCGTGCTCCAGCTTGTAGAGGCTGACGTTTTCAGCACCAGTAGTGGGCATTTTGTCCTGAGGACTAAATAGAGCAAATGTTCTGCCCTAATTCCCAGTAGAGGACTAAACAGATATTTACAGACCCAAGTGGCTCATTTCTCATTCACCTCCCCCAGCTCCCCTTCATGCAGGCTTACTTGTCTAATCGGTAACTCCAATGTCTCCTAAAAAGCACAAAATGACAGTATTTCCCATTAATAATTCTCACTACCTACTCAGGGGGTTGTCCTGAAAATGAAGGTCTCTGAAACATGCACCTTGATCTATGAATTTTCTAGTGGACAGAGTTGTTCTGTGATTTTTCAAATAATTCCAGTAGAAAAGGAGGGATGGATTAAAGCCATGATTAATGCCACTGTGCTCCCACATGCCTTCCTTCCTTAGCTCATCACTGTAAGTAATTACCTGCCTGGTTCTGGGCAAGTCCTTCGTTTGGCTCAAGTCAGCTATTGATCATTTATTTAAGAATTGCATACTCCAGGGACGGTGGGAAAAAAACTTCTCTAAATGAATTTCTTGAACCCACTATGGTCATGAATAAATTTCTTTCATTTCAGACAATTTACATCAGCAACTGCTTAGCACTGGGAATTTGTTGACCACTTCTGACCCGCTCCTCTGAAAATTGGTTTTGTAACCACTCTGCGAGTGGCAGTCTTAAATTGACACATTAAATTTTCAAAATTGTATTTGACTTATTGTCTCCCGCTTGCACTGTAGCTCAGTGTGTTGACAGATGCATGCTGGTGCTCTGGGTATAAAACTGGAAGGTTCTCAAATGCTTTCCTGTTGGGAGCACAGGCTTATCTCACAGGTTGGGACTCCAGATAATAGTCTTCTTAACTAGAGGATGTAGGCATGTGGTGACTTTTGAGTAATCATAGTTTGAAAAATAAGCAAAAAAAAATCAAACCACCAAATTATCCAAACAGACCATTTTAGAAATGGTTTATGTTTATTTTTTACTGGAGCTCCCTAAATGTGAATCAATATGAGCACTGATTATAATGTAGTATAAAACTGCTTCTAATAACTTAAAAATATTTCTAAATGTGTAGCCTGAGTCAGAAATGTTGCTATGATAGAGTCCCTCCTTCATTATAGTGTATGAACTTGTGCATGCATGCACACACAGACCTACTTGCTTTCTAAGTGCCAGGCAATCTTAGTATAATTGTATGCATCTTCAAGCATTTTCTAATTATTAATTACTCAGTGCTAACAACTCCCTCAGGTTTTAAAACAATCTTTTTTGACAAGGGATTTGCTGCTCCTTAGAAACATAATCCTGTACCACCATTTAACAGGCATGCCAGAAGTTTCCCTGTGTGCACACCATTCAGTTTGGCTCAAGGACTTTCATGAGTTAATAGGTATATGAAGCAGGACTATTGTATCAGAATAGTTGAAAAAAGGTCCCAGATCCAAGGAAGGAATGCAGACTTTGAAAAGAGAATCTAAATGTGTTATAAATGTATGAGACAATTTTATCAAAGGAAGTAGGGGGTGGGGAACATGCTAACCTAAGTAACTTTGGAAATGAATAGCATCTGTGAAAATAATGGCAAAAGGATTTATTCACAAGAATTTTAGTGGATAGAGTTATTTTCTATCAAAGTATGGGTTATAAATGCTGACACTGTTCTATATGTATATGTGAGCAATTAAGTAAGTAGGTGATAGATGATAGGAACCGTATTTCTCAGTGTTAGACCGATAATTTACAGGTAAACGAGAGGAAACCAGAATGATCCAGTGATGACAGAGCATTGTTGGAAACATCCATATAGCTTGTGTTTAGTTGGTAGAGATACAGATGGTTGCAAATAGAAATACTCTTACATATGTGTGTATACATGGCATAGTATATGCTCATATATTTATTTGCTCCATCATCTGAAAGGAATGATACTCCAGTAGCAATGAGCATAGCTAGTACTCAGATCTTGGTTTCTAAAACCATTCTCCAAAAATAAAAAGGATGGAGGAACCAAGGTTTCCTAGAGAAATATCTGTTACTAAGACAGGAGCAAGAAACATGCTGGATGATCCCGAAACATCTCGTTGCGTAAACTTAGAAAGTAAGGACATGTTCAAAAAAACCAAAACAAAGCAATGAGGGCATGTCAAAGGAGCACAGGAACCGATTGAAAGAGCACGCAATGTACAAAGTAGGAAAAATTTGGGCAAAAAAGTAGTACTGAATTGTAACCCAGAGTGTACACAAACTCATGTGTTAATTGACTTCAATGATTGAATAAATTAATAAATAAGTAGATAACTTAATAAATGAAGAAGAAGAGATAAATCTCCTGTGTAGAAAGATTCTAAATAACTTATGTAGATACTCTACCTTATAGAGGGGAAGCATAATTCCCCAGTCCTGGAGTGTGGGTTGTGCCTGGGGATCTCCCTCTAAAGAGTACACTATGGAAAAAGAGGATAAAGTGTGACATTTCAGTGGAAAAACCTGATAAAGACTACCCAACCCAGGTGATCAAGGTCAACGTCAATAATTGACATTATGTTGATGGTATATACATACTCTTGGTATGATGAGATGAAAATGGCATTTTATCTCTGTCATCTTCCTCCCTGAATCTGTTATGAGAAAAAAATCTAATTCCAGTAGGCATCTGACAATATACCTGAGCAGTACTCCTCAAAACTATTGAAGTCATCAAAAGCAAGGCACATATGAGAAGTTGTCCCAGCCAAGAGCCTAATGGAGACATGATGATTAAATGTAATGTGGTATCCTGGATAGGATCCTGGAACATAAAAAGGATATTAGGTTAAAAACTCAGAAAATATGAATACAGTATAGACTTCTGTTAATAGCGATATATCAGTGTTGATTCATTCATTGTAACAAATACACTGCATTGGTGTAAAATGTTAATAAAAGGGGGACCTGGATACAAGAGTTAAGTGAGAACTCTGTACTATCAGTTTTTCCATAGTCTTCTCAATCTGAAACTGTTCTAGTAATAAACTCCATCAAAAGAAAACTCAAATCTTAATGTCTTGAAACAACAAAGGCTTAATTCTTATTTAATTATGTGAAATAGATGAGGAAATAGTGGAAACAGTGTCAGACTTTATTTTTTTGGGCTCCAAAATCACTGCAGATGGTGACTGCAGCCATGAAATTAAAAGACACTCCTTGGAAGAAAAGTTATGACCAACCTAGATAGCATATTCAAAAGCAGANGGGGCGAGCTGTGTCCTGGCTCCCTTCTCCCAGCACCTAGCATCTTACAAAGCCTAAACCTTGTTTCTAACTGCTCCTTGGCTTCCTACTTAGGTAGGCCTTCAGAGGTTGGGAGGAGAGCGTGGTCCTCTTTAAGGCTCTAGCCAGCCTCTGCTGGAGATTGGGGGATGACTGGAAGCAGGTAATCTACCTGTGAAGTAGCAGAAGCATCATCTCGCCAAATATGCCTGTGCTCATTATTTGCTGAGCAAAATGACTCCCACACTAATTTGTCAGTCTAGCTAGCAGACTGGAGGTGCCACAGGACCCCTGACTGCCTGGTAATCTAATGGAACAGGGAATACTTCATTATCCTTCAGGTTTTGCACTCCTTCTGAGCCTAATTATTATTGTTGCTGCCTACTGCTCAGGGTTGAACTGGCTGACATCTTATTGTGGTTGCATCAGCCTTTTCAGTCACCTAAAGATGTGTGTCGGTGTGGTGTCCCAGAGCTGAAGGAATTAGTAATGAGCAGATGAGTGAGGCTGAGCAGAGGGAGATGACCTCTGACCATGAAGTTCGATGTGTTAGACATGTTGCTTTCCAAGTACGAACTCTGATAAGGTTTCCTGAGGGGATGCAAAGATTCTGAGCAAAGCCTCCAAACAATGGAACAGAGAGAATGACCTCACACGAATATAGAGTTTGGCATTTAGTTTCACAAACCTCGTTGGATTCTCACTCCTCTTATTGAAAGATTTATGACTTTACTGTGCCAGACCTATGTCCCTTTCAGAGTCAGCTCTTTCTTTACAAAGCCACCTCCACTCATATGAAAATTACGTTATCTATATCCTAAGCAGAAAGAAATGAGAGAGAATGAAAGAGAAGCACTTGTGAGAATGAAATGCAGCACTAAGATAATCAGTAAGCACTAATTGGTCTATAACAAGCATAAAATGGAACTCTCCTGGGCAAACTGTACAATGCCACAATGGACTCCTTGATATTATTAATCCCTAGTAAGAATCAAGTAGAAAACCACTGCTAGGGAGCCCTAATTTTTAAAAATAAAGGGAGGCTGTGGCATAAAATGTGGGACTTGAGTGCTTGTTGACTGTACAGGTTAGCGGCCTTCAAAGTCAGTGCCACTGGAGATCCCCAGTTCCCACAGCAGAAAAGTGAGAAGAAAAGCTGTCACTGCTGGTAATGGAAGTTGGTTAAGAGTCTGGGCGAGGCTGCAGGATGGCCCTGGTAAAAAGACCAGATCAAATAGAAATCGAATTGAAAAATGTCACCTCGTCATAAGTGATTCACTCAACAATGCTGAAAGAATGGCCTAGAGTTTTGCCAACCGTAGCCAGCCTAGGACTGCAGGCCCCTCCTATCCCTTTTGATCTTGGTTGTTAGGTCCTTGAACTGAAAATGCAGTTTATGTCATCCAGTCTTCCAAGTTAAGATGTGGGTGGGGGATTCTTAAAGCAAATAGTGGTTCAGTGAATAGGACCAAAGAGAACAGACTCAGCTTAAGGGCAAACATCAAACTTGGAGAAACAGTTTAAGGTGGGAAAATAGAATGCTACAGAACTCTATAGAGCCAATGACAAACGCGAAAGCACTGCTTTCAAGCAGCTGAGAAAGAGGGCATTTATGGGACACACAGGAAGTCTATCCATTTTAGACAAGCAGATCCTTGATAGCTCCAAAATATGTTCTCTGTAAAATATACTCTGCAAAAACAAATTAGATGTCAGTAACTATAGTTAACATTTGTTGAGCACGTATTCTGTGTCAGTTCAGTTCATATCCGACTCTTTGTCATATCTGACTCTTTGCAACCATATCTCAGTCATATCAGGCTCTTTGCAACCCCATGAATCGCAGCACGCCAGGCCTCCCTGTCCATCACCAACTCCCGGAGTTCACTCAGACTCATGTCCATCGAGTCCGTGATGCCATCCAGCCATCTCATCCTCTGTTGTCCCGTTCTCCTCCTGCCCCCAGTCCCTCCCAGCATCACAGTCTTTTCCAGTGAGTCAACTCTTCACATGAGGTGGACAAAGTAATGGAGTTTTAGCTTTAGCATCATTGCTTCAGGCCCTATTCAAAACCTATAACGTATATTATTTCTTTCAGGTAAGATATAGGAAGGAATAAAAGGAAGTTGAATAAATTTAAAATTAAAATTGCAATGGCAGAATTTGAATCCTACATTAGAAACAGCAAAGGGTTGATTTAATAACTGTGAAACAGCTAACCTTGGTATAGAAAAGAATTTATTTTAAAATGCATATTAAAAAGGCAAGTAGATGATAGCTGTTAAACATTACGACACCAACATACTTAAAGACTAATAAAAACATAAAAAAATGACAAAGATGAAAATGAAGTAGGCAGCTTACACACAGTGATTTGCATTTGAAAGGCCAAGAGATAAAAGTAAATAGCGATGTGGAAAAATAAAATGTTAAGGTTAATTTAATAAATATATACCAAACTTCGTACTCTAGAAAGAATATACCTTTACTGTATTCAATCAACTGCCAATAAAGCACTTATCAAGATAAAATATATGTGTGTGGAGACTGTAAAAATGTTTCAAATGACTCCCAAAACAATCAGAAATCAAATATATCATTTTTAAAAAATTTATTTGGCTTAGATGCAATTTACTGCATTAGGAGTACAGAGCTTTAGCCACTGGACTACCAGGAAAGTCCCATACTATCCTAAAGGAAGTAATATTAAAAATTAATAACAAGTGTATTTGAAAAGTCTACTCATTTTGAATGAAAATATTATAAATAATCTTGGTCAAAGAGAAAAGCAAAAATTAGTAATATAAAATCAAGAAATTAACATTAAGTATGGAAGAGTATAGGCAAAGCTAAATTCGGAGGCAAATTCTTATCTTTAAATGCTTTTATTCTTAATATAAGACAAAAATAAGTTAAATACTAAGTACAAGAAACTGGATAAGAAAAATAATAAGCAATAGGGAGCAAGAGGTAGAAATTAATGTAGATAAAAGATAAATTATTTTGTTTTTAAAGGTAATATTTTTCAAATTCAAAGAAAGCAATAAATTTCATACTGTATGGACTATTATAGAATATAAAGAAATTGTACCAGTTCTTTTTATGGGTTTGATCTATTACTAAAATCTTAGAGTAAGACAGATCAACCTACATAATGTATTAGTGTATATTATGTATGTTTATATATATTAAAATTATACTATGATTTATACCAGAAGTATAAAAATAGTAGTAAGACTCTATTAATAAAAGTTGTCCACATTAATGGGTCAGAGGAGAAACATGACTTGGTAAGACATATAATTAAATACCAATATGTATTAAGTTACAAGTTACATATTCAGTAGCTTGGGAATTTAAATACAGAATTTAAATATTTCTAAAGTGGCAGAATTATTCATCTGAAACCTATAACTCACATTATGCTAATGTTGAAATGATAGATATATCCCCGCTGAAGTCACAGTAAGATGGGATATGCTCTGTTTAAAAAGTGATCTAGGGAGAAAATATTTGTAAAAGGCATCTCTGATAAAGGCCTTATCCAAAATATATTAGAACTCAACAATAAAGAGTAAATTATCCAATTTTAAAGCAGGCAAACGATCTGAACAGACACCTCACCAAAGATGATATACAGAGAGAAGCTAAACATGAAACAGATGTTCACCATCATGCATCACTAGGGAAATGGCAATTTAAAACAAGGAGATATACTACATAGCTGCTAGAATGTCTAAAATCCAAAATACTGGCAACACCAAGTGCCTATGAGAATGTAGAACAGGAACTGTCATTTCTTGCTAATGAGAATGCAAAACAGTATCAAAAGACAGTTTCGCAGTTTCTTACAAAACCAAACATGCTATTACCATATAATCCAGCATGGTGATTATTGGTATTTACCAAAAAGATGAAAGTTTATATTCATACAAAGCCTGTACACAAATATCTATGACAGCTTTACTCATAACTGCCCAAACTTGGAATCAGCCAAGATGTCCTTCAATAGCTAGATGGATAAATAAGTATTTATCATGTAGATTAGGACATTGGCGTTAATTAGCTCTAATGGAGAATAGTCTCTATGTGCCATGAATAGTGTGGGTTGCCCTCAGAACCCAGAACTGAGTAAGGATCAAGCACAGTGCTTTTCCACTGTTTCTATCCCATTCAGGACTGTAAGAGTGTACTGTCACTCACCCTTGTGCATAATCATAACCTTTGTGGTTTCTCTCTGTCTTCGCTCACCTGCAACATCTCCATATACTGCTTGGACACACATACTTTCCACCGACTTTGCCCAAGCTATAATAAGCTGAAAGAAAACCAGTTATTGATGAGAAATGCAAAATAGAAATAGCACTTTACTGACGAATAATGATGAAGCACATTTGGCCGTATGTCAACAAGCTTAAAGATAGGAGGCTGACTGTGATTAATATCATGTGTATTCCCTTCAAAGCGTTTCATGAAACTCTTACAATTTGCAGAATTAAACNTCACATTATGCTAATGTTGAAATGATAGATATATCCCCGCTGAAGTCACAGTAAGATGGGATATGCTCTGTTTAAAAAGTGATCTAGGGAGAAAATATTTGTAAAAGGCATCTCTGATAAAGGCCTTATCCAAAATATATTAGAACTCAACAATAAAGAGTAAATTATCCAATTTTAAAGCAGGCAAACGATCTGAACAGACACCTCACCAAAGATGATATACAGAGAGAAGCTAAACATGAAACAGATGTTCACCATCATGCATCACTAGGGAAATGGCAATTTAAAACAAGGAGATATACTACATAGCTGCTAGAATGTCTAAAATCCAAAATACTGGCAACACCAAGTGCCTATGAGAATGTAGAACAGGAACTGTCATTTCTTGCTAATGAGAATGCAAAACAGTATCAAAAGACAGTTTCGCAGTTTCTTACAAAACCAAACATGCTATTACCATATAATCCAGCATGGTGATTATTGGTATTTACCAAAAAGATGAAAGTTTATATTCATACAAAGCCTGTACACAAATATCTATGACAGCTTTACTCATAACTGCCCAAACTTGGAATCAGCCAAGATGTCCTTCAATAGCTAGATGGATAAATAAGTATTTATCATGTAGATTAGGACATTGGCGTTAATTAGCTCTAATGGAGAATAGTCTCTATGTGCCATGAATAGTGTGGGTTGCCCTCAGAACCCAGAACTGAGTAAGGATCAAGCACAGTGCTTTTCCACTGTTTCTATCCCATTCAGGACTGTAAGAGTGTACTGTCACTCACCCTTGTGCATAATCACAACCTTTGTGGTTTCTCTCTGTCTTCGCTCACCTGCAACATCTCCATATACTGCTTGGACACACATACTTTCCACCGACTTTGCCCAAGCTATAATAAGCTGAAAGAAAACCAGTTATTGATGAGAAATGCAAAATAGAAATAGCACTTTACTGACGAATAATGATGAAGCACATTTGGCCGTATGTCAACAAGCTTAAAGATAGGAGGCTGACTGTGATTAATATCATGTGTATTCCCTTCAAAGCGTTTCATGAAACTCTTACAATTTGCAGAATTAAACTGTAGTTTGTGTGTAAACAAGATCTTAATGATTCCTGGAAGATCCTCACATTTAAAAATAATGATCTTGAAAACCAAAACCAAACATCAGTGCCTACAAATGCTGTGAATTGTAATCGATATATCTTAAGACATTAAAAATCCACCAAGCTTAGAAGAGGATGCATCAGTTAACATCTCTATTGAATATGCAAGACTGTGTCAAATCACAGATACTGTGTAGGAGGTGGTGTGAACCTGCTGTTTTTAGCACTTGGGCCACATTTATTGGGCCAAAAATGAGTTACATAAAAATGTCTTGGTAGAAATGGCAATGAGAATCGTTCCTGGGAAGATATGTTTAGCTGCATGGAGCTCAGAAAAAAAATGACTTAAAAATACATTTCTAGTGTTACAATTTATATACAGTAAAATGCACCAAATCAGGCCTATTTAGTTTGCATGTGGCCAAGCCTGTTAGGGCTTCCCTGGTGGCTCAGTGGTAAAGAATCTGCCTGCAGTACAGGAGACCTGGGCTTGATCTCTGGGTTGGGAAGATCCCCTGGAGAAGGGTGTGGCACCCACTGTAGTATTCTTGCCTGGAGAATTCCGTGGACAGAGGAGCCTGGCGGGCTGCAATCCATGGGGTTGCAGAGTCGGACACGGCTGAGCGACTAACACTTTCGCTTTCAAGCCTGCCAAGACCTTCAGTCACATTGACTTAATCATCATGTGTTTATTGCCTCCTGCACTGAAAGTTCTAGGGCTTCAGATATAGCTGGATGCAGGGGCCCAGGTGGTGTCATCAGGGCAGTGTGTTTTTCAGCTTTGTTTTCTTTCTTTGCTGGTTTCAGCCACCCTCTCTCCTTGTGCCCCTCGCAGTTCCCTATCTGTTTTTTTCCTGAGTTGAAGTCCAGGCAAAATGAGAACTCCCTTTTTCTTACAGTTCTGACTAAAGTCGGAGGACTACAGCTCTTTGGCTTGGATTAGGTCATGTACCTTTCCAAACACTGGTCACTGTGGCCGGGGGTTTGGAGGATCAGTTCTACCCTCTTCCCATGCACTGGGGAAACAGGATAATTGGAGCACTGGTACCAGAAAACAAAGAATGGATGCTGGACAAAAAAGTTAACAAACGTCCACGAAAACCCGGAAGGAGGCTTTAATCTCTTCTTACATGAAATGGTGATGTGATGATGATATTAATGAACATAATCACTATTGCTTATGAAATCCCCACTGTATTCCAAGCTCTGTCTACAAACCGTCCTGTTCATAGCACCATAAGACCAGCGTTGGTGTGCCCTTCTACTAAGGATAACAATGAAGCTCAAAAAGATAAATGAATTGCCAAGACTGAGTAGCTATTAAGTGAGGAAGTCAGGATTTTAACCAGTCTCTCTGTCCTAGCTCAGTCTATTGTGCCTGTCCCTAAGTAAGCATTCCCTGCTTGTGATTTGATAGGGAAGAAGTGGTGCATGTGTGTGTATGTGTGTATCTGTCTATTGAGAACTGAGAGACAGATGGCTAAGGAGACAAGTCACACAGGGAAAAAAAGATGCTTCGAGAGTGGGCACCCCTGATTGCATGGATGTGTTGCACCAGCAGTACATTTTGCATCTCTGGAAACGCGCAGGCCCCCGTGCGGCTGGGAGACCCCTGTCTGTGGGGACTCTGTGAGGTGGGCAGGCAGTTTTTCCACATCACATATTTCTATGGCTTTGTTTTCCTTGTCAAGTTTCCAACAGCTGTGAAACTTATTAAGACAGAATCATGTTGCATATTCATCAGACGACTTGTTAATCATCTGCTAGGCCCCTCTGGAGAGCAGAGTCCTGGAGCTCAAATGATGAATAACAGACAGCATGTCCTCACCCGCTCTTGAGGGTTGGTATTGGCAATTATATAAAAGTTTTTGGGAAAGTGGGTTTAAAGCAGGAGAATTTGTTGTTTGCGACTACATTATGATTTCTTTTTGATCATCTACTCGTTATCTTCCTCTATTCTCACTGTTGAGATAAAATAGGAATTCTCTCCAGCTTACAGAAGGGAAAACAGATCCAAAGAATGAATGAAGGGCTTCAGTGCAGGGCATGCTGGAATTCAGGTCTCTTAGTCCTTCTTTCATGGGCTTTCCTGGTGACTCAGTGGTAAAGAATTTGCCTGCAGTGCAGGAGATGTAGGTTCCATCCCTGATCTCCGATATTCTTGCTTGGGAAATGCCATGGGCAGAGGAGCCCAGTGAACTACAGTCCAAGGGGTGCAAAAGAGTCACACATAACTTAGCAACTAAACAACAACCCTTCATTCAGCATCCCTAGGAGTGGCGATCTTTCATCTGTGCTTTGCTGCAAGAAGCTGCTCATTCGAACACATGATTATCAAAGATGTGTGCCCTTTGTCTCTTTAGTTCACCAACAAATTCCAAATTCCTAGAACAGTGCCTGGGCCATAGAAGAGGGTCAGATATATTTGCTGAGTGAATCCAAGCTCCCTAGACTCTAAGCAGGCACCTTACTTATGACACCCAGTGAACACTGCCCAGAGTCAATTCACTCTGATTTTCAGGAGTAGTGTTTTCTGTAAGGCCTCGCAGTGAATGCTGCTGATTCCCACAAACTCAGTCTGATTGCAAACCCTTGCTCAGGATGCTGTGCTCAAAATTATGCTGCAAAATTGCTCTTCCTATCTGCTATGTTCTTCCTTCACTACTTACCTTAAGATGGGCCCAGTTCTTGCCTTAATTCTTCCAAAGCACAGATAATGCCAGTCTGAGGTATATAATAATCAATTTTCTCTTCTGTAGAATGAGCACAGTAATAGTGGAGCCTATTTCATAGTGATTATCAGGAGTTCCTGAGATAATAAGTGTGAAATATTGGATGTGGAGTAAGTATGGTAAGAGTTAGCTATTGTCATTATCATCAAGAGGTGCTGGAACCAGATCACTGGGTTCAGGTTCCAGCTCTGCTGTTTGATAGCTGTGTGATGTTATTGCTTAACTTCCCTCTGCCTCAGTTTCTTATCTGTAAAATGGGGATAAAAATGGAATTTGCCTAATAGGGCTTCTATGAGGCTTAAATGAATCAGTAACTTGTAAAGAAAATGGAGTATTTCCTGACACATAGTCAGTGTCATGGAGAAGGCAATGGTAACCCACTCCAGTACTCTTGCCTGGAAAATCCCATGGGCGAAGGAGCCTGGTAGGTTGCAGTCCATGGGGTCGCTAAGAGTCGGACATGACTAAGCGACTTCACTTTCACTTTTCCCTTTCATGCATTGGAGAAGGAAATGGCAACCCACCCCAGTGTTCTTGCCTGGAGAATCCCAGGGACAGGGGAACCTGGTGGGCTGCTGTCTATGTGGTTGCACAGAGTTGGACATGACTGAAGCGACTTAGCAGCAGCAGCAGTCAGTGTCATAAACGTAGCAGCAGTGGTATCTGGTCAGATATCCAGTGTCTCAGCTCCTGGAGGCCTGGGCTCCCAGGACCCCATTTCTCCACTTTGCTTTCAATCACGACATTCTCAGAATTCCTCACCTTCACTCTACCCAGTCTTTCACACATCCTTTGTCCTCTTTCTCTTCAGACCTTGTCAGAGGAAAAACAAAAATGTTAGACCCAGAATGGCTCGGTCCACGATTAAGATGGCCTGTTAATGCTCTTGACTGAAATTCTCAACATCTCAGAAGTATATGCATGTGTTTATATATACATTTAGGCCCAGAGGCATCTGGACTTTGCTGACCACCCATCCCTCTTATAAGTCCATCTCCTGCTCCTTGACCTTGTCTCCATCCTGCAGAATAGCCTTGATACACCTGCTTTAAGAGTCTTCTCTTTCTGCAGGGAAGCATAACACGCTAGTGGTTAAGAGAACAGTCTGCTGAGGCAGACAGCCCCAGAGGGAAGTCTTGACTCTGTGATTTCTATCCCAGGCAATTTGCTTTCTTCTCTTGCTCCTCAATTCCCTCACCTGTAAAGTGGGTAGAATAAAACTTACCTCATTGACTGTGAAGCTTAGAACAGTTGTGTGAAAACACATTTATACGAAAGTAGGTAAGTAACGTGGCAGTCGTGTATAAAATTCATAGTCTGCAGTGATCCCTTTAGGTTTTTTACTCTAATTCACTACATGAGAGAGGATGAGATGGTTGGATGGCATCACCGACTCGATGGACACTAGTCTGAGTAAACTCCAGAAGCTGGTGATGGACAGGGAGGCCTGCTGTGCTGCATTCTATGAGGCTGCAAAAAGTCGGACACGACTGAGCAACTGAACTGAAACACACAATAAATGACAGATCAGTTACCCTTATACTTTGTGGCATGTTAAAATCATCTAGATAGATTTTAAGGCTCTGAGGCTCATGGAGTATGTCAGACTAATTAGAATTTCTAGCAGGGGTGGATACTAGTATTTTTAAAATATACCAAGGGCTGCCAAGTTGGGGCCAGTGTTACAGACTGCTTTCCAGTCTCTTTGCAAATAGCATGAACCATAGGGTTTGGCCCTGCTAGTGATCTGCTGCTGTTGTGTCTAAGGATATATTGCCTGTGAATGGTGTTTTGCCCACGTGTCATGTCAGCCCAGCAGAACATAAGGGCCAAGGGAACTGACCACAGCACAGACCTCCTTGTCTTCACCATCCTAAAGCCTAGAAAGGTGCGTGTCTTGAATTCAGCATGAGTTTGTTCTTGATGCATTAATTGAAATAGAAAATGGGCTTCAGCTGGTAGAAAGGTGACATGACAGGCCATTTCAAAGAGGTTGAAAGCTGAGAGCAGGGACTCTGAAGCCAGGCCATGCTGCTTGCTGCTTTATTTGAAATATGACACTCTAATTGTGTGACCTTAGATAAGTTAATTAACCTCTTTGTGCTTCAATTTCTCTGTGCATAAAAGGGAGTTAATAAGAAGACCTACTTCTTAGGGTTGTAAGAATTAAATACAACACATGTGAAGTACTTAACATAATGCTTCAGCAGTAAGCGTTGCCTGTTACTATTCTTATTATCCTGAAGACTTGTTCTAACCTGCCTCAGAGTTCAGCTACAGGCCTATGCAACAAGCTGGTGTGATCACAAGATGTTTATTTCTCCGTTTCCTTGGATGGGATCTGAGATAGTAGAGTTGCTTTATTTGAAATTCTGTTTTGCTTTATTGACTATGCCAAAGCCTTTGATTATGTGGATCACAATAAACTGTGGAAAATTCTGAAAGAGATGGGAATCCCAGACCACCTGACCTTGAAGAACCTAGGTTAAAATTTAAAGTCTCCTTTGTGTGTTAAAACCCCGGAGGCAGGCCATGCCTCATGGAAAATAGCTTTCCCCTTATCTGGTGACTCAGAGCCTCCTGATCCTTGACACAGCCCCACTATAGTAGTGTGTGAGGATTTCTATTAATTCTTAACTGATGACCTATAACCTAGTTTCCTGGCCTTGCAAAAAGACCCCCTCTCAACGATGTATTTTCTGTCAGACTTTTCCGGGTAATTGTTCTTCTAAAGACTGGCCAACCGCCGCAGGGTGGTCGGCCAGCCGCTTCGACTTAATTACCTGCAGACCTATCCCACCAATCAAACGTCCTCACCCCACCCGAACCTGCCTATGGCCCCCTATCACATTGTTCCTAACATCCTGACCCCACTCCCACCTGCCTGTGATTTTTTCGGTATAAAAACCCTTCGCGACCAGTGTTCGGGGTTCACTCCTCCCGAGGAGACTGAACCCCGGCGCGCCGG
>SJYW01011957.1:67193-78212 GCA_006410735.1 Raphicerus campestris
TCACCAGGCTCCTCTGTCCATGGAATTCGCCAAACAAGAATACTGGAGTGGGTAACCATTCCCTTTGCCAGGGTATCTTCCCAACCCAGGGATTAAACTAGGTCTCCTGCATTGTGAGCAGATTCTTTACCATCTGAACCACTCGGGAAGAATATAGTATAAGCGGAAATAATCCTGGTTTCCTAGGCTAGCTATCAGACTGGATTCCAGAAACATAAGAAATGTCAATCATTTGGTGTGTCTGTGTGTTTGCACACATAATGCACCTACACACACATGTATATATACACATATATATGTGTACTATATATACAATGTGTGTTCTATTTTATTTTGGAAGTTTATTTTAAAAGAAAATATTTCTTAAAGTGAATTTCTAAGAAAAACAAACAAACAAAAACCACCTCTAAATCTATTCCTTTTCTTTAATAATCTGCCTTCTCTGCTATGAAGGAAAAGTAAAGCATGCCCATGGAGCTGAGTGTGATCCCCTGCAGGAGGAGGGGCCACAGCTCCATCAGCTCATAATGAGCAGGCCAGTTTCAGGAACCACTGAGGTGATGTACATCATCTATTAGGTCATCAGTATTCTTTGTCTTGTCTTTTGATTTATAATTTTAGAACATATTTGTGAGATACTATTCATGTTTCTAATAAAATGAAAAGCATTTGGTTTCTTCGATTTGTCATTTTTAAGTTAACCATAAAATTTGAACAGAAATGAAAAATAATTTCCACAATTCCTTGCAGCAATTCATTGGTGAGATCATTTCTTAATGTCTGTCTTAATCTAAGCGCTCATTATATCTCCCAAGGCCCAGTGGTATCCTATCAACAATGCATTATCACAGAAAGCACGTCCTTGATGAACTAAATTGGGAAAAAGCTGATGAAATGCGGTCTCAACACTTTAGTGCTCTGGGTAATCAACGAGTCACAAGCCATGTTCAGGGCCCCTCATTCCCATTATGGGCCCCACTGCCTCCTTTGAGGCTGGCAGAATTGTATCAAGGAATGGAGACACCCCCTTTTCTGCCCTTCTAAGCAGCTCCACAACCTACTCTCAGAGGCTTTCTCTCCAAAACCCCGCCCTCAATTCTCTTCATTCCTGTGATCCCTTCCAGAGAAATCTCTGTCATCTTTTCCTCTGCCTTCACATTTACCCACTCAGGAATGTTGAGTCTTCAAAGAAATTAGGAGATACTCCTCCCTAAATACTAAAACCACACACTGGAGATCCCTGATTTTGGAGTAAGAGTCCTTGACTCGGAAGGAGTTTGGAGACCTGGATGGCACCCTAGCTGTCTCCTAAATGTTGCTTTCAGGCAAAATTTATCTTCATGATAGTCAGTTCTCATGTGAAATGGACATAGTATCTATCTGACTAACTCACAGGTCTTTGGCTGTTACTCAGGGAAGTGATGGATCTGAAATGAAGTGCTATAAAGCTGATATAAGTTCACAGTGGGGTTACAGAAAATGGATCACCTTGACTAACTCGAGTGTACAGTTCTGGAAAACCGCCAATTTTTTTTTCTTTTCCCTATAGAACAAGTTGTGGATTTGACTCTTCTGGTTATTTTGGCCTTGTGGGAAGGAATTCAATATTCTTTCATTTTAACAAACCTGAATCAAGTACCTGCAATGTGACAGACAGTATTCGTAGAAATAAAATAAAAAGTTAGTTCATAAACTATAAACCTTACCATCCAAGAGGTCACAATGAAAATACTTAAAGAGGATGCATAAAAGGAAAAAAAAAAAAAGAAATCAAAGCATATCAGTAACAAAGTAATCACAAAATCAAAAAGGAAAAGAGCCAAAAATAAAAAATGAGCAAAAGAACTATAAAAGAGAAAGAAAATTCTTCAGCTCCAGAATTTGTTTGGTTCTGTTTTATGATTTCTATCTCTTTTTAAACTTGTCTTTTTTGTTCTAGAAACTGCTTATGTTCTCTTGTAGCTCACTTAGCTTAAAAATTATTTTGAATTTTTAAGACAATTCATGTGTGCTGTGTGCTTAGTCGCTCAGTTGTGTCCCACTCTTTGCGACCCCATGGACTGTAGCCCACCAGCTTCCTCTGTCTGTCTGTCTGTCTGAGAATACCCATTCTCCAGGCAAGAATACTGGAGTGGGTTGTCATGCCCNTTAGTCGCTCAGTTGTGTCCCACTCTTTGCGACCCCATGGACTGTAGCCCACCAGCTTCCTCTGTCTGTCTGTCTGTCTGAGAATACCCATTCTCCAGGCAAGAATACTGGAGTGGGCTGCCATGCCCTCCTCCAGGGGGTCTTCCCCAAATAAAGGGACGGAACCCAGGTTTCCTGCATTGCAGGTGGATTCTTTGCCATCTGAGTTACAGGGAAGACAATTCATTGGTCTCGATATCTCTGTAGTCAGTTACTGAAAATCATTTCACTTCCCTGGAGTGTAGCATTTCCCTGGTTGCTCTTGCTCTTTGCATTCTTGTATTAGTATCGGCACATTTCACAAAGAAGTCACATCTTCTCCTCTTTCTGGCAGTGGTCCCCAGCTTTTTCGGCATGAGGGGCTGGTTTTGTGGAAGACAATTTTTCCACAGACTGACAGGGAGCAGGCGGTGGGGAGAATGATTTGGGGATGATTCAAGCACATTACATTTACTGTGTATTTTATTTCTATTATTGCATCATTTCCACCTCAGATCATCAAGCATTAGATCCTGGAGGTTGGGGACCCCTGCTTGGAAAGACCTTCACCTGTCAGCCCAGTAGAGAGTCTAAGGGTATCTTAAAGCTTTTCTGTGGATGTACACATTCTACCCTTCTAACTTATTCCTGGAGAGGAAGTCTTAGGATTTTATGACTTATCTCAAGCCACAGATCTGTCTTGAGTCCTGAGAGTCACTTAACTTCATCTCCCAAGGGCAGTGCCATGAAATTCTGGAGCACTGGGCTCAACCTCCATTATCTCTCCCTTCCTGCTACAGGAGATACATTGGGACTATACATTTTCACCCTGTCCTGCATAGTCAAGCTAAGTACTGAAAGTTGCCTACTCCTTTCCCTAAGGCAGTGTATAAAGATGCTGGGACACGGTGTGTAAGCTCCGCTCCTCTCCCCACCTTCTGAAGGAGCAGTCTCAGGGTATTGAGCCTCCTGCCAATCCTAAGTAGTTGATTGGATTACTGAAGTCCATCCTGGCTCCTGAGATCTGCATGTCACCTGTGGGGACACATTTGTGGCATATGTAGGGGCATATGGAACGCCAGGTGTGCAGGGGAGCACAGGACAGTTGGTGGGGTGTGCAGTCAGCCATCTGGCAGGGTCCAGGCACAGACAGATATACTGGACGGTAGGGTTTATGTGTGGGCTGGCTGACTGGTGGGATCTGTGGGTGGGCTGGCTGACAGGGTCCACAGGCCAGCTGGCCGGGCCTGTGAAATGGTTGTCAAGATCCCTGTCCCAATTGCTGTGAGACCTGTCCCCTTTCTTTGTTCTTTGCTGCCCCCAAACTATCTAGTTATGCTAGTTGCCTCAGTATTCTGGGTGAGAGGGGACAGAAGCGGGCTTATCAGGCAATGCCCTGAAAGACTAGGGAAGCTGCACCCTCGACTCTCTCTCTTTATCCTGCAGGAGAAATCACAGCCTAAGCAGACCTCTCTTGTGCTGAGTGGTCTGGCTTGTGGGACAAATGATGCAAGTAAAGTGAAACTGTACTTTTTATCCTTTTCTATGCAACTGTTCTCAGATGCTGTGCTTCACTGGAGTGCTGGAACCTCTCTACTCAACTCCAGAGCTTTCATAAAGGTATTGATTGTTAAATCAGTGTTTGCATCAGGGGATGAGGACTGAAGCCTCCTATCCTGCCATTTTGCTGACAGATGTTTATATCAGTTCTAGTAATAACAGGCAAAGACTAGCAAACAACTTGAGTGTCCTTTAGTGGGTCATTTGTTAAACACATTGTGGTACATCCATGCAATGAACTACTACTTAGCAAAAGAGCAGAATGAAATACTGAGAGATGCAACAACTTGGCTGAACGGCAAAGTCATTCTGATGAATCAAAGAATCTAGTGTCCAAAGGTTAAATGCTATGTGATTCCATTTATATGACATTCTCTGAAAGAAAATATCATAATGATGAAAACTTAGTGGTTGCCAGGGTTTGAGGGTGAGCAGGGTGTGACTCCAAAGCCAGAACGTGAGGTTGTTTTATTGGCCTACTGGAACTATTTTATACCCTGATTATGGTGGACATCAAAGTTATTTCATGTTCTGGACTGTGGTGTCATTTATGAACCTTGATGATACAGGAGGGAGAGCTTCTTAATTTGGTGGAAGAAAGCTGCTGTTGATTGATAAATTTTAACTTGTTTATACATATAAACTTATCCAAGTTTGCAGATGGTCTTTTGCAGTATGATTAAGGAGGTTTTTATTCCCCATGACATGCTTGACAAAACGTTCCACTTGTCACCCCAGGGATATCCTCTCTGCTGTTTACAGGGCACTGGGGACTCTGCCTGTCTTCATTCTGCTGAGAATCCTCTGAGTCCTCTGAGGGGAGGTTTACCTTCTCACTTCAGTGCTTGCTGCAAAGCTGGAGTAGGTGCACATGTGCTTCCCATGTCTTTTTCCTGAAAAAGTAGCTTGCCAATTTCCATCTGAGATAAACTACTCCATGGAGCAGAATCTTCAAATTGCAGTAGCATCTCTAGTATGCCAATATGTCTTAAACACCTTCCTCAATCCAGAGCATTCTTATATCATTCTTATTCCTCAGTTTTATATCCAATATGATGAAGTTGCAAATACGAGCACTCAAATGTTCTTATTCTAAGTAAACAGTCCAAGGGGTTTGTGTTTGGTTTTTTTTTTTCCCCTCTCTTTGCTGCCTTCTAGTCTTCCAGAATATTTAGGAAATCTCTGCCATAGCTGGGAAAATAATTTCAGTACTCAAATATCTATTAGGTTACGTTTCCTCTCACATTAATTTGTACATTACAGCTATTTAATGACATACGTAATCCTAATAAGAAAGGAAGTTACATAAAGGATGAGATAGCTTTAACAAACTCATGGAGGGGGTGTCAGTTGCAATTTAAAAGAAGCCCTGTATACATTTTCTATCTATCTATCTATTCTTCTACTTTTCTTGCTTCCCTTCCTTCTCACTTTCCTTCCATCCTACTTTTATGAATGAATATGTTAAAAATGAGTTCTACCCTAAACTAAAAGCATTCCTGAGAAGTAATTGTTAATGTCGTTTTAACAGCTTATCAAGATTCAGGATTCCTCTTTTCACTATGATGGGGTTTAGGACAAGTATCTTTGGACATGAGCTTGTTCTCTGGTGCTTTAGAGAAACATCAGAAAATATGGGGAGAAGAAGTTTCTGCTTTTTCTAAAGCTAGGCACTTCTAGACTCTCCAATGCAGATTCTATCTAGGACAACTTTATCCTAAGAGAGGATTAGTGTCCATGTGAAAGTTGCCAAAAAGGAAAGATAACTCAGGAATTGAATCATACCCTGGTGATTGGGCAGAACAGCATCGTGTCCGTTCTTTTAGAAGTACAGATGGTCTGTTTACTCAGTTTGATAACCATGGCCATAATCTTGACGCGAACTCTATTCCATGACTGAAGAAGTCTTTAGAAGCAATGCCACGAAAGAGGGTGAACCACATGTTCTCTGCTGAGTTGCCAAGCTGAGTCTCAGCCTGTGGCAGTGGTGACCTCTCACGTCTTTTTGCCTATGGCTCTGAGGCTCGGATGTCCTCTAAAATAATTTGTTTGAAAGTTTTCTTTTCTGCTGTTTATTAAGCTATGTCATTTTATCATCAGAAAGGAAACAACAGTTATTTTCAGGTGTGTTTCTCCTCATACTTCTTATTGTTGAACAGATTTTTTTTTTAATTGCAATCATTATGCACTATTGTGTGCATATCGCCTTTGTCGCCTCTGAAAGTCCATTCTTGTAAGAACATCATATGCTGTTGTAAAAGTGTACCTCATGCAGAAAAGTACAAAGAAGAAAATGAAAATAATCACAGAAGATCACACCACCTAGAGAAAACAATTTTCAAGAATAATTGATAGCATTTAAAAGGCCTTCTTGGATTAGGTGTAATTGGGTTATGGTGTGTGGGCATGTGGGAGGGGAGGAAGAACAGGCTGGAATTACCATGAAGAGTTTTCTCCAATTAAGAATTACCAAGGAAACCAGGGGTTTAGAGGAGAAGGGAGGGAAATTGAGAGGACAGCGCAGGTGTGTGTGCACATGTGTGTGAGTACATGTGTGTCTATGTTCATGTAAAGAAAGGAAGGAGCATGGGGGATGCTCAAAATGGATGAAAGTAGGTAAATCCAGATAACAAATACAGTTAGAACCAGCTTGTAAAGAGAAGAGTTTTCTTTTTGATGTGGTTTCCTGGGGCTGTACAGTATCATCCACAGGGCTAACCTGTATCTACTCAACAATGGTTTGAACACTTTGGGGATCAACTTCCTAAATGAAATTAAGTCTGTATATTGAAACTACTGGGCTTCCCTGGTAGCTCAGCTGGTAAAGAATCCACCTGCAACGGAGGAAACCCCAGTTTGATTCATGGGTCTGGGTCTGGAAGATCTGCTAGAGAAGGGATAGGCTACCCACTCCAGTAGTCTTGGGTTTCCTAATTCAAGTCATCTGAAAATGTCCAGGTGGACTTGTCTGTGAGTCTACACGTGTGTGTATTTGTGTGTATTTTCCATGGCTAAACAAAGAGAGACACAGATCCATTTCTTGGGTCTTAATAAGAGAAATAGAGAGTTCACACTGTTTGTCAGCTTCTTCCTGGTGAGTAGGGTTTAGAAACCCTTCACTGTTAGCCAAGTCTCAGGTCAACCTATGCTGGCTTTATTCTTTAGTCCAGAGAAAGGCCACAGCTTCCTTTGCAACTGAGCCCAGATAGCAGGGTGTAGAGGCCTGGCCCACGATGGTTCATTGAAATCCAGAGAAGCCAAGAAGCAGAAACCAGCACTTTGAATGCCGCATAGTTTTGTTTGTTTAGCTTTTCTTCTCCCTTACCTTCCCCTAGGAGGCCCTGGCTGCTGAGTCCCAAGGAACATAATAACAGATCTTAGATTTAATCAGTTTTAGACTCTCAGGTCTGTTTGCTGACTAGTTTGGGGGTATTGAATTTCCTCAGCAGGTTGGGAAGGGGAGCAGTGGCTTACAGCCCAGGATGGAGCTTGACTTTTTGCCTGAACATTTCATCCTTTGTTTGTGACAAATCCAGTAAATATTAGTTTTGTAACTCTGCTGAGTGGCTTCTTGCCTGCTAGCTACCCCCAGACAATAGAGTTTTATCACACTGAATCACCATAATAAGAATCATTACCAATATGTCTTTTGGATAAATAGCTGCTTTTTGACTAAGCTTGCCCTTCAGGGTTAAATAGTTAAAGACCCATACATCTCCTGTCATTAACAAGTTAGCAGATAAATAGTTCTATTTAGTAATTTTCTTTGCTGGTTTAGACAGTTATAAATTCACATAAATGCAGACAGTTTTCATTTGGAGCCCCCACTTAGCATTCTGTATTATTGATGCTTGCCAAATAAAATACAACCTCTCCCTTTGCTTGGCAGGCAGCTAGAAGAGTTTATTGGGAACCCTCCCGCTCCAATATTCTTTCCTGATTCTGATGCTGGAGTCACTCTAGAGTCAGAGCCTTTTTACTCAGGAGCCAGTTGATCTCACAGGATTGACCTTGTAGGAACGCACTCCTTGAGTGCAGAGAACTATAATAAAGACCGGCATTCAGCAGTCTATCTGTGGTTCTACAGCAATAATTAGATTTGAAATTAGAAAGAATAAGAACCACTGAACACCAGGAGAAGGAAGGACTGTAAAGAATGTGCAAACTTGTCTTGTTATAGATGAGGAAATTTGGTCAAAGAGAGGGAACTGCTTTATCCAGGATCACACAATTAATCTAAATTGGGAACAAAGTAAAGGTCCACGTTACCAGTCCTCTAAGAGATGTGATTCTAACACCATTTGCATGAGTTCTTTTGGGTTAGGGTGACAGTTTCCACAATGGACCTGTTAAAAAGAAAAAGCTGCTTGGGAGAGAGCAAACCTATCTAAAAGTCTTGTCCTTCCACTTAAGCAATTAACAAGAGCTCCTTTATTTGGGAAATTGCCAATGATGACTCAGCCAAAAAGATAACATGGAACTTCTCTAAGTCCTGTTGAAGCTGGACTCACCCCAAACTTCTGACACTAATGTCAAGAGCATGAACAAAATCCTGGGACCCTTGCCCTTGCAGAGTACCTCTTCTGCTCATCAGGGAGGCCCCTCCATTCCTACAGCACTTGGGGCTTTTGACCACCCCCCCTCATTTTAGATTTTTCTATGTAGTGATCCCTTAACCTCCCTGATCCCCTCTTTCTTGTTTCTCTTCTCTGGAAATCAGGTCTTCCCCTAACTTGAACTTGTGTTCTTGATAAAGGACATTTGGGAGGGTCATAGCAGCTCAGCATCCAGTCAGCCAGGCTGTCAGACTCATAGTGACCTTGTGCCCAGCTTTAATGATATGCATGGTGACCAGGTCTCTGACAGATGGGTGGAGAACAATGAGATGGTTGCAACTAATTTTTAAAAGTTTCCAAACCACCACTCCATATCGATACAGGATGCTGTCTCATGCAGGATTTCCCTCCACAGGGAATTCTGTGGCTTGAGAACTGGGCATGCCTATCCACCTGCCCAAGTCCACCCACAGCTTGAGAGCCAGATGGCTGAGTGGATGGAGCTGGAGGAGGCAAATGGTTGAGCAGCCAGGAAGTTGCCTGCAGGGAGTCAGAAGACAGATGATAATGCCAAATGTCCTTGGCTGTCCAAGGCCAAGAAACCCAGAACATGCTGGGCAACTACCGAAGGGAAATACATCTTTGAAATATACTCCGAAGGACGCAGGACCCAGAGGTTGCTGTTAGAGAACTGCAGGATCGATTCCAGCCATCTCCTCTATTTCTAGGACTAGCGATTAGGCTGCTTTATGAGAGGTCCATGACCTACCATGTAAAGGGGGTAGATTAAAAAACCAAGAAAAGCTGTGAAATCAGACTTGAACCACCCGATTGTAGCTTAATCTTTCTGTAGAAATGCATTTTCTTTTGACACTGCATTTCCTATCTGAAGCTAGACTTCATGCTGACAGGAAAAGCCATCTGTTTGGGGAGAATATTGTTATTATTTGTTTAATGTTGAGAGCTAAATGGCTCACTTTGACAAGCTCCAGAGGTTGGTATAATTCGGCTGGCAATCTGAACTTAGAAGTGGCCACCTGAGGGCCTTGAGACAAAACACGAAGCAAGCAAGAAACACAGTCATTTCTCCATGCCTGACCTTTTCATTGAGGCCTTTTGTATTTCATGAAGGAAAGAAAAGGGGTGTCTTAGTTTGGGCTGCTTTGAAAAAATTCCATTGACTGGATGGCTTAAACAAGAAACATTTGTCACAGTTCTGAAGGCCGAGAAGTCTAAGATCAAGGCACAGGCAGATTTGTGTCTTTTGAGGACACGCTTCCTGGTTTGCAGAAGACTGCTTTTTTGCTATGTGTTCACATGGTTTTAAAAAAAGAAAGCTCTGGTTTTCTTCTCTGCTAGTAAGGCCACTGAGTGCATCAGGGGCTCCACCCTTGTGACCTCATCTAAACCTAATTGTCTCCCAAAGACCCCAAATACCACAGTTCCAAACATCACATTGGAAATTAGGGTTTCAACATACGAACATTCAGCACATAGCAAAGGATTCAGAGGTTGACTCCAAAAAACATGAGAGAGGAAAGCAGGCAATAACTTACAAAAATAATTATTTGTTTATGGCTACATTGAGTCTTCATTATGGTGCACAGCTTGTCACTGTGATGCTTCTCTTGTTGCAGAGTATGTGCTCTATGGCACATGGGCTCAATAGTTGCGGTACAAGGGCTTAGTTGCCTCATGGCACGTAGACTCTTCCCAGATGAGGGGTGGAACCCATGTGCCTTGCATTGGCAGGTGGATTCTTAACCACTGAACCACAAGGGAAATCCAGGAGTAGCTTTTTGAATGCTAAATGCTGGTGGTATTTTTCAAAGTATCTTATTTCAGAGTTGGCCTAATTAAAGAATCCATTTTAATTCTCACATATCAAATAAGATAAATTGAATATCCCTATATTGAAAGGCAATGCCAAAGAATGCTCAAACTACTGCACAATTGCACTCATCTCACATGCTAGTGAATCAATGCTCAAAATTCTCCAAGCCAGGCTTTAGCAATATGTGAACTGTGAACTTCCTGTTGTTCAAGCTGGTTTTAGAAAAGGCAGAGGAACCAGAGATCAAATTGCCAGCATCTGCTGGATCATGGAAAAAGCAAGAGAGTTCCAGAAAAACATCTATTTCTGCTTTATTGACTATGCCAAGACCTTTGACTGTGTGGATCACAATAAACTGTGGAAAATTCTGAGAGATGGGAATGCCAGACCACCTAACCTGCCTCTTGAGAAATCTGTATGCAGGTCAGGAAGCAACAGTTAGAACTGGACATGGAACAACAGACTGGTTCCAAGTAGGAAAAGGAGTATGTCAAGGCTGTATATTGTCACCCTGCTTATTTAACTTCTATGCAAAGTACATCATGAGAAACACTGGGCTGGAAGAAGTACAAGCTGGAATCCAGATTGCCAGGAGAAATCTCAATAACCTCAGATATGCAAATGACACCACCCTTGTGGCAGAAAGTGAAGAGGAACTCAAAAGCCTCTTGATGAAAGTGAAAGAGGAGAGTGAAAAAGTTGGCTTAAAGCTCAACATTCAGAAAACAAAGATTATGGCATCTAGTCCCATCACTTGATGGGAAATAGATGGGAAAACAGTGGAAAGAGTGTCAGACTTTATTTTGGGGGCTCCAAAATCACTGCAGATGGTGACTGCAGCCATGAAATTAAAAGATGCTTACTCCTTGGAAGAAAAGTTATGACAAACCTAGATAGCATATT
>SJYW01011957.1:79024-101468 GCA_006410735.1 Raphicerus campestris
ATGTTATAATCTTAACATGGAGATAGAGAGAGCCTAGAGAGGAGGGCACTTGAGAAGTTTTTATATGAGCCCAGACAAACATTAGCATCTTCACTGAAAGTAAAAATTGAAAGTGAAAGTCACTCAGTCGTGTCCAATTCTTTGCAACCCCATGGACTATACAGTCCATGGAATTCCCCAAGCCAGAATACTGGAGTGGGTAGCCTTTCCCTTCTCCAGGGGATCTTCCCAACCCAGGGACCGAACCCAGGTCTCCAGCATTGCAGGCAGATTCTTTACCAGATGAGCCACAAGGGAAGCCTGGGGTAGTGAAATTGGAAGGAAAAATAAGATAATAAAATACTGTATTTTATGAGAAAGATGGTAAAAACAATAAGACATACGAATTGACTGAATATGGACGATGTTACCTCGAACAAATTCTGTAAAAATTATCTCAGATAGATTATTCAGGAAGATCTCATTAATTCATTAAAATTGAAGGAAAAGGTCAAGATGGTTTCTCAAGTCAGAATTGTAGAATACTTGTCTGTAAAAGATATTTTAATGTATTTACATACAAAAGACTTACCAGTCACATTTGGCCGGTATTAGAAACAGAATGAAGGCAATTTTTACAGAAACAACAATTCAAGGGAAGTTTGGCTCTACCAGACAATATTATTTCTAAATTTGAGATGTTACATAAGTTGTTAAGGGCTGGGCTACTAAAACAAAGCACCACACATAGGGTGGTTTGAACAACAAAAATTTATTTTCTTACTAATTTAGAGATCAGCCTGTTAGCAGTGTTGATTTCCTCTGAGACTTCTCTCTTCGGCTTATATATGCCCACGTTCTCCCTGGACCTTTACGCAACCTTTTGTGTGTGTGTGTGTGTGTCCTAATCTCTTGTTCTTTTAAGGACCACAGTCACATTAAATTAGGGCCCCTTGCCTCATTTTGCCTTAATTATGTCTCTGTGTCCCCTGGTTGTCTCTGTGGTTGTCTTCAAATACAGCCACATTCCGAGGTACTGAGAGTTAGGATTTCAATATATGAATTTCAAGGGATAAAACTGAGCCCATAACAGATATGGTGGCAATGGTCTCAAATGGAATTTTCTTTCTTACACAACTGAGAATGAATGTCATATGCAGAAGATTACATAAATTAAGAAAGTTTTTAGCAAAATATTTTTTTCAATTTAAACTCCTAAGTTAATTTTTGTTCCCAGTTATTAAATGAGAGCATATCTTCTCAATACTACTGTGATTTATTTATTTATAAGAAAACCCTAATTAAAACAAAAAAAAAAGAAAGAAATTGTGAGGGCATTTCACTACATTTCAACATTGTTTATCAAAATTGGTCAAGTTAATTGTGTACTCTACATTTATTTGTCAGAGAAACTGGATTATTATCTTAAGCCAATTGGAAACGTTTTTGTAGTTTTTGTTCAGATAGATTCACATCCAAAATTTTCAAGAAGCTGAGACTTTAAAAATCAAGATTTATAAAGGCTGAAAATGATCACTAGTCAGATAATGTGGCTGTATTATGCAAAACAGCTATAATTCACTTACACTAAGTGAAATTTCCATTTGGACTTTAAGATTGAAAAGGGCTGGTATCAAGTACTATGCTTTAATAGGTTTTGGAAGCCTATTTAACCATTTTCTTTTTAAAATTAAGTTATTTATTTTAATTGGAGGCTAATTACTTTAAAATATTGTAGTGATTTTTGCCATACATTGACATGAATCAGCCATGAGTGTACTTCTATGCTGAAGTACAACATACCACACAGTAGAAAATTATAGTTTCCTAAAAAACCTTCTGTGAGATTTTTTTAAAGACAAAACCATCTCTATGGATACTTACACAAAGTAGATGATAAGACATTCGAAGCAAAGAGTATGCTCTAATAGTGCTTATCACAGCACCAAGCCAAACCAAGAATTTTAGGTCCTATTCCTACCTTCTCCATTTCCTCTCTGCAGTCTGCAATTTAACTGCTTTTTAGTTTAGTTCTCCCTTTGTAAGAAAACTGTACAAAAGAATTGCTATTTGTTACACATTTTGCTAGCAATGGGTCAGGGGAAGGAAGGGAATGAGTTGGAGTTCTGAGATTCTTGGAACCATATCTCACTGTAAAATATTATTATAGTCCTGCAAAATCAGAAATTACCCAGTTGCCAGACTATGACCACAATAGCAGACAATAACAACCAAAAGACCTAGATGAGGATATATGGAGCCAAAAAGTAAGATTTATTGTATTCCTACTCTGAGTTACATAGCATGTTGCATTATTTGTATGCTCTGCAAATAGAATTTGTAAATTAAAAACTAATTTTATTTTAGTCTTAAAAAAAGCTTAGGAAACTAAGGCTGTGAGGGAGGTTAAATGATTTTCCCAGCTTACTCTGACCAGCCAAGAACGGAATTAGTTTTTTAAAATAAGTCTAACACCCAAACCATGCACACATTCCCACAACATGCCACAGAGGCCGAGATGGTCACTACTGCTGGATGAATGTGGTCAGAACAATCGAGAGCCATGGAAGTCATATCTGTCTGGATTAAACAACTCAATCTACAAACCACTTATAACCCTAATATAACTTTATTATAACTTTACTATATAGTGGAAAATAGGATTTCAAAAGAAAAGGAGAAGGAGAACAAGGACCTGAAACTAGTTCCAGCAAAGAGGGCGAGTGAGCACTTAAAGATAAACCTTTCATGATTTGCTCCTTCAGGGAAGTAATGCTTTTCAATCCTGCTTAACCCAAAGTAACCTGAGTTATTTGAAGGATCATAACCACTGGTGACAAATCAGAATTTATTTTGTCCTTTCACAAGCAAAGATTTCACAAAAACAGGAAGTGCATATGAAAAGGGACCAGGTTATCCACATTACAATATGCGACTTTCTGCTATATCTAAAGGGGGTTGCCTTCTGTACCGCATGAGTGTTGAACATTCCACCCTCCACAATCTAGACTAGGAAATCTTTTCTCTATTCTGGCTGGGAAACCAGGATATTGTCAGTCCTCATGGGCACCCAAACACAAGTGAAGTCATAAAGCCAGAGAGAAATTTGCACACCATTCAGGCATGGTGTTTACACATGAGAGCCATTCTTTAGACACACCTGTGGTTAATAACAGAATCCCACATAAGAAAGCTCAAGATTTCAGAAATTCAACTATTCCTCCCAAATAAATGCATAGTTTCATTTGTAAAGCAGGGCATCATTACCTAAAGATAACAGCATCTGCAGAAATACTTACTTAGCAACTAAATCACAAGGTCTTCCTTAGAGCTTCCTTTAGGCTAGAAATAGTCCCTGCTTAGCCAGCTGGCCTGAAAAACTAGCAACAAACATAAAAACCAAAAGAACTGCAGAACTCATTCTATTCCACAACTACTTACAAGAGTATTTGTAGCACTTTTTTGAGACTGAGGATCATAACACTAATCGAAGGAAGAAATGCCTGGATTTTGCTCCTTTGTGGAATGTTTTCATACCTGTAAATACCTACCTTGCTAGTTAACCTAATGGTATTAAATAAAATATTTTTTATTCAATTGTTTCTTAATCTTAAGGCTGGCATTATTTGCAAAGACTGTAACAGTGATGACTTATTCCGAGGCCTCAGCTCTGCCATCCAATGAGCCTGGAGAAGACAACAGATGCTGCAATGTGTCTGTTGCAGGGGAGCTCCCAGGAGAGCATGAATTATCCTGATTTCCAGGTGGCCTCAGGGGTCTTAAAAGAGGATACCTTCACTGTCTTGGTACTAAAAACACATTTTTACAATCTTCTATTGCTGAGAAGGCAGTGGCACCCCACTCCAGTACTCTTGCCTGGAAAATCCCATGGACAGAGGAGCCTGGTAGGCTGCAGTCCATGGTGTCGCTGAGGGTCGGATATGACTGAGTGACTTCACTTTCACTTTTCACTTTCCTGCATTGGAGAAGGAAATGGCAACCCACTCCAGTGTTCTTGCCTGGAGAATCCCAGGGACGGGGGGGAGCCTGGTGGGCTGCCATCTATGGGGGTCACACAGAGTTGGACACGACTGAAGCGACTTAGCAGTAGCAGCATTGCTATTATAATTTTGTCATGTTATTTTCCTAATTTATCTTATTTGCCAAAAAAGCAAATCTTTTCATATTAATGCTATCCTGATTATAAGGCAAAAAAATAAACTTACATCATATTTATTCATATAATAACAAGCAGTATTTTACGTTTGCACATGGCCCATCAAAGGAGATAATAATTCTGCAACAAATTATCTGTAAAAAATAGTACTACTTCCCATTTACTTTGTCCTAAGTAGAGACAGAAAGACCCATCTAAGCTTGATTGAATCACTTATATCATCCTATTTTCATGGAGCACTAATTATATGATATTGTCATAGATGCTGAATATAAAGGAAGATCTGTGAAATAAAGCCCCTGCTTCCCTGGAGTCTAGTCTGATTAAAGTTAATAGACACATACTTAAAAAGCAGGACATGTCAGTATAGAAAAAGTACACTGCACATCAAACAACTTGTTCAGTTGCTAAGTCGTGCTCGAATTTCTGCAACCCCATGAAACATTGCAGTCCTTCACTATCTCCCAAAGACTGCTCAAAACTCATGTCCATCGAGTCAGTGATGCCATGCAACCATCTCATTCTCTGTCGTCCCCTTCTCTTGCCCTCAATCTTTCCCAGCAGCAGGGTCTTTTCCAAAGAGTCAGCTCTTCGCATCAGGTGGCAAAAGTATTGGAGTTTCAGCTTCAGCATCAGTCCTTCCAGTAAATATTCAGGGTTGATTTCCTTTAGGACTGACTGGCTCGATCTCCTTGTTGTCTAAGGGACAACTTAGCATTAGGAAATATATGAGAAAGAATCCTCTGCTCAGTGCCAGAATCTACAAACTACAGTCCATAGACCAAAGTCACCTGCTACATGTTTTTATATGGTTCATAAGCTAAGATTGCTTTCTGTATTTTTAAATGATTGAACAAAATTCAAAGGAAGAACAATGCATCATGACACTTGAAAATTTCTGTGTCCATAATTCTGTTGGAACACAGCTACACTCATTCCTTGACATTTTGTCTATGTATGCTTTCATGATACAACAGCAGAGTTCAATGGTTGCTACAGAGATTGGCCCAGAAACCCTGGAATATTTATTAATACTATTTGGCACTTCACAGAAAAAAAAATAATTGTCAATCCCTGGCCTGGAGGATCAAGGAAAACTTTGCGAATGACCTGTGTTTTAAATCAGATCTTGAAGAATAAAGTAGAATTGGTACTGGTAGAATGTTGTGTGGGGGGAGCTGATTTTTCAAGGAAAAGATGAGCAAAACATAGCATGAAGACAACACATGGCTTTTTCAAAAGGCAGTGATTAAATATCTGGGCTGCCAGGTAGAGAGCTTAGGAAAAAGATTAACAGGAAATTCACTAAAAAGACATGTCAGGCGGGCTTGAGGGTGAGGGGAAAGAATTGCTTCTCCCCACTTCTTCCCTTCAACTACTTCCATTTTCCTATAAAAATAAAAACCAATGAAGGTGTTTTATAACCTAGTAGGACAGGGAGGCCTGGCGTGCTGCAATTCATGGGGTCGCAAAGAGCCGGACACGACTGAGCGACTGAACTGAACTGAACATCAATGGAGAAGGCAATGACACCCCATTCCAGTACTCTTGCCTGGAGGATCCCATGGACAGAGGAGCCTGGTGGGCTGCAATCCATGGGGTCTCGAAGAGTCGGACAGGACTGAACAACTTCACTTTCACTTTTCATTTTCATGCATTGGAGAAGGCAATGGCAACCCACTCCAGTGTTCTTGCCTGGAGAATCCCAGGGACGGGGGAGCCTGGTGGGCTGCCATCTATGGGGTCGCCCAGAGTCCGGCACGACTAAAATGACTTAGCAGCAGCAGCAGCAACAACGTAGTCAAAGGAAAGGTTTTCAAATGATTGATTTGGTAACAATGTGTAGGATGACTAGGAGCTTGGTGGAAAGAGGAGGCAGAAAAAGAGAAGGGAGACTGAAAACAAAGATTTAGATAGAATGCCCTTAAACAGTTCTGTCAGTAAAGAGGGAAGACAGAGAACTGAGTGCTGTCTCTTTGGTACATGTAGACTCAGAGATCTGCATAGAGGACACAATATATATTGCTTGGATAAATGCACAAATGGATTAAAGAAAAGGATGGAGAGGTAGACAGGAGAGGAAAAAAACTTTGTTTTGTCAGTTGATTGAGTGAAGTAACGAATGAACACATGAACCAAGTTAAGAGTTAAGCTTTAGCATGTAGAGTTTTAGGGAACAAAGAGGCATTCACATTAAAATATCCAGCCGCAATGGGAAACATGAGATGCTGCTCTGGAGCCCGATCAGGATGGAGACACAGATCAGCAGCATTCCAGCTCTTCCTTCAAAGAGTCTGACAGTCCCTACAAGCTTCTCATGAATAATTAGGAGGAGCTTATTATGCGTGTATTTATTTTAGATACGCAGCTCCCTAAGCCTTCCAGACAAAGTGGTAAAGACAGGACCTTGCATTGTGTCTAGCAGTTTACAAGGTGTGTCAAAGGTAACTGTTTTAACAACAACCATTAGTTTCAGAGATTTCACACCCATGTCATTACTTCCATCAATAGCAAAGAGAAACAGAGAGAGAGAGAGAGAGACGGAGATATCAGGACATCATTCTGTTATTTGCAAGAAGATACTTGCTTCTGGAAAATTATGATTCAGACTAGATGAATGGTGGAAAATACCAGCTTAATTTTTTTCTCTCACCCAGATATCTTTTAAATAGATCTGGGAAACAGGTTTCTAGAAGTGTGCTTATAAATGTCTGTATTTATTTGCAAAGCTGCCCTGGAACCCTTCCCTGATCGTGCCCATTTCCAGCAATTATCATTTTAAACTATGTTTTAAAAACTAAGTGACTTCAGAAACACAGAGAAGGGCACATAACAATTTCACAGTGTGACACACTTTCTATGAGCTGCACTAATGCCAGAGGATTGCAATAAATAAAGTGGCTTTTACTTAGCTGATTTATTCAAAGATATCCACATAGAACACCTACAAAAGTCATAAGCAGTTTTCCATTTCCTGATGAACACTGACCTTTCTTGAAATACATGCTTGGTCATGCAATCTGGAGAAGTATCTGTCTGCATTTTATAAGCATCATTATCAGAACAATGGAATGCAGGGAATGAAAAATATCTCCACTAGGGATTTATGTTCATTAAGAACTCAGAAAACACAGTATCTGCACCTGCTACAAGATAATATTGGGCTTGCAAAGCAAAACAAGAATTTTAACACAAAGCTTAAAGATATTTATACTATTGGCTGTTGTGATGTTTACTGAACTGGGCCATGAAGAAAACTAAAACTCAGATGACTTCCTATAAAGTGACCCAAAGTCCAGAATTTCAAGACCCTATTAGATACAAAGAATTTAGATTTGTGCCATCAAGCAAGAGAAAAGATACTAAAGATCAGATTACAAAGGAAGGAAGGGAGGAACAGGTCCTGCCAGTTCTGGCAATTCATTCTGCCCACATACACATCTTACACTAAGTTTTCTATTTTTAATTGAGGTAGAAAATGCCTCAGATTGTACTCTCTGGCAGTCTGTCCTGTTAGGAATAACACCGCGAACCCAAAGGATGGCAGTGAAAACCTAAAATGTTTTTCTAGGTCTTTATCTACCAGGTCCTTATCTACCGCATATGGTTACCCATGACAGTGTCCCCCCAAAATAGTCCCCCAATAATAATTTCACCGTTTGCACCCTGGTCACATAACTGAGGGCCTTTCTGTTAGCCTTATTTATGGCTGTGACAGTGAAATGTATGGGAGCCTATTGAAGCTCATAGCAGTTCAGGGTAGGGGCTAACCAGTATGCCTCTTCCTGTTTTAGGGTTCTCATTACTGCCAATAATAATACCCTGACTTTAAATAGTAGCTGTCCTCCAAAGAGCACAGATTATTCTCATATATATTGCTTTATTCATGTTCACTACTTTCCTATAGATAGCAATAGTAGTAAGGAGCCCACCTTCCAGTGCAGGAGACATAAGAGACACAGGTTCAATCCCTGGATCAGAAAGATCCTNAGGCCTGGCATGCTGCGATTCGTGGGGTCGCAAAGAGTCGGACACGACTGAGTGACTGAACTGAACTGAACTGAACTGATGCATAGAGATATCTGGGGTGACTGGGGTCTCTCTCCCTAGTGTCTTTCACATCTTCCCAGCAAGACTGACTCAGGCGTGTTCTCATAGCAATGGTGGAGAAACCAGAGGGAAAGCAAAATATCTGTGAGTGCTTCCACAACTTTCTGCTGACATTGTTTGCTTACTGTCTCATTGGTCAAAGCAAGTGACACAGCCAAACTGAGAGTCAGTGCATGAGGACAATTTTAAAGACATAATACAGTGAAGCTATTAATCAGGGTCATCCATGCAGTCATTCTATAATACTATAGAGAAATCCAGCTTGCTCAGTAGTGGTTCTACCAAATCCTTGCCTTCTTTAGGATAGTGATGACATTTAGACAGATTACACTCATGGTCAATTTTGGTCTCTACTGCATGACATATTATAAGGCTGGGTTTCCTAGAAGAGCTTTGGTTCCTGCCTCTCTTTCCTCCCAATCTGACTCTAATTGACTTTCAGCCCTAGCAGCAGCCCTGGATTGCTGGGCATCCATTCTAACATCAGAACTCAAAGCAAGAGCCCATTATCTCCTTGTTCAGCTTTTGCCTCCTTTCCTTGTGTGTTTGAGGGAGACAGTGTATGTGCAGAGAAGCCCAGAGGATCAAAGGAACTTTATTAGGCAGGGTTCCAGAGAAACAGAACCGGTAGGATACGTGTGTATGTGCCTATATACAGAGAAAGAGAGGATATATACATCCCTATAATAAAATCATTTTATATATAAAATGTTTTATTATGAGAATTGACTAGTGTGATAATGGAGCCTAGGAAATCCTATAGTTTGCCATCTGCCACCTGGAGGCTCAAGAAAGCTGGTGGTGTTCTTTCAGTCTGACTCAGAAGGCCTGAGAGTCAGGGGAGTTGATGGTATAAGTCCTAGTCTGAGAACAGAAGATCCGTCTCAACAGCAAATTCTCCCTTCCTCCTAGCTTGATTCAGGCCCTCAGTGGATTAGATGATGCCCACCCTCCCTGGAGAGGGCCATCAGCTTTACTCTGTCTACTGAGTCATATGCTAATCTCATCCAGAATCACCCTCAAGACACATTCAGAAATAATGTTTTTAACCAAATATCTGAGTGCCCTGTAGGCCAGTCAAGTTGACACATGAAATTAACCATCACAAGAACAGTCAGTGGAGACTGGAGAATGAGGACAAGATTCCCTGGAAGTTGTGTGTGTGAGTCATAGATTCCCAGAGAAGGGAGGAACGCTGGGAGTCACACCCCCAGGGGCAGTGATCTCCACGTTGTGTCTCCATAATATATTTAGGGAACTCAAGTTACAGATATCAACCCCTTAGAGTTTGTGTTGTGCTCAGTCACTCAGTCATGTCCATCCAACCCTTTGTGACCCAATAGACTGCAACCTACCAGGCTCCTTTGTCCTTGGAGATTCTCCAGGAAAGAATACGGGAGTGGGTTGCCATGCCCTCCTAGAGGGGATCTTCCCAACCCGAGGATTGAACTCAGCTCTCCTGCATTGCAGGCGTATTCTTTACTGACTGAGTCACTGGAGAAGCCAGATCCTGTGCCACATATCTGCATTTTCTGGATTCATTTCTTAGAGTTTGCTGCTTTCATTTTGGCCTTCATGTTGGAAAGCGTCAAAGACTGGGGAAAGTGTCTGGGTCTATAACATTTAGGAAGAGACTTGACTACATGTTTCAAACTGTCTCTCTCATTCTCCTTCCCCCACTCAGTACAGGGACCTTGACCCTTGACACACTCAAGGTGCAGCTTTCTTAACCCCTTTCCATTTCCTAGACCTTGAGTTGACTTCAACTTGCTAGTCTTCTTCCAGCTAGTGCAGAGTCCATTCTGTCTGTTTCTCTTGCTTGATCCTCTTTTCCTAATTTTTTCTTTCAAGGCTTAGGCTTCACCTCTATATTCCCAAAAAAGTACCAGTTGGCTATTTTTCTACTTAAGGTCAGTGTCAGAGTGACATAAAAGTTATATTCTCTGACATAATCCTGAGAAAGAGGGTACCGGGGGAAGAAAGAAAGAAATATTCTTTGAATATTAGAGTCTTGATGCCACTGGAATTTCATAAATGCTATATTAAGATGGATAGCGTGATGGCTCAGAGGATAAAGAGTCTGCCTGCAATGTGGGAGACCTGAGTTTGATCCCTGGGTTGGGCAGATACCCTGGAGAAGAAAATGGCAACTCACTCCAGTGTTCTTGCCTAGAAAATCCCATGGATGGAGGAGGAGCCTGGCGGGCTACAGTCTATAGGGTTGCAAAGAGTTGGACACAACTGAGTGACTTCACTTTCACTTTCCTTGCTTTATGANCCCTTAGAGTTTGTGTTGTGCTCAGTCACTCAGTCATGTCCATCCAACCCTTTGTGACCCAATAGACTGCAACCTACCAGGCTCCTTTGTCCTTGGAGATTCTCCAGGAAAGAATACGGGAGTGGGTTGCCATGCCCTCCTAGAGGGGATCTTCCCAACCCGAGGATTGAACTCAGCTCTCCTGCATTGCAGGCGTATTCTTTACTGACTGAGTCACTGGAGAAGCCAGATCCTGTGCCACATATCTGCATTTTCTGGATTCATTTCTTAGAGTTTGCTGCTTTCATTTTGGCCTTCATGTTGGAAAGCGTCAAAGACTGGGGAAAGTGTCTGGGTCTATAACATTTAGGAAGAGACTTGACTACATGTTTCAAACTGTCTCTCTCATTCTCCTTCCCCCACTCAGTACAGGGACCTTGACCCTTGACACACTCAAGGTGCAGCTTTCTTAACCCCTTTCCATTTCCTAGACCTTGAGTTGACTTCAACTTGCTAGTCTTCTTCCAGCTAGTGCAGAGTCCATTCTGTCTGTTTCTCTTGCTTGATCCTCTTTTCCTAATTTTTTCTTTCAAGGCTTAGGCTTCACCTCTATATTCCCAAAAAAGTACCAGTTGGCTATTTTTCTACTTAAGGTCAGTGTCAGAGTGACATAAAAGTTATATTCTCTGACATAATCCTGAGAAAGAGGGTACCGGGGGAAGAAAGAAAGAAATATTCTTTGAATATTAGAGTCTTGATGCCACTGGAATTTCATAAATGCTATATTAAGATGGATAGCGTGATGGCTCAGAGGATAAAGAGTCTGCCTGCAATGTGGGAGACCTGAGTTTGATCCCTGGGTTGGGCAGATACCCTGGAGAAGAAAATGGCAACTCACTCCAGTGTTCTTGCCTAGAAAATCCCATGGATGGAGGAGGAGCCTGGCGGGCTACAGTCTATAGGGTTGCAAAGAGTTGGACACAACTGAGTGACTTCACTTTCACTTTCCTTGCTTTATGAAACAGGAACTGGGAAACTCAGTAGGGTAAAGGATTCTATACCTAGATACATAGTCAATTGTTTTATGGAGGCTGGACTTAAGTCTTTTGACTCCTAGCTCTGAGTTCTTCATTCAGTGATGATATTTAGAGATTGGGAGTGTCTTCTATACCCGAAAATGTTCAAGCAAAAGACTTAATAATCTTTGTATCAAGGAAGGATTTATATTAATTGGCTTCAGAGGTCTTTACTAACTCTGAGATTCAGAGATACGGAATCTAATCCCTCAATATACAGATGAGGCAACCAAGAGAAGTCAAACAGCACACACCCTGTTGGCCACAGGGTTATGATGTAAATTGTGATCTTCTGTCCTTGATTGGCATTCTTTTCTTGCACTGTCCATTTTAAGAGTGTCTTGCATAGATGAGAACTGCAGTCCTGGGTGTTTCTCACCCTAGTGAAAGTGAAGTGAGAGTGAAAGTCACTCAGTCATGTCTGACTCTGCGATCCCATGGACTACACACTCCATGGAATTCTCCAGGCCAGAATACTAGAGTGGGTAGCCTTTCCCTTCTCCAGGGGATCTTCCCAAGCCAGGGATCAAACCCAGGTCTCCCACATTGCACGTGGATTCTTTCCCGGTTAAGCTACAAGGGAAGCTCTCACCCTCAAGTAGCTTCATATTTCCTGAATCTCAGTGCTCTAGAGCATGAGAGAAGATCCTGTTCCTTGTATTTGCATTTGCTGGATTCTTTTCAGTTGCTCTTAGGCCAGAATTCCTTTTTTAATGTTTACTGTAAAGTTGCACAGCAATTATTTGGATCATTTAAAGTAATTGATATTTTTTCTTGCATTTTTTTTTTCTCAATTCCTCTGGAAGAATTTGAATGAACACACAAAGAAGAAAGAGGCAATTTTTGAAAGAAACACCTTGAATTCCTTTCTCAGATGATGGTTTTCTCATCCCTAATGTTTTTTCTCTTCCTGAAATTAATGCAACTGACTTTCCCCACCAAATTCTCTTAATAAGGAAGAAGATGGAGCTGGTATTTCTGGAGTCTGGAGACAGAACTCTAAGATCCTCCCCCATTACTTACCTTGACATTTCTTTGAAGCCTTTAGTCTTTGTTTTAATAGAATTTCACATCCTACTCTCCAACCTATGCATTTTGCCTGTCAGTTGGTTTTTAAGTGTTTCAACTTACATACCAGGAACTAAAATGGATTCTGTAGGACAGACTGCCATATTTATCCTACAACATAATCTATCCCAGCGATATTGCCAGCTATTCTTTGGGGCATTCTTCTTCTTCTTCTTCTTTTTTTTTTTTTTTAACATAGGTAAGGAATAGATTTATCAATATTCTTTGTAAAGAGATTGCAGGAAAATGGGGCACAAGAGATCTCAGGTGAGTTCCTGGAATGGGCCACCAAGTGAGGTTCTTTGGTTTCACACAGGAAAGAATTAAAGAGTGAGCCATGGTCAAGCAAAATCAGACATACACATTCCACAGGCAGAATGTGGGCCTTTTCAGATGCGTGCCTGCCTGCTAAATCACTACAGTCTTGTCTGACTCTTTGCAACCCTATGGGCAGTGGCTGTAGGAAACATATGAGGAAACATAATGAAACTTAAGTTCATTCCCTGAGTCAGGACGATCCCCTGGAGGAGAGCATGGCAGCCCACTCCAGTATTCTTGCCTGGGGAATCCCATGGACAGAGGCCCCTGGCAGGCTGCAGTCCATAGGGCTGCAAAGAGTTGACTATGACTGAAATGACTTAGCATGCAAAGGTATTAAAATTACATTCTATTTCTTTAAGGGAAACACCTTCCCCAATATATTTTATATATAGTGTCTTGCAATATTAAGAGCTAACTTTTGAATGTTTTATACATAGTATCTCTTCATCCTCTGTAAAGTAAGAACAACATCATCAGCTCCATTTTCAAAGATGAATTGCAGCCACAAAGGAGTGAAGTAACCTGCCCAAAGTCACATAACAAGTGAAGGAGTGGAGGTGTGTTTCTGATGAGACTCAGTGCACTCCAGAACCACCTTTCCTTCTGGCTCCCCTGCATGAGTTTCATCCCATTCCCAGTCAATGGTTGCTGCTCCAGCTGACAGGCTACTTTTCCCAATGATGATTGTTCTAGAAGCAGATCACAGTGTCTTGTGTATCACAGGATAGTTTGTTTCTCATCTGTTCCTCCAGTGAAGGAGAGAACGAAAGAGCCCCTTGGCCATTTTCAGATAGCCTCTGTCTTTTCAAGAAAAACAGGCCATTTGTATCAAAAGTAAAATTCATATCAAATCAAAACAAAAATGCAGTGACTTAGATACCACAGGGAACTAATCCTGGAGATACTTAAACCAGCAAGGATGAAGTCTTTAGCTCAGGGGGTGTCACACTATAAACCTGCAGGGAGAAGACTCAATCAGGATGGAAAAGGTTTCTGGGAAGACAGTCGCCCAGAGCTGGGTTCTGTTGCTCCCTTGCTTTTGGGCTGTGCATTGTCTATCTGCCTGCATTCTCTTCTGTTCTTCCTTTTACCCCTTGCTCAGCTATTTCTCCTGGCTTGTATCATCAAAGGATAGTCTGTCCTTTGGGAACAAGGGTAGTACTTTTACCTTGATCCACTTTGTTTCAGAGACAATTGCAATTTCTTCCAGCACTATACCCTTAAACTTGAGGATGTCTGGCACTATGCCACCAGCACCCCAAGAAAGGGACCATTGACTGTCTCAGCTCTGGTTCTCTAGAGTCATGGAGCACCTCACTATCCTGCCTAATTTATTCTTCATTCAACAGTATTTATTAAGCATCTACTTTGTGTAAACCCTGGGCTAGAAACTGTCAATAAAACAATAAAACATAGATGCTCCCAATATCTGGAAGACTCAGATAACAAGACTCAGGGGCCACTCAGTTAGTAAATAGTGCAAATCTATGCAAACTTGTACCGGGTAAAAGGTGAGAACATTTAGCAGACACCCCTGACATTGCCTGAGAGAGTTTAAAAGGAAAAAAAAAGACTTCTGCAAAAACGAAAAGACAAACAAATATAAGTCAGGTAAAAGTAGACGAGGGGCAGAGCATCCCAGGCAAAGAGAGCATCACAGAACACCTTTGAGGCCAGAAGGCAGATACCACAAATAAAAGTGACATAATATGAGGCTGTAGAGCTGAGTGAGATTATGCCAAGTCTTCTAGGTCATAAGCATGACCTTATGGGAAGAGCATAGGAAGCCACTGAAGTGTTTAGTGAGGGAAGGGCTGGGGATCTCAACATAATCAGAGTTATGGTCTGGAAAAGATTGCTCTGGCTTCAGCATGGAAAATGGATTAGAAGGGGAAGAGGGGATTAGAGAAATCAATTAAGAAACTATTAAAGATGTTCAGGCAGAAAGGCTTAGACGAGAACATTGACACTGGAGCTAGAGATAAATGTCTAGATAAGAAAGAGATAGGAATACAAATTCAATAGGAATTGCTGATAGATAGATATGGAGGAAGTAAAGAATGACTTCTACTTTCTGGGTTGCAAAACTAGATGAGTTGCATGACATTCAGTGATATAGGGCACCAGAAGAGGGCCAGGTTTGGGGATAAAAATCACGTTTGGTTTTCAATCTTTTTTTTTTTTCCACTCAGACCCTTCTAGGTTTGAAATAAAGGTATTAGTAGGCAACCAGATATATGAGTCTCTGGTTTAGAAGAGAAGTCTGAATCAGAAGTATAAATTTGAGAGTCACTGGCATAAAGAAGATAATTAAAACCATAGATAAAGAGATGACTTAGGGAGGGAATTTCAAGCCAGAGAAGACAAATTAGAACTAAGCCTTCAGTTCAGTTCAGTTCAGTCCCTCAGTTATGTCCGACTCTTTGCAACTCCATGGACTGCAGCATGCCAGGCCTCCCTTTCGATCACCAACTCCCAGAGTTCACTCAGACTCACGTCCATTGAGTTAGTGATGCCATACAATCATTTCATCCTCTGTCACCCCCTTCTCCTGCCTTCAATCTTTCCCAGCATCAGGGTCTTTCCAGTGAGTCAGTTCTTCGCATCACATGGCCAAAGGATTGGAGTTTCAGCTTCAGTTATCAGTCCTTCCAATGAATATTCAGGATTGATTTCCTTTAGGATGGACTGGTTGGATCTCCTTGCAGTCCAAGGGACTCTCAAGAGTCTTCTCCATCACCACAGTTCAAAAGTATCAATTCTTCAGCACTCAGCTTTCTTTATGGTCCAACTCTCACATCCATACATGAGCACTGGAAAAACCATAGCTTTGACTAGATGGACCTTTGTTGGCAAAGTCATGTCTGCTTTTCAATATGCTATCTAGGTTGATCATAACTTTTCTTCCAAGGAGCAAACGTCTTTTAATTTCATGGCTTCAGTCACCATCTGCAGTGATTCTAAAGCTCAAAAAAATAAAGTCTGTTGCTGTTTCCATTGTTTCCCCATCTATCTGCCATGAAGTGATGCGAACCAGCTGCCATGATCTTAATTTTCTGAATGTTGAGTTTTAAGCCTGCTATTTCACTCTCCTTTTTCACTTTTATCAAGAGGCTCTTTAGTTCTTCTCTTTCTGCCATAAGGGTGGTGTCATCTGCATATCTGAGATTATTGATATTTCTCCAGGCAATCTTGATTCCAGCTTGTGCTTTATCCAGCCCAACATTTCTCATGATGTACTTTGCATATAAGTTAAATAAGCAGGGTGACAACATACAGCTTTGACATATTCTTTTCCTGATTTGGAACCAATCTGTTGTTCCACATCCAGCCAGAAATCCTGGAATGTGAAGTCAAGTGGGCCTTAGGAAGCATCACAATAACAAAGCTAGTGGAGGTGAAGGAATTCCAGTTGAGCTATTTCAAATCCTAAAAGATGATGCTGTGAAAGTGCTGTACTCAATATGCCAGCAAATTTGGAAAACTCAGCAGTGGCCACAGGACTGGAACATGTCAGTTTTCATTCCAAACCCAAAGAAAAGCAATGCCGAAGAGTGTTCATACTGCTGCACAATTGCACTCATCTCACATGCTAGCAAAGTAATGCTCAAAATTCTCCAAGCCAGGCTTCAACAGTACATGAACCATGAACTTCCAGATGTTCAAGCTGAATTTAGAAAAGGCAGAGGAACCAGAGATCAAATTGCCAACATGCGTTATATCACTGAGAAAGCAAGAGAGTTCCAGAAAAAGTCTACTTCTGCTTTATTAACTATGCCAAAGCCTTCATGTGGATCACAACAAACTGTGGAAAATTCTTCAAGAGATGGGAATACAAGACCACCAGCCTACCTCCTGGGTAATCTGTATGCAGGTTAAGAAGCAACAGTTAGAACTAGACTTGAAACTAAGCCTTACCAAACTCAAATACTTAATGGCCACAAAGGTGGGAAGATTTGCAAAGAAGGCTAAAAGTAAGTGGACAGGAAGTCAGAGGAAACTCAAGAGACCAGGACATTATGGAAAACAGAAAGAGAATTCTTTAAAAAGGGAGGCATTATCTGAACACTGTTGAGTCATCAAGTAAAATGCTAGAGTTAGTTTGTTTGGGCTTCTGTCACAAAATACCATAAACTGGATGTCTCAGAAACAATACAAATTTTTTCCTGATAATTGTAGGCAAGGAAGTCAAGCTCAAGTCAATAGCAGATTTGGTGTCTGATAAGGAACTGAAGAGGAGCTTAAAAAGCCTCTTGATGAAAGTGAAAGAGCAGAGTAAAAAAGTTGGCTTAAAACTCAACATTCAGAAAACGAAGATCATGACATCTGGTTACGTCACTTCATGGGAAACAGTGGAAACAGTGTCAGATTTTATGTTGGGGAGCTCCAAAATCACTGCAGATGGTGACTGCAGCCATGAAATTAAAAGACGCTTACTCCTTGGAAGAAAAGTTATGACCAACCTAGATAGCATATTGAAAAGCAGAGACATTACTTTGCCAACAAAGGTCCATCTAGTCAAGGCTATGGTTTTCCCAGTGGTCATGTATGGATGTGAGAGTTGGACTGTGAAGAAATCTGAGCGCCGAAGAATTGATGCTTTTGAACTGTGGTGATGGAGAAGACTCTTGAGAGTCCCTTGGACTGCAAGGAGATCCAACCAGTCCATTCTAAAGGAGATTAGCCCTGGGTGTTCTTTGGAAGGAATGATGCTAAAGCTGAAACTCCAGTACTTTGGCCACCTCATGTGAAGAATTGACTCATTGGAAAAGACTCTGATGCTGGGAGGGATTGGGGGCAGGAGGAGAAGGGGATGACCTAGGATGAGATGGCTGGATGGCATCACTGACTCAATGGACATGAGTTTGAGTGAACCCTGGGAGTTGGTGATGGACAGGGAAGCCTGGTGTGCTGCTATTCATGGGGTCACAGAGTCGGACATGACCTGTCTCTTATACACATCTTAGATTAATTCAACTAGTCTCTAGCCATTGTGAAAAATGAGTTCAACTACGTCTGTGGACATAAAAGGCTAGTAATGTGATGACTTTTGAACTTGATCCAGAACCTGGATCCTATGGTGTGTGATATGATAAAATCAATTATATGACTAAAGTCCCCTGAGACTTTGGTTGAGTTTTTCAAAGTATATACAGTGAAATTCAAGGAGACATTCTCTAATGATTCGTCTGTCAAGTTTAATCTATAGCTGTGACTTGTTGTTGTTGTTGTTTAGTCACTAAGTTGTGACCAACTCTTGTGACCCCTATGGACTATAGCTCACCAGGCTCCTCNAAAAACAGGCCATTTGTATCAAAAGTAAAATTCATATCAAATCAAAACAAAAATGCAGTGACTTAGATACCACAGGGAACTAATCCTGGAGATACTTAAACCAGCAAGGATGAAGTCTTTAGCTCAGGGGGTGTCACACTATAAACCTGCAGGGAGAAGACTCAATCAGGATGGAAAAGGTTTCTGGGAAGACAGTCGCCCAGAGCTGGGTTCTGTTGCTCCCTTGCTTTTGGGCTGTGCACTGTCTATCTGCCTGCATTCTCTTCTGTTCTTCCTTTTACCCCTTGCTCAGCTATTTCCCCTGGCTTGTATCATCAAAGGATAGTCTGTCCTTTGGGAACAAGGGTAGTACTTTTACCTTGATCCACTTTGTTTCAGAGACAATTGCAATTTCTTCCAGCACTATACCCTTAAACTTGGGGATGTCTGGCACCATGCCACCAGCACCCCAAGAAAGGGACCATTGACTGTCTCAGCTCTGGTTCTCTAGAGTCATGGAGCACCTCACTATCCTGCCTAATTTACTCTTCATTCAACAGTATTTATTAAGCATCTACTTTGTGTAAACCCTGGGCTAGAAACTGTCAATAAAACAATAAAACATAGATGCTCCCAATATCTGGAAGACTCAGATAACAAGACTCAGGGGCCACTCAGTTAGTAAATAGTGCAAATCTATGCAAACTTGTACCGGGTAAAAGGTGAGAACATTTAGCAGACACCCCTGACATTGCCTGAGAGAGTTTAAAAGGAAAAAAAAAGACTTCTGCAAAAACGAAAAGACAAACAAATATAAGTCAGGTAAAAGTAGACGAGGGGCAGAGCATCCCAGGCAAAGAGAGCATCACAGAACACCTTTGAGGCCAGAAGGCAGATACCACAAATAAAAGTGACATAATATGAGGCTGTAGAGCTGAGTGAGATTATGCCAAGTCTTCTAGGTCATAAGCATGACCTTATGGGAAGAGCATAGGAAGCCACTGAAGTGTTTAGTGAGGGAAGGGCTGGGGATCTCAACATAATCAGAGTTATGGTCTGGAAAAGATTGCTCTGGCTTCAGCATGGAAAATGGATTAGAAGGGGAAGAGGGGATTAGAGAAATCAATTAAGAAACTATTAAAGATGTTCAGGCAGAAAGGCTTAGACGAGAACATTGACACTGGAGCTAGAGATAAATGTCTAGATAAGAAAGAGATAGGAATACAAATTCAATAGGAATTGCTGATAGATAGATATGGAGGAAGTAAAGAATGACTTCTACTTTCTGGGTTGCAAAACTAGATGAGTTGCATGACATTCAGTGATATAGGGCACCAGAAGAGGGCCAGGTTTGGGGATAAAAATCACATTTGGTTTTCAATTTTTTTTTTTTTCCACTCAGACCCTTCTAGGTTTGAAATAAAGGTATTAGTAGGCAACCAGATATATGAGTCTCTGGTTTAGAAGAGAAGTCTGAATCAGAAGTATAAATTTGAGAGTCACTGGCATAAAGAAGATAATTAAAACCATAGATAAAGAGATGACTTAGGGAGGGAATTTCAAGCCAGAGAAGACAAATTAGAACTAAGCCTTCAGTTCAGTTCAGTTCAGTCCCTCAGTTATGTCCGACTCTTTGCAACTCCATGGACTGCAACATGCCAGGCCTCCCTTTCGATCACCAACTCCCAGAGTTCACTCAGACTCACGTCCATTGAGTTAGTGATGCCATACAATCATTTCATCCTCTGTCACCCCCTTCTCCTGCCTTCAATCTTTCCCAGCATCAGGGTCTTTCCAGTGAGTCAGTTCTTCGCATCACATGGCCAAAGGATTGGAGTTTCAGCTTCAGTTATCAGTCCTTCCAATGAATATTCAGGATTGATTTCCTTTAGGATGGACTGGTTGGATCTCCTTGCAGTCCAAGGGACTCTCAAGAGTCTTCTCCATCACCACAGTTCAAGAGTATCAATTCTTCAGCACTCAGCTTTCTTTATGGTCCAACTCTCACATCCATACATGAGCACTGGAAAAACCATAGCTTTGACTAGATGGACCTTTGTTGGCAAAGTCATGTCTGCTTTTCAATATGCTATCTAGGTTGATCATAACTTTTCTTCCAAGGAGCAAACGTCTTTTAATTTCATGGCTTCAGTCACCATCTGCAGTGATTCTAAAGCTCAAAAAAATAAAGTCTGTTGCTGTTTCCATTGTTTCCCCATCTATCTGCCATGAAGTGATGCGAACCAGCTGCCATGATCTTAATTTTCTGAATGTTGAGTTTTAAGCCTGCTATTTCACTCTCCTTTTTCACTTTTATCAAGAGACTCTTTAGTTCTTCTCTTTCTGCCATAAGGGTGGTGTCATCTGCATATCTGAGATTATTGATATTTCTCCAGGCAATCTTGATTCCAGCTTGTGCTTTATCCAGCCCAACATTTCTCATGATGTACTTTGCATATAAGTTAAATAAGCAGGGTGACAACATACAGCTTTGACATATTCTTTTCCTGATTTGGAACCAATCTGTTGTTCCACATCCAGCCAGAAATCCTGGAATGTGAAGTCAAGTGGGCCTTAGGAAGCATCACTATAACAAAGCTAGTGGAGGTGAAGGAATTCCAGTTGAGCTATTTCAAATCCTAAAAGATGATGCTGTGAAAGTGCTGTACTCAATATGCCAGCAAATTTGGAAAACTCAGCAGTGGCCACAGGACTGGAACATGTCAGTTTTCATTCCAAACCCAAAGAAAAGCAATGCCGAAGAGTGTTCATACTGCTGCACAATTGCACTCATCTCACATGCTAGCAAAGTAATGCTCAAAATTCTCCAAGCCAGGCTTCAACAGTACATGAACCATGAACTTCCAGATGTTCAAGCTGAATTTAGAAAAGGCAGAGGAACCAGAGATCAAATTGCCAACATGCGTTATATCACTGAGAAAGCAAGAGAGTTCCAGAAAAAGTCTACTTCTGCTTTATTAACTATGCCAAAGCCTTCATGTGGATCACAACAAACTGTGGAAAATTCTTCAAGAGATGGGAATACAAGACCACCAGCCTACCTCCTGGGTAATCTGTATGCAGGTTAAGAAGCAACAGTTAGAACTAGACTTGAAACTAAGCCTTACCAAACTCAAATACTTAATGGCCACAAAGGTGGGAAGATTTGCAAAGAAGGCTAAAAGTAAGTGGACAGGAAGTCAGAGGAAACTCAAGAGACCAGGACATTATGGAAAACAGAAAGAGAATTCTTTAAAAAGGGAGGCATTATCTGAACACTGTTGAGTCATCAAGTAAAATGCTAGAGTTAGTTTGTTTGGGCTTCTGTCACAAAATACCATAAACTGGATGTCTCAGAAACAATACAAATTTTTTCCTGATAATTGTAGGCAAGGAAGTCAAGCTCAAGTCAATAGCAGATTTGGTGTCTGATAAGGAACTGAAGAGGAGCTTAAAAAGCCTCTTGATGAAAGTGAAAGAGCAGAGTAAAAAAGTTGGCTTAAAACTCAACATTCAGAAAACGAAGATCATGACATCTGGTTACGTCACTTCATGGGAAACAGTGGAAACAGTGTCAGATTTTATGTTGGGGAGCTCCAAAATCACTGCAGATGGTGACTGCAGCCATGAAATTAAAAGACGCTTACTCCTTGGAAGAAAAGTTATGACCAACCTAGATAGCATATTGAAAAGCAGAGACATTACTTTGCCAACAAAGGTCCATCTAGTCAAGGCTATGGTTTTCCCAGTGGTCATGTATGGATGTGAGAGTTGGACTGTGAAGAAATCTGAGCGCCGAAGAATTGATGCTTTTGAACTGTGGTGATGGAGAAGACTCTTGAGAGTCCCTTGGACTGCAAGGAGATCCAACCAGTCCATTCTAAAGGAGATTAGCCCTGGGTGTTCTTTGGAAGGAATGATGCTAAAGCTGAAACTCCAGTACTTTGGCCACCTCATGTGAAGAATTGACTCATTGGAAAAGACTCTGATGCTGGGAGGGATTGGGGGCAGGAGGAGAAAGGGATGACCTAGGATGAGATGGCTGGATGGCATCACTGACTCAATGGACATGAGTTTGAGTGAACCCTGGGAGTTGGTGATGGACAGGGAAGCCTGGTGTGCTGCTATTCATGGGGTCACAGAGTCGGACACGACTGAGCGACTGAACTGAACTGAACTGAT
>SJYW01011961.1:0-20155 GCA_006410735.1 Raphicerus campestris
GTTGCTAATTTTGAAATATTTCAGGAAGTTCTGAAATAGTTCTCTCAACATTTTATGTTTAACTTTGTTGTAGTTGGAAGAAATGCTAAGCTTTATTACGATCCTATGAAATTTGATGAGGATTCCTTTATGATCCAGAACATGGTCTGGATGAAATATTCCATGTTCACTTGAGAAAAATGTTATGCTGATCTTCTTGGGTGTCTTCCTATGATTGTTAGGTCAAGATGGTTGGTACGTGCATGTGAAGTTGCTCAATCATGTCTGACTCTTTGTGATCGCATGGACTGTAGCCTGCCAGGTTCCTCTGTCCAAGGGATTCTCCAGGGAAGGATACTGGAGTGGGTAGCTGTGTCCTTCTGCAGGGGATCTTTCCCACCAGGGATCGAACCCGTGTCTCCTATGGCTCCTGCGTCATAGGAGGATTCTTTACTGCTAGGCTACCAGGGGAGCCCCAAACTATTCAAATCTTTATCTAAATACCACAACGCTGACAGCTAGGATTTCAGCGTGTGAGTTTTGTGGGGTTCAGTTCACTGTGAGCTTCAATTAAAAGGCAAAAATATCCGAGTGGATTGAAAAACAAAATAGCATGCAGCAGTCTGCTGCTCACAAGTGAGGCGCGCACGCGAGGGGGCAGAAAGGCCGAAGGTGCGATGACTGGAGGAAATGCATCCTGTGCGCCAGGGCAAGCTCAAAGGGCCGCCGCGGGTGCTTTACACTTTGGAGAGAACACAGCCAAATCTGTTGGGCCCTGCACAGATAATAGCTCAGAGTCATTCCCGCTTCCAACATCAGATGTCTACATTATTTACGATGATGTCGTATCTTTGCTAGGCTGACCTTTCCGCAGTTGCTGAGGTAAAAAGCAAGCCCTGTCCAGAGATGCTGTGGTCCTGGCAATGCGGGGTGATGTCCTTCTGATTCCAAACGCTGAGGGGCTGCACCGTGACCGGCGGGTGCCACGTTCTTAGGACAGAGATGTTGATCAATTCGTCTGGTCCTATTTAATAAATGGAACAACTTTGTTTTATTTTTGTCTTAGGACCGACCATCTTGACAGAATTACTGGTATCCTGAGGGTGCCTTAAGCACAGAAAGTTTGGGAACTTACTAAGTGAAAAACAAAACCAAAAAAATGTAGTGTTCTTATATTAATGTCAAAGTAGAAATCAAATTTAAATGTTTTACTAGAGACACAGGTTGCTTCATGATAATAAAGAGTTTAAGCCACCTGGAAGACATAAACGGTCTAAGATAATCTCTGTTGTAGGAAGCAAAAACTGGCAAAGTGATGTGGAGAATATCAAAGTCATAGCCATGTGGGGAATTTGGAAACATCTCTCCTCATTATTCAATAAAACAACTTATTAAATTATTAAAAATGTTTATGTAGGTTGTGAGATCAATAAAGTTAAAACATCTAAACAATTAGCAAATTGGACTTAGAGATATATTTTAAAAACTACACCCGGGAGAATTCCTGCCGGGCCAGTGGGTAGGGCTCCTGCTCCCACTGCAGAGGGCATGGCTTTGCTCCCTGGTCGAGGGACCGAGATTTTGCGTGCTGCGTGGCGCTGCCAAAACGATAAAATGAAACTACACCCAATGACTGCAGAGTACACAGTATTTTCAAACATATGAAAAGAATTTATAAAAATCAGCTATATTCTGGCCATAAAACAAGGATGTCTCAACATATTTCAATGAATTGAAATCATGCAGAGTATATATTTTGACCATAATGTACTTACACCCAAAGCCCAAGAAAAAACTCTACACAATCAGTTGAAAATTAAGGAATAAACTTTCAAATAATCATGGGTCAAAAGAAAAGTCTTGATGAAAATTAGAAAATGTTTTGAATTAGATGATAAAAATACAATATATCAATATTAACACCTGTAGGACTCAGTGAAAGCTTTGCTTAGAGAAAATAAACAGGTTTCTACGCATTTTTAAGAGAAAAAAAATCTCAAAATCTCTAAGTACCTCTCTTAAGCAGCTGGAAGATGACAAGTTAAACTCAAAGAAAACAGGATGATGGAAAAGACAAAAAACACAAGTTAATGAGCTTGGAGATGAACAAAAAGAAGATTTAAAAGTCAAAGAAATTGGATCTTTGCAAAGAAATGGATGTCAGTAAATCACTGGCAAATTTAATCAGAGAAAATGAGAGAAAGAAAAATTAGTGGTGGCAAAAATGAAGAATTTATTTCTCCATATATTTTATACTGTAACCAAACAAAAAATGTATTTTAAAGAAAATAGTTTATTAACAAATTTCTAAAGGTGGGTGAAATGGACAAATTATTTGAAAAGTAAAACATCAAAAATTGGTGCCTGAAGAACTATAAACATATGAATAGTTCTATAAGTATTAAATTAAAGAAGCTTAAGAATCTTTCTCTGAAAACTTTGGGATGATTAGTTATGCAGGCAAGTCAAATTGTGCCAGACACTTTAGGAGAAATGGTGTCAATAGCATACACACTCTTCCAGGGAATGGAGGCTCTGGGGACTCCTGACTTTCCAGCAGTGTGACCTTATTTATTTATTTGCTTTTTGTTCCCACCACAAGACACATGGGAGCTTAGTTCCCCAACCAGAGATGGAACCTGCACCCCTGCATTGGAGGTGCAGAGTCGTGACCTCTGGACCGCCAGGGAAGCCCCCAGCAGTGTCTCCACCATGATGATGACCCGATCAGATCCTTACGAGCAGTGAAGGACTGGAGTTTCTGAAGTGTCTGAGGCAGTTCGTGGCACCGAGTAAGCAGGTGTTAATGTCTTTAAGTAGACTAGCCTGTTGGGATAGTAAGAAGATCAGCTCGCTATGCATATAAGCGTGTCTAGTGATGGTGCCAAGCCCTCTGGGCTCAGTCTCGAGCGGACTTCTCTCTGCAGCTGTGGGTGCTGAGAACCACGTGGCTGCGGAGCTGGAAGGCAAACAGGCCAGCACCTTAGTCATCTTCATCTGGGGTCCCTGAACCCCTCCCACTTCAAGTCTAAACTTGAACTCCCCCAAAACACAAGAAAAATCCTTGCAGGGGAAGAATGGTGTTCCAAAGCCAGGTTTCTCCTGCCTCACCAGGTGTATCCCGGAAGCTGTGCTCCCACAGCAGTGCTCTTCTTCCTTGGAGGGGGGACTGAGGGGGTGTCAGGCCCCTCCCCCGCTGGTTGGTTCTGGTCGGGTGTAGCCACCAAGGGCCTGGCGGGAGACCAGAGGGCAAGAGGAGAAGGGCTCTTCCAGGCCAGGGGCGCTGTTGTGGGGCTGGCCCTCCTGCACCGGCAGTTTCTGCTAGGGGTGAACCCTCCTGCAGTCCTCTCCACTCCAAGGCTCTCCTTGTGCTGACCCTCACCCTCCTCATCCTGCTGCCCTTCAGCTCCCCCCACACCTCTGGCCTAATTTCTGCCTCTCATTTGTTGTAAGGCCCCTGCCCGGGTCGGGGGGACTCCTGATGGGGACTCAGCCCTGTGTGGGGCTCTCCTTCTTGGGGTGAAGGGCTTCTTCCAGCTTCACTCTCTGCCCTCAGCGCTTGCTTTGCCTGGACTCTGAGGATTTCTCTACCTTCTTGTTCCTTCAGTTCTGCATAGAAAAAGATCTTTGCTCTATTTTATCTTGAAGTTTTGAATGTCTTGTCCCCAAAAGTTTGTACTTGGTTTGCCTGGACTCTGAGGATATCTTTACCTTCTTTTTCCTTTGGCTTTGCATAGAAAAAGACCTTTGCTCTATTTAATATAGAGTTTTTAAATGTCTTGTCCCCAACAGTTTTATCAGAATGTCTAGTCTGCCATAGGCTTCTTTGGTGGCTTGGTGATAAAGAATCTGCCTACAATGCAGGAGACCAGGATTTAATCCCTGCGGTGGGAAGATCCCCTGAATAAGGAAGTAGAAACCCACTCCAGGATTCTTGCCTGAAGAATTCCAAAGACAGAGGGGCCTGGCGGGCTACCGTGCATGGGGTTACAAAGAGTCAGAGCAACCAGCGACTGAATAGCATCTAGTCTACCACGTGGTCTAAAAGGAGGTGTAGCCAGTGAATTCCAGCATTGTTATGATGGGCAGGGCGTGGGTGCAGGCTTGGTCGCTTCAGTTTTGTCCAGCTCTTTGTGACCCTATGGGCTGTAGCCTGCCAGGCTCCTCTGTCCATGGGATTTCCCAGGCAGGGATGCTGGAGTGGGTTCCCATGCCTTCCTTCAGGGGACCTTCCAAACCCAGGGACTGAGCCCCTGTGTTCCGCATCTCCTGATTGCAGCTGGATTCTTTACCCACTGAACCACTTGGGGAGCCCATAATGGGGAGTACTGCTCTTCCAATTGTATATAGATATATGCAATTAGACTCCTAATGTAGAAATACAGTAAGAAAAGCATGGCACCTCTTGCAAAAGAAGTGGCTGGAGTCGGTTGTCTCTACTCATGAGGAGCTCACCCCCCGGGACTCTACAGCTCAGTCTGCCACCTTCTTGTCTAACTCAATCCTGACTTTAATAACATAGGCAAGGAGTTATCTGCCTTAAAATGCTCTGTTCGTTGATGGTATATTTAGAAAGAACCAGGTCTCCTATGACAAACCTAGACAGTGTATTAAAAAGCAGAGACATCAGTTTGCTGACAAACTGAAGTAGTTTCCATATATTCAAAGCTATGGTTTTCCAGTCGTCATGTACAGATGTGAGAGTTGGACCATAAAGAAGGCTGAGCACCAAAGAATCGATGCTTTTGAACTGTGTTGGAGAAGACTCTTGAGAGTCTGTTGGACTGCAAGGAGATCAAATCAGCCAACCCCAAAGGAAATCAACTCTGAATATTCACTGGAAGAACTGATGTTGAAGCTGAAGCTTGAATACTTTGGCCACCTGATGCAAAGATCCAACTTGTTGGAAAAGACCCTGGTACTGGGAAAGATTGAAGGCAAAAGAAGAGGGCAACAAAGGATGAGAGGGTTAGACAGCATAATTGATCGCCTTTAGCATAACCATGGTCTTGGGCAGACTCTGGGAGATAGGGAGGGACAGGGGGCCTGGACATGGGCTGCAGTCCGTGGGGTCACAAATAGTCAGAGACAGCTTAGCGACCGGACAACAGCAACAGAAACTCTCCTTATGACTAAAAGAAAGCATTTCACATTCCAATTAATACTGCTATAAAACGGGACACGGTAAAGACAGCAAATAAGAAAAATTTACAGCTAAGCATCAAATTGCATTTGTTGGCCTCGATGTTACAACCTGTGGATCACAAAGACTTCGCTTTCAGACATACGCCTAGGACCTGAAATTAATTCAAGGGTTGGCTTCAAGCTGGCTTGAAGATCCACACGTTTTCCTGCATCGAGTGAATGACTCTGCTCCTGTTATATATCTTCAGCTTTGTGCACCAGCTTATGATCCAGTAGAGGCGTAAGTTATAGCGTGTGGTCATTATTCTTCAGGAAGAAGCTTCTAGGGTCCACATTGATCTTCTGTTTCCCTACAAACTGTATATCCTAGAGACACAGATGACAGGCTTGAAGGAAAATAGGTCAACAGTACTTAAGATAAGTAATACTTTAATCAATTTTAAGATAATTTCTGATGGCTAGTGCATAATGGTAATATACTACTTTAAAATTTCCTTTTAAAGTAGACGTTTAAAAACCCTATTGTATAAATTGCTTTGGAAAGACACAGCTGCCCATTTTATCTTCCCTCAAAGGATATGTCTATTGAAATAGGACATGTGGAGTTTTTATATCTATTGCAACTACGGTTGCTCTGCAGGCACCTCATGAGTTCATCTACCCTGGGGATGCAAGGGTGCCCTCCATTGTTTCACAGCTCTAGTGCTACAGAAATCGGCTGAGTTTGTGACTGATGGTGGCTTTGGAATCAGCAATACATTCTTAATGCACAGTGAAGCCTTGTTTAAATTCACACTAATTTACATTAAGTCCGTATTGCAATATCCCAAGGGCAGGAAAAGAAACAGGTAGCGGGAAAAAACCCACAGTGAGTGGAAGGAGACGCGGTTATGTATCACGTGACTCCTGAGCTGCTGGATTGGGTAGCGTTCGGNTGAGCACCAAAGAATCGATGCTTTTGAACTGTGTTGGAGAAGACTCTTGAGAGTCTGTTGGACTGCAAGGAGATCAAATCAGCCAACCCCAAAGGAAATCAACTCTGAATATTCACTGGAAGAACTGATGTTGAAGCTGCAGCTTGAATACTTTGGCCACCTGATGCAAAGATCCAACTTGTTGGAAAAGACCCTGGTACTGGGAAAGATTGAAGGCAAAAGAAGAGGGCAACAAAGGATGAGAGGGTTAGACAGCATAATTGATCGCCTTTAGCATAACCATGGTCTTGGGCAGACTCTGGGAGATAGGGAGGGACAGGGGGCCTGGACATGGGCTGCAGTCCGTGGGGTCACAAATAGTCAGAGACAGCTTAGCGACCGGACAACAGCAACAGAAACTCTCCTTATGACTAAAAGAAAGCATTTCACATTCCAATTAATACTGCTATAAAACGGGACACGGTAAAGACAGCAAATAAGAAAAATTTACAGCTAAGCATCAAATTGCATTTGTTGGCCTCGATGTTACAACCTGTGGATCACAAAGACTTCGCTTTCAGACATACGCCTAGGACCTGAAATTAATTCAAGGGTTGGCTTCAAGCTGGCTTGAAGATCCACACGTTTTCCTGCATCGAGTGAATGACTCTGCTCCTGTTATATATCTTCAGCTTTGTGCACCAGCTTATGATCCAGTAGAGGCGTAAGTTATAGCGTGTGGTCATTATTCTTCAGGAAGAAGCTTCTAGGGTCCACATTGATCTTCTGTTTCCCTACAAACTGTATATCCTAGAGACACAGATGACAGGCTTGAAGGAAAATAGGTCAACAGTACTTAAGATAAGTAATACTTTAATCAATTTTAAGATAATTTCTGATGGCTAGTGCATAATGGTAATATACTACTTTAAAATTTCCTTTTAAAGTAGACGTTTAAAAACCCTATTGTATAAATTGCTTTGGAAAGACACAGCTGCCCATTTTATCTTCCCTCAAAGGATATGTCTATTGAAATAGGACATGTGGAGTTTTTATATCTATTGCAACTACGGTTGCTCTGCAGGCACCTCATGAGTTCATCTACCCTGGGGATGCAAGGGTGCCCTCCATTGTTTCACAGCTCTAGTGCTACAGAAATCGGCTGAGTTTGTGACTGATGGTGGCTTTGGAATCAGCAATACATTCTTAATGCACAGTGAAGCCTTGTTTAAATTCACACTAATTTACATTAAGTCCGTATTGCAATATCCCAAGGGCAGGAAAAGAAACAGGTAGCGGGAAAAAACCCACAGTGAGTGGAAGGAGACGCGGTTATGTATCACGTGACTTCTGAGCTGCTGGATTGGGTAGCGTTCGGGTGCAGAGGTGAGGGGGAGGGGGGCCTGTCTCGGGGGGCAGTGGAGCAGGAGGCTGTTCTAACAGCTTATGTTTCCAAGCCCGAGTCCCATGCAGTGAGCACACACCCCTGACACACCCATTTCCACCAGTCACGGGTGATGGAGCCAGGACAGGCCTTGAGGACATGTGGTCCAGGCATGGCACGTGGATTTTTGATTGAGATAAACCAAAGCAGTGGCTCAGTCCCAGCGTCTGCTGTGCTCTGGGGCCAGGGGTGGGGCCTGAGAGGGGTGTCGCTTAGTCCCACCCCCTCCTTTCCCAGAGCAGGCAGCGGACACCGGGGAGGTTGCTGGCTCAAGGTCATCCCCGTGTTGTTAAGACAGTTCCAAAGCTCAGTCCCCTGGTTCTTAATTCAGTCTCGCTCTGACATCTTGATCTGGAGGGTCAACTGTCTTATATTAAACATGATTTTTAAGTTGTACATACCCCTGGTGGCTCAGTGGTAAAGAATCCACCCTCAATGCAGGAGACTTGGGTCCAATTCCTGAACTGGGAAGATGCCCTGAAGAAAGAAATGGCCACCCAGTCCAGTATTCTTGCCTGGAGAATCCCATGGACAGGGGAGCCTGGTGGGCTGCCGTCCATGGGGTCACAAAGAGTCTGACATGACCTAGTGACTAAGCAACAACAGCACAGACATTAGGCAAGTCCATGTGTTATTTTCAATCTTTCTGCCATTTCAGGTGGTGGCAGCAGAGTGCCCTGTCTGTACCCAGTGTCGTCTCAGTGCAGATCTTCTGTGGATTAAAAAAAGTAACGATTTTTGTGATTTCAGTATTTAATTTGTTGAGGGCATTAATCACCCTCAATCAAGCTGAACATCTTATCTCTGAAAAAAATTAATTTCCTGATCCTTCTTCAAGTAAATGAAGCATCAACTAAAGGATAAAATGTTGATAACTGTTCTTTTTCTGGATATTAAAACAGAATTGTCTTCAACCTACAACTCACATCGCCTTTATCTTTCTGAAAAATCATCTGTAAAGATTCACAAGTGTGCTCCCCACCAAGAGAAACTCCAGTGTCCTAGCTGGCAGGAGGCATGCCTTGGAGGGGCCGCTGCAGCCTGATTCACTGTGCAAAACTCGGAAGCCACCTGCAGACAAAAAAGAAAAACCTCATGGTTTCTTCATATGATCGCATATGATGCAACAGTAAAAATGAGTGAATTGGAATGCCATCTATGAGAATAAATAAATGTAAGTAAAAATACTATTTGACTGAGTTGAAAACGTTTACCTCTAGTATGATGACATGTATATGAAGTTAACAACCTGCGCGACCAACTTCTGTCACATATATTGGTGTTCATGGGCTTCCCTTCTGACTCAGCTAGTCAAGCATCTGCCTGCAACGCAGGAGGCCTGGGTTCAATCCCTGGGTTGGGAAAATCCCCTCCCTAGAGAAGGGAAAGGCTGCCCGCGCCAGTGTTCTGGCCTGGAGAACTCCATAGGCTGCATAGTCCACGGGGTCGCAGAGTCAGACGCGACCGAGCGACTTTCTCCCATGCGCTCACTCGTGGCTGTTCACCGCGTGCTTCTTCATCTTTGTCTATTTGAAATGCAAATCCAAAAATGACACTACAATGAAAACCAAATCCTTCGTTCAACCAAAAAAATAGATAAGATTTCACTGGTGATGGCAAAAACATATTTTCAAATAACAGATTAGAATTTTACTGGATTTTGACCTCCCTGACTTGTCCTTTCTCATCAGATTTCAAGTAGATTGTATGAAAGTGAGAGTGTTGGTCCCTCAGACGCATCCGACTCTTTGTGACACCATGGACTGTAGCCCACCAGGCTCCTCTGTCCATGGGATTCTCCAGGCAAGAATATGGGAGTGGGCAGCCATGCTCTCCTCCAGGGGGTCCTCCTGACCCAGGGCCCATTCTTAACCATCTGAGCCACCAGGGAAGCCCAGGGTGCAGCTTAAGAGAGCCTTTGTACAAAAGATAATTGACTTTGCTCATCTTAAAGCAAAGGCAGCTCTTCTTCTATTAGTTTTGCATTCTGTAGAATTTGTGGAGGTACCTGTGATGGTGAGGAAAGTGGGTTCGCAGGGCCGGCTAGATCAGTGCAGAGGTTGGTACAATTGTCCTGGGTACTGTTCACCCCAGTGAAAACCAAGAACGAGCCCCCATAGCCACAGCCCTCAAACCAGAGTGTGTGCGTCCCCAAATCACCGTGGACCCCTGGCTCCTTCCACCTCCTGTCTGCGGGTCTAACGACGCACACAGCACCCTCCCGTCTGGTCTTTTTCACTCTCGGGGAACCTTCTAGGTTGATGGCCTGGTCTCCATCTTCTTCCCCAGCCGCTTCCACTGAGCCCCACTGGACAGTGCAACTTCGGTTCCCATCGACAACACAGACTCAGCGTTTCCCAAGCAATTGGTTCCCCTTCCACTCGGGCCTACCTGGAGTCAGGATCTCTCTCTTCCTGTTTCTCTGAGACAGGCAGGGACCTGGGACCCTTTGCTGCAATGCTTGCATCTGGACACACCTCTCCTCGAGCTACAAAATACAAAGAAACTGTGGGGAAGGCCAAGGAGCCTGCTGGATATTATCTCTAGCTCACAGAGACACCAGAGTGTGCGGCTGCCTGGTTTCCACACTTCTGCTCTGGCTGCCTGGTTTCCACACTTCTGCTCTGCCCCCAGTATCTGGACAGTCAGAGCTGTGGTGGTCCGACACCGTTGTCGCGCACTGTGGCCGTGACCCCACTCTCACGACTCTAGGTCCATGAGCAGCTTCTTGCTCCCTGTGCTGCTGAGTCTTCGCATGTCCTTCACCTTGCACTCCAGTGATGAAAAGTGAAAGTGAGAATGTTAGTCCCTTAGTTGTGTCTGACTCTGCAAACTGTACTCTGCCAGGCTCCTCTGTCCATGGAATTCTCTAGGCAAGAATATTGGAGCAGGTTGCCATTTCCTTCTGCAGGGCATCTTCCCAATCCAGGGATCAAACCCCAGTCTCCTGCATGGCAGGCGGATTCTTTACCATCTGAGCCACCAGAGAAGCCCCCTCCAGTGATGGGGAAGCCCCTTCAACACCTCTTCCATCCTCTTTCTCTAATAAACAGATTCACCACTTGGCAAAGACTAGACTTCTCAATCATTCTCGTCCACACCTGTCCTGAGAGCCTTTTTTCCACCCCTCTCAAACAAGAATCCTGTATTTCTAGCAATTTAGCTACTCCTTCCCCCACCCCCCACCCCCTCAGATGTCAATACCAGTAGTTCAATGCTTATGGAAACTGGGCTTCCCTTGTGTGGACTGGGCCACTACACTTATGATAAATTGCATGATGTCACCTTTAAAGTCGCATTCTCTCCCACTGGGTCATGAGTTTCAAAGATGTGTGTGTTAGTTCTTTGTATTTCTTGTTTCCTGAATAATCACTTGCTGTATGTCTTATGGACCCTCAAAAAGAAAGGAATAAGTTAAAATAAAAATTTGTGCATCTGAGAAAAATTTTCATTTCAATAACTGTAAGTAATCATATCAAAAAACCCTGTCAGTTTTCCTTTCAGGATTTGTTTTCTTTTATTGCAACAATACTGATACTATTGGGTTGGGGTAGGAAGTTGAGCCCACATTCTGGTTAGGCTTGAGAAGTAAGCCTGGAAATGAATAGGTTATTTAAGTTATGAGAAACAGATGTGATTCTGATTGTGTAAAACCAGAACTGTGGAAAATGAACTACTCATCAAATTGGTCACTTTTCATGCTTTACATACAATGGAAACCAACCCTTTAACAAGTGAATTCAAGGACTCTTAGATGTGTGTGCACGTGTGTGTGTGTGTGTGTGTGTGTGTGTGTGTGTGTGTGTGTGTGAGGTGTCGGGGCATATGTGTGTGCACATCTCTGTGTGTAATCTCGTATATGTGTTGATAATTGCCACATGACCCCAACACAATGGACTATCATATGATAATCCTAAAGAAATTCTTGTAACCAGCAAAGCTACAGTCTCTGAAACTAAAAGCATCATGGAACCAGCTTTAGTCTGAATTTGATCTGCACAATATCTGTGACAGATTTTATAATTGTGATGATTCAAGACTTCAATTTTGTATCAAGACAGAATAACCTAGAAACAGGTGTCCTCTTAGTGGTCCCTAATGCACAGCTCCGGGAGCTGGCAATGGACAGGGAGGCCTGGCGTGTTGCAGTCCATGGGGTCGCAGAGAGGTGGACACTACTGAGTGTCTGAACTGAGCCGGACTGAACTGAATGCTGCTAAGTTGCTTCAGTTGTGTCCAACTCTGTGTGACCCCCATAGACGGCAGCCCACCAGGCTCCCCTGTCCCTGAGATTCTCCAGGCAAGAACACTGGAGTGGGTTGCCGTTTCCTTCTCCAATTCATGAAAGTGAAAAGTGAAAGTAAAGTCACTCAGTCGTGTCCGACTCCTAGCGACCCCATGGACTGCAGCCCNCCCTTGTGTGGACTGGGCCACTACACTTATGATAAATTGCATGATGTCACCTTTAAAGTCGCATTCTCTCCCACTGGGTCATGAGTTTCAAAGATGTGTGTGTTAGTTCTTTGTATTTCTTGTTTCCTGAATAATCACTTGCTGTATGTCTTATGGACCCTCAAAAAGAAAGGAATAAGTTAAAATAAAAATTTGTGCATCTGAGAAAAATTTTCATTTCAATAACTGTAAGTAATCATATCAAAAAACCCTGTCAGTTTTCCTTTCAGGATTTGTTTTCTTTTATTGCAACAATACTGATACTATTGGGTTGGGGTAGGAAGTTGAGCCCACATTCTGGTTAGGCTTGAGAAGTAAGCCTGGAAATGAATAGGTTATTTAAGTTATGAGAAACAGATGTGATTCTGATTGTGTAAAACCAGAACTGTGGAAAATGAACTACTCATCAAATTGGTCACTTTTCATGCTTTACATACAATGGAAACCAACCCTTTAACAAGTGAATTCAAGGACTCTTAGATGTGTGTGCACGTGTGTGTGTGTGTATGTGTGTGTGTGAGGTGTCGGGGCATATGTGTGTGCACATCTCTGTGTGTAATCTCGTATATGTGTTGATAATTGCCACATGACCCCAACACAATGGACTATCATATGATAATCCTAAAGAAATTCTTGTAACCAGCAAAGCTACAGTCTCTGAAACTAAAAGCATCATGGAACCAGCTTTAGTCTGAATTTGATCTGCACAATATCTGTGACAGATTTTATAATTGTGATGATTCAAGACTTCAATTTTGTATCAAGACAGAATAACCTAGAAACAGGTGTCCTCTTAGTGGTCCCTAATGCACAGCTCCGGGAGCTGGCAATGGACAGGGAGGCCTGGCGTGTTGCAGTCCATGGGGTCGCAGAGAGGTGGACACTACTGAGTGTCTGAACTGAGCCGGACTGAACTGAATGCTGCTAAGTCGCTTCAGTCGTGTCCAACTCTGTGTGACCCCCATAGACGGCAGCCCACCAGGCTCCCCTGTCCCTGAGATTCTCCAGGCAAGAACACTGGAGTGGGTTGCCGTTTCCTTCTCCAATTCATGAAAGTGAAAAGTGAAAGTAAAGTCACTCAGTCGTGTCCGACTCCTAGCGACCCCATGGACTGCAGCCCACCAGGCTCCTCCGTCCATGGGATTTTCCAGGCAAGAGTACTGGAGTGGGGTGCCACTGCCTTCTCCACTGAACTGAATACATAGATTAATTTTTGATGCAAGTTCTGAGAATGGAGGTGCAGGTTGTCTCCCCACGAATGAGGGTGGGTTATGTGATGACCACAGATTGGGTGAGTGTTTCCGCTGTGCATCCTGACCACATCAAACAAACGTGGGGACAGTCCCGTGACCTGGTGTTTGCGTGTCCATCTGCATATGTTTCAGTTGAGAGTGAATGTGACTTGCAGGATAACAAAGGGTCTTAGAGAATCTTCAATTTCATATTCTAACTAGTTAGCCCTATTTGTTTGCTTTGAATCACTCATTTCAATAAGGTGAAAACTTGCGTTAATCCCCATTCATCAGTTGCCTGGATGCGTGTGAAATAGATCATGTGGACAAAACAAAGCCCTGCCAGACGCAATCTGCCATTGTCCCCTAAGCTGCTTCAAGGGGGCTCTTCACAGGTACCAAGAAGCCACTCCAGCCACTTCACATAGTTGGGAAGGTCCTCTCCTTTTTTCCCTGCGTAGCACATGACTCAGCGCAGAAGAAAAGCCAAAAGCGGGCGTCAGATGAAGGGGAAGCCAGAGGAGGCCGAACTCATTTTCCACTCTCAGAGAGACAATCAGCTCTGCGGTAATTTGGAGAGTGAATTCAGTGAATAAATTGTGACATGGGAAAAAGTGAAAAGGACAACAGGTTCCTGGCTCGCACAGAATCATTACCTTGGGTTGGCATTTTTCTTGAAGACCAATTGATAAAACAGGACAAAAATGTTTTTCCCTGTTAATTGCTTTCAAACACTGTCCTGTTAAACACCCAATTAAAAGGTAGAAGTGTGGTCCTCTGTTTGCTTCTAATGACCGTGCAAGAGAGGCTGGGGGTGGGTGGAGAGCAGGGATGAGAGAGGGAGAAAAGACATAATGGAAGAGCCCAGCATTTTCTTTTATGGCTGTGGAATAAAAAAGATCAGTGGAGAAGGTTTATCACGTCTTTAGCCTGCAACGGCCTCCTGAAAGCCTAGGGCCTTGGAAACACAGCGTAAGGCACACAACTCTTCTGAAAGGGAGTCCTTCTTTGGGGCACCATCGGAACTCACGTGTCTAAACACATTTGCACATGCAGCCAAATATCCGGGTTGGTTTGTGCATGAGAAAATAGCATAGTCAACTCAAAATGCCTTCTTAAATCTACTACTTATGGAGTAATGTCAAATTGTGATCTTCTAAACATTGTTTGAATCACAAATGTGAACCCTAATAGAATAAAAAGGATTGGTTTTGACCACAGTAAGGCTTTGAATCTGGGAAGAAACCAAGTGGTCCACAGCGTGGCTGGAGTTGGTTTGGACCAAGTTTGGTCGGGGCTGGGTGCCGAGGAGGGGGAAGGGAAGGGATGTGTGGGGGGAGGGGTGTGGAGGAGGGAAGGGAGTGAAGAGGGAGGAGAGAATGAATCTGAGACCAACAGCACATCGTGGACACAGAGCCGGTCTTTTCTTCTCTCATCCGTCTCTCACTTTCTCTCATCTTTTTCCTCCCGAGTCCTATTTGTATACCCATCTTTCAGCCTGTGGGATTGGATGAAGGAGACTTTGCATGGTGCTAAGTGAATTGGGGGTGTGAGGGGTGTGTGATGATCTTGGAGATACATTGAGTCTCTCTTCCTATGGATTCTCTTAGGTTGCATGCTAACTTGCTTCAGTCGTGTCCAACTTTCTCTGACCCTATGTATTGTAGTCCACCAGTCTCCTCTGTCCATGGGGTTCTCCAGGCAAGAATGCTAGAGTGGGCTGACATGCCCTCCTCCAGGGGATCCTCCCAATCTAGGGATCGAACCCACGTCTCTTATATCTTCTGCACTGTCAGGCGAGTTCTCTCTTGCATTAGCTTTCAGATATTGGATCTGAACAGGAAAGATAATAAGCAATTTGAAGAAGGCACACAGCACCTGCTGAAGCAAGCTGGGGAGCTGAATGGGCAGGTCCCATGTACCGAGGAAGCCCAAGTCCGATTAGGTCCCCTTTGACATGGCAGGCCCACGGGGATGCAGCGCTGGCCACAGATACTGTATCATGATTTACCTGGCAAATAACAACGGTAGCTGACATTTCTTGAACACTGACTATTTGCCCTGTTGTTTCAAACAGTTTTCACCCGTGAGCTCATTGATCCTTGCAAAGATCTATGAGGCAAGGGCTAATATTACCCGACAATCTGGGGAACCAGACTGTAAACTAGTGTGCTCATGTGTGCACAGCTGAGAAGCACTGGGATTGGATATGAGCTGGTTCACTTTGCCTTAGTGTGGGAATTTTCATTCTGAGCCACAGGTTTGCGTGAGAGAACCACCACCTCAGCAATTTCCTCCACGAGGATCTGACAGATGACATTAGCCTTAAAGATGCTATAGTTGCAGAGAAACACAGCGAGGCAAAGTTAGTTCGGGGTTCTGCAATGTTAAACAAGAAGGCTGAGCACCAAAGAACTGATGCTTTTGAACTGTGGTGCTGAAGAAGACTCTTGAGAATACCTTGGACAGCAAGGAGATCAGACCAGTCAATCCTAAAGGAAATCAACCCTGAATATTCACTGGAAGGTCTGATGCTGAAGCTGAAGGTCCAGTCCTTTGGCCACCTGATGCAAAGAGCTGACTCACTGGAAAAGACCCTGATGCTGGGAAAGATTGAAGGCAGGAGGAGAAGGGGACGACAGAGGATGAGATGGCTGGATGGCATCACCAACTCAATGGACACGGGTTTGGGTGAACTCTGGGAGTTGGTGATGGACAGGGAGGCCTGGCATGTTGTGGTTCATGGGGTCGCAAAGAGTCGGACACGACTGAGCGATTGAATGACAAACAATAACAACAAACATACAAGATGGAAAGGAGGTTTGCAGGGTTACAGGCAGGACAACTTTTCCCCAGTGGAAGCCCAACACCTCGAAAGGAGTTCTCAGAGCCAAACCAAGGCTGGCTGTACTTGCTGCTAGGGTTCACCTTCATTCGAGATACCGTAGGAGTAGTTGGAATCAAATGGCAGCCTCGATCACCTCCAGTGACATCGGCGTTGACTGTTTCTACAGGATTTCTAAGAACAGGTTGAGCAGTTGCTCTGAGAATGAGAGCTGTGTGGCAAGTGATGAGTCAAGTTCAATCCACACAGATGGTGCAACTTTTCACTTAGTACTTAGATCATTCAGACAAACGCAGGCTTTAGAAACATACTGAATTATTGTGACAAGTAGAAAGCCAAGCTTGACCTTGGGAAGGGCTGTGGTTCAGGGAGATGGTCTTGGAGGGACCGTCTCGTGAGATGCTAGTCCAGTTACTGAGTGTGCAACCTCTGGCTTTCGGGGAATTTCCTTCCAAAAATGTTTACAAGGTGTCATCCTAGCCCCCTTTTTTAAAAAAATGTGATGGTCAAACAACGACAGCAAAACTCTGCCTAGAGGAGTGGACGTCCACATGGCCTCCCTGCCACCCAAACTGGGAGTGGACGGCAAAAGGTACTGTTGTTGCCGTTCAGTCGCCCGGTGGTATCTGACTCTTTGTGACCCCACGGACTGCAGAAATATCCAACTATTTAAAAATGAGCAAGAAAGGCCGGGATTACACACTCCATCTGGTCACTTCTCTAGTTTGAATCTTAAGTGGTAGCGTCCATACAATTTAAGGTAAAAGAAGTAGGAACTGGAGGCAACAGTTTCGGGCCTCAAGTGCCACTCACCGGCCCCTTACAGGGAGGAGGCAGTTAAATCTGCACTCACCGTTTCGTTTCCATCAGTCAGCAAGCATTTAAGGAAAGCTGCTTCACTGGGTTACTGAGTTAGATGCTTTTGCTTATGTGAAGGCTTAATATGAGAGCCCTTATTTCCAGGACCCCAATGCATAGGTGGTCATGGGTGCAGAGAAGGCTGTATTGCTCTCACCTCTGCTTTCAGCCTTAGCGTAAACAGTGTTGACAGTGTTATTCACTCATCACTGGCAAATTCTGACTTGCATTTGGCATCACTCCGTGTGCTCCTTCTTACTAAATGCCGTTGGCTTGGGGAAGTTACTTGCAGAACTTCAATGCATGTCACCTCACTCTTTGAGATAATTAATGCAAGAAAAGCCAGAAATGTAATTCTGGATAAAGAAATTAGTTTCTAATGAGCAGTGGTAAAAATTGGCTTGTTCTGAATTTACCATGGAAACAAAGACACTAGATAAGAGGCCTCAGAAGACAAATATGCACGTACTAGCAAAACTCAAGTGCAAAGTAGAAGACATCCCTGGAAACAAGACTCAGAGGTCATGTGAGGCCTCTGAGTGGGACTTTTCAAAACCTTTTTTTATTAAACTGTAGTTGCTTTCCAGGATTGTGTGTATTTCCACTGCATAGCCCTGTGACTCAGTTATACATGTATACATGTGTATATATGCACCCCACTAGGGAAGCGCCACAGAGCTTCAATCACAAACATTGACGTGTGTGGCCTGTGCTTTATCTCTTCTTGGAAATGTAAATTTCATGTTCAAAATAATTTTCCCTCTATTTTAATATTAATTAAAATATTCTTTGTTTGGGGTTTTGTTTTTTGCTTCATAAAGATATTGCAAATTCGATGCTTTCAAATTGTGGTGCTGGGGAAGACTCTTGAGAGTCCCTTGGACAGCAAGGAGATCAAACCAGTCAATCCTAAAGGAAATCAACTCTAAATACTCACTGGAAGGACTGATGCTGAAGCTGAAGCTCCAATACTTTGGCCACCTCATTGCGAAGGGCCGATTCATTGGAAAAGACCCTGATGCTGGGAAAGACTGAAGGCAGGAGGAGAAGGGGAAGACAGAGGATGAGATGGGTGGATGGCATCACTGGCTCAATGGATATAAGTTTAAGCAAGCTCTGGGAGATAATGAAGAACAGGGAGGCCTGGCATGCTGCCATCTATGGATCTCAAAGAGCTGGACACTGAGTTGGACTGAGCAGCTGAACAACAGCAACAATTAAAAAATAAACTTAAAAGAGTCTGTGAAATCCTACAGAAACNGGTGCAGAGAAGGCTGTATTGCTCTCACCTCTGCTTTCAGCCTTAGCGTAAACAGTGTTGACAGTGTTATTCACTCATCACTGGCAAATTCTGACTTGCATTTGGCATCACTCCGTGTGCTCCTTCTTACTAAATGCCGTTGGCTTGGGGAAGTTACTTGCAGAACTTCAATGCATGTCACTTCACTCTTTGAGATAATTAATGCAAGAAAAGCCAGAAATGTAATTCTGGATAAAGAAATTAGTTTCTAATGAGCAGTGGTAAAAATTGGCTTGTTCTGAATTTACCATGGAAACAAAGACACTAGATAAGAGGCCTCAGAAGACAAATATGCACGTACTAGCAAAACTCAAGTGCAAAGTAGAAGACATCCCTGGAAACAAGACTCAGAGGTCATGTGAGGCCTCTGAGTGGGACTTTTCAAAACCTTTTTTTATTAAACTGTAGTTGCTTTCCAGGATTGTGTGTATTTCCACTGCATAGCCCTGTGACTCAGTTATACATGTATACATGTGTATATATGCACCCCACTAGGGAAGCGCCACAGAGCTTCAATCACAAACATTGACGTGTGTGGCCTGTGCTTTATCTCTTCTTGGAAATGTAAATTTCATGTTCAAAATAATTTTCCCTCTATTTTAATATTAATTAAAATATTCTTTGTTTGGGGTTTTGTTTTTTGCTTCATAAAGATATTGCAAATTCGATGCTTTCAAATTGTGGTGCTGGGGAAGACTCTTGAGAGTCCCTTGGACAGCAAGGAGATCAAACCAGTCAATCCTAAAGGAAATCAACTCTAAATACTCACTGGAAGGACTGATGCTGAAGCTGAAGCTCCAATACTTTGGCCACCTCATTGCGAAGGGCCGATTCATTGGAAAAGACCCTGATGCTGGGAAAGACTGAAGGCAGGAGGAGAAGGGGAAGACAGAGGATGAGATGGGTGGATGGCATCACTGGCTCAATGGATATAAGTTTAAGCAAGCTCTGGGAGATAATGAAGAACAGGGAGGCCTGGCATGCTGCCATCTATGGATCTCAAAGAGCTGGACACTGAGTTGGACTGAGCAGCTGAACAACAGCAACAATTAAAAAATAAACTTAAAAGAGTCTGTGAAATCCTACAGAAACCCCTGCCCAGAGGAGCCGTTTGCATTGTCAGCTAATTGTATCCCAAGGTGAAAAAGGCTTAGATCTTCTCCTCAGGGTTTATCATGGTCCTGCGAAGGGAAGTGAGCCTGAGGGAGTTGGCACCTGAGCTGCGGTGAGGGTGGCGGGGTGGTGCTGTGTGGGCACAGCCCGATGAAAGCGCGAGATGCCCTCGTGTCCTCACCAGCCTAGGGGGCTGTGCCAGGGTGGCTGTTCAGCCCTGTGCTTACTTCCTGTACAGCGTAATTTTAAAACTCACAAAGCATTTGGATCATAGCTGGTCGATCAGACTAAGGACGAGAAAGGAAATCAAATTAGATAAGATCTCAATAGAAGAAAAACCAACATTTAAAGGAAATTGCCAAGTCTTGGCTCACGTCTTAATCATGAACACCCGTCCTATTACTTTCTCAATTATTTTCTGAGAAATGGTGGGCTTTTCTTTAAATTACCTTTAAATTATCTGAAATCTATGTCACATTCCCCACGCATCTTAAGAGCAAGCTGATCAACAACACATGCATTTTTAAAGACCTCATTAAAATAACTATCTATTAAAGCCCATAGTTCAGAAATAAATTTAGGAACTGAATTAATGGGAGAGGCAGAGTGAGGGGAAGGGAGATAATTACCGTGACGTGTCACAGAGAGTGTTATTTAATTAACCATAATAATAAGGATTATGTGCTGTTCCGCATTTGCAATTTCTTAGCTATTTAGTTTGCCGTGAAACATTAAGAAGGAAATAAAAGAGGAACAAAAAGAATAATTGCACATAGAGCATTGTAGTCAACTTGTTGATGTCTTGTTCCCACTACCAAGTTGATCAATATTGGCATCCATTGTTCCCATAGCTATTGTATATCCTCATTAAAG
>SJYW01011961.1:46416-56932 GCA_006410735.1 Raphicerus campestris
CTGCACTCCCAGCTCCATGGTTCGAGGCCTTTCCACCTCTCTGACCTCCAGCTCCAGGGTTGAGAAAGGTTGCTTCCCACAGCGTGCTGTGTCGGTCTCAGGCACGAAGCAGAGCTTTAAATCCTGGGATCAGCCAGGAGACGAAGGCGGCGGCGCTCTCCCGCGAGGGTGAGGACCGCGAGCCATGCGTTCCTTTCATCTCCGAGGGGCGGCCGATGCTGCTGTTTCCCCTTCCTGAGAACTGGGCCCAGGACTCGGGACGCTCTGTGTTTCACAGGGGAAAAGAGAGAAGCAATTACAGACTGAAATAATCCCAGTAAACAATTATTTGATAAAATGATGAATCTACATAGATTTCCAAGTCGCATATCATAAGATTATTAGAGTGCAGGAATTCTGAATAGTAACTCAGACAATGGGCGATATTCAAAGTTTAGGTAAATAAAAACAATCATTTTCCCTTGCAGCGGCAAATGGTTCAAGTAAATATATGGGAACAGGGAGACACTTGCATGAAAAACATTAATTAAGTAAATGGTATTTGGCGGAAGGCGGGGGAGTCAGGGTGGTTCGGGGGAGGACAGAGAAGCAAGCCTGCCTCTCAGTCACCCCACCAGCTCTGCCTTAAAGAGCCCGAGAAAGATGCGTTACCTGTACATGAAGAACCCCATCTCTCTGCTGTCCACCTGAAAGTAGCAATGCTGTCCATCAGCCGTGCGGGGTGCATGCGGACTCAGCCACTCAGTCGTTTCCGACTCTTTGTGGCCCCATGGACTGCAGCTCCCGGGGTCCTCCATCTGTAGCATTCTCCAGGCAGGAACACTTGAGTGGGCAGCCCTGCCCTCCTCCAGGGGATCTTCTCAATCCAGAGATCGAACCCAAGTCTCTTACGTCTCCTGCACTGGCAGGTGGGTGCTTTACCACTAGCACCACCTCTGAAGCCCCCTAATCAACCATCCAATATAAAATAAAACTTTAAAAGTGGTATTCGCATCGTCAGGCTACATAGATAGGTAGGTCATGCCTGGCCTTCCTCCCTGGAAGGGCCTGGGCTTGCTGGGCTGCAGAGATCCACTCAGACAGGAGCAGTCAGGAGGTGGCAGGATATTCCAGGCAGGAGATGGAAGGGAAGGGCTGGCTCTGAACCGGAGGGATGCCTGGTCCAGAGGAGTGGGTGGAAGGGCTGGCTTTTCTCTGCTTTCCGTGAAGCACCAGGACAGACTCCCCTAGCCCTTTTTATAAAGCGCCATGCCCACGGAAGAAAGAAACTCCTTTTTCTTGATAGAGTTTTCTGTCTGACTCTTTTTTTCTTCCCATTTTTAGCTTTGTCTTCTCTTTAGCCCCAAAGAGATGCTTTGATGATTCCCCGGGACCCCCCTCTCAGTGCTGTCAGCTCCCAGGAACTCTCACAGGAATCTGTGGCTGGCGTCATGCGGTCTGCCGTACACACGGGCAGGAGCTGCGCCACTCTGGGTGTGCCGCTGCCAGAAACAGCCCCCGGGCACACACACGCTTGGCCGGCTTACACTGCCCTCAGCCCCGTGTGCGGTTGGTGGCGACGTGTCTGTCACCATGAAGGGCTCTCTCAGCAACCCCGGGCAATCCGGGAAGCCGTTTGCCTGAGATTCAGCTCTTGCGGAGTGTGACCCGAGGCCTTGGGTGCTGGCAGAGGTAACATCATGAGAAGGATGGAGTCAGTCATTAACACGTACTTGTGGACTGGCCAGACCGTAAGATCGCTTGATTGTCTCTGCGGTGTCCATCACTGGCTGGAGCTGGCTTGCATGGTTTATGAGACCCCCCAGTCGAGTGTCCAGGAGTATGTACGCCACAGAAATGGGCAAACGCTGTGAATCAAACCCCCCAGCCCCGGCCCACCATGGTGGCAACACGGTGCGCTGGGGAATGCAAGTGGCGCAGGTCTGCGACTCCCGGTTCTGGCGGTGTGGGGTCGTGAGGGTTTGGAGGGTGAGATCTGATCTGTGAAACGCTCAGGTAATAACAGGCCTCTGGCTTCTTTCCTCAGCATCAGCGTCTCCTTAAGCCCGCTTCCTGAAGGTGTTAAGTTCGGGATCAGAGGTGGGAAGACAGCGCTGTCTGTCTTTCATCTTCTGAGTTTCAGGCGCCCCGTGGCCCCACTGTGAATTAACATGCCTTTGTTTGTCTTTACTCTTTGGCCTCAAGCGGATAACAAAACATTTTCATGAGACTGTGCACTGGGAAGGAATTTCCTACAATGTTTTAGAATCAGTTAGCCCTCAACTACTAATGGATGTCATGAATTCTTTAAGAACTCTTGGAGTTCCTTAACATCCTCTAATTTTGTTGATTGCATACATGCAAAGTCACTTTAGTCATGTCCGACTCCGTGTGACCCCATGGACTGTAGCCCACCAGGCTCCTCTGTCCTTGGGATTATCCAGGCAAGAATACTGGAGGGGGTTGCCATGCCCTGCTCCAGGGGATCTTCCCCACCCAGGGGTTGAACCCCAGTCTCTAGATCTCCTGCCTGGGCAGGTGGGTTCTTCACCACTTGCACCACCTGGGAAGCCCAATACCGTTGATTAGATCCAGCTAATTAAACCAAATACTTCTGGTCCTCCCCCCTGAATTGTCAGGTATTTCAAATAGAAGCACTGTTTTGGACTGGAGTGTCTGGACTTGCTTCCCTTGGCCACAGGACGCTTCCTCTTAGGACCCGGTTTGGCTTATTTGCCCTTGCTTGCCTCTTCTAACTGTCTAGATTGACTTCCCACAGAACAGGAGCCCTCTGGAGCTATTCTTCCTCCCTAAGACCCTCACTGTCTTGTTCTTTGCCTCCTCTGGAAAGTTGGAGGAAATTCCCTTTAAACAATTTTAGATGAAAGAAAGCCACCATTTTCCATTTCCAGCTCTGCAACTCACCAGAGTATCAGACCGTGCCCAAGCAAATGAACATCGCCGGGGCCAGTCGCCAGTCCCAGGCCTGAGCCTCCCAATGGGTGGAGGAGCAGGCCAAGGCTGTGCCCGGTCAACTCACGCCACCAGGCAAATGCCAGGGGCCGAACTGGTGCCTGCACACCTGCCAGACCCGGCCCGGCCCTGCACAGCTCAGCCCAGTGTGAGGAGGCATGGCTAGAATTACCTAGACTTCCAGAAAATCTTCTGATGCCTTCCTCCTGGGAACATTACTCCACGAGGTCACTGTATACAGTGGGGTGCTGACGTGGGGTCCAAATGAGCTGCAGCGACACGGGAGATTCGCCCCCGGCCAGGGGAGCACGGGGAGGTGCGGTCAGCTCCTCTGACATTGCGTTGACCGCAGGGCAGGGTCCTGGCGAGGCGACAGCACCTGCTGTCACCAAGGATGAGTCCTGAAGGCTGAGGGGAACTCACCCACTGGCAAACAAGCCCTAATGGTTTCACAACATATGAAATCACATCACTCAGACACGGTCTCTGTGGCGCTCTTTCCACAGCATTAGCTCAGCCGGTATCTGCCTGCAATGTGGGAGATTTGGGTTCACTTTCTGGGTCGGGAAGATCCCCTGGAGAAGGAAATGGCAACCCACTCCAGTATTCTTGCCTGGAGAATCCCATGGACAGAGGAGCCTAGCGGGCTGCAGTTTGTGGGGTCACAAGAGTCAGACACGACTTAGCGCTATCTTTCTTTCTTTCCCCAACAAAGGCAGACAGAGTGGAGGAATGACCACCATCCACCCACAGAGAAGAGTCTGCACGTGCTATCAGGGGCTCGTAGGGGAGGGGCTGGAAGAGACCCTGGGGGCTGCGCATCTCTGGGGGCCAGGGCGACTGATGCTGCCATCACTGACATTGCTCAGTTTTGTAAGTCACTTGACGTTCATAATAAGATTCAGAAGGCCACCCACATGCTCCAGAATAGATTAAAACACAGTCTCAGCTGACCGCAGTTCCCTGTCATCGCCCAGGAGGTAGTGGAGTGGTTACCCCTCAGAGAAGTCACCCCAGTGAGGAAGACATGGTATGCACACCGGGACGTGCCTGCAGCGTAACGGTGCAGAGCTGGGAACAGCCAATGGGCAACCAGGTGGTGAGTTAGGGAGCCTCTCGTGAAACTGGGCTGAGCACTCAGCTGCTGCCTTCAGGGTGCGGCCTTTATAAAGGACCTGGTATCTCTGCGATCTTCTGCAGGCTACTCACCTAGAAATCAAGACCCCGTGACATTTCCCCCTCTGGTCTTGTCTACCCTGCAGATTTTGAAACCATGGTTCTTTAATTCAGTTAGCAGCAAAATGAGTGGAGGAGCTTATTAAAACCACAGACACTCAGGGATGTATTGTTGGAGAATCTGATGCACAGGCGAGGGTGGCCCAGGCATCTGGATTTCCGCTCAGGCTCTTGGTGAGCCTCGTGTGGGTGGTTAAGAGACCACGTGTCGAGGAGTACAGCCCTGGACCAGGGGCTTGAGTGGCCCTGACGGGAGGAGTCGCAGGCCGGCTTGTCTGGAGGGGAGATAGGAGGGCATGTCTGGGGCAGGTGGGCGGAGGAGGTGGGGGCACACAGCCAGCCCCCAGGGAGCTGGAGTGGGGTGGCCCTGTGAGGTGTCCAGAGCTGGAGGCAGGGGCAGGGCCAAGGGAAGGCGCCGTGTCGCTCTGCCAGGGACAGAGGCTGCTCCCAGAAGGAGCCGTGACCTTGAACAGGGCAGCAAGCCTTGCTGAGACGATTCCCGACAAGTCAACACGAGGACCATCTGCAGGCAGCCCACCCCCCAAAGCGGGGGCTCAGGGTCTGCGTCCTGATACAGATCTGGGCTGTGCACTCACATCCGTCACAGCACCGGGGGGTGGGGTGGGGGTGGAGTTTGGGATTCCCACTGGACCACACTTTCTTCCCCGAGGCTTCCTTCCCTCCCTCTCTTCAGCTTCTCTCAAGCTCAGATTTTCTCAGTTTAAAATACAGCACCCCCTTCTCTCCACAATACTCCTGCACCATCTTCTCTGGATCAACTGCAAGTCAGCATCCTTATTCCTCCTGTGATATTCTCAATCACAACCAGTATGTACGTTATTTATTTGACCCCAGTACAACCCTGTTTTCTCAAGTCAAGAATTTAAGTCATTAGGGTCCAGACCTGAGTTCTGTATGAGGACATGGAAAGCCTGGTCCTTTTGGGAGTAAGCCCAGAGGAGACACTTCCCTGAAAAGCTGTAGGGCTTGGGCTGACCCGGACAAATGGCATCCCGGGAGTGGCCACGAGGAGGGACCTGGTGAACGCTGCTGACGTGCTGAGGGCCCAGGAGACTAAACGGGCAGCTTGTCTGCTGGGTCACCTTACGCTAAATCCAGCTTGAGTCATTGACAGAAATAATAAAATGAGGCATCTGTGGATTCAATTAAGCATAAAGGAACCCTGATGGGCACACGCAGGAGAGGCTGAGAGTTAATAACCTGTGAGCATGCCAAGGAAGAGAGCGGGGACTGAGAGCAGGTTAGCGAGCGATGACTTGTGTTAGAAAGGAAAGCTCCCATTTCTGATGCTTGCACACCTGACGGGTTTCCCGGAGTCCTCCAGCATCACTTCCTTCTGCTCCTGCAACCAGTCAACACGCATTACTGAGGATATACCACGCCATGGGCCCCCGGAGGGACTGCAGACCTAGAAGTGGGAAGGGCGGGAACTGAAAAAACAGTAAGGAAAGCCCAGGCCCACGTGTGGGGAGCCAGTGTTGCCAGGGTCTTGAAAACTGCCTGTACTTGTTCAGGATCTCACTTCGTTTCAGAGCATGCTGAGGATGCAGATAGCTGCGTTAGTGCCACACATTTATTCTGCAGATGAGGGAACAAGGGCAGCGGCATTTACACAACCTCCTTGTCGCACACGTCCTTCCGGGACAGACCAGGACAGACGGCAGGATTCCTGCTGCCGTGTCTGCACAGCACCAGGCTGCCTACCCGATCTAGCCTGGAAAGGAAACCTCCTGGGAGCTGTCAGTGAGACAGGATTCCTTGTGGCCATGGTGGGCTTGGGTCAGGTTCCTACAGGGAAGGGTGTGTGATCATTTCGTCCCTGTGGCCCTGATGGTGCTTGGCATCAGCGACCTCACAGTATCATTTCTTTTCTGCAGATGTGTCCTAAATCCTCAGTGCTACCATGAGCCCAAAGGTCAGAGGGCGTGACTCAGCTCCCACCCAGGTCAGCCCTGGCATGTGGGTGCCCAGTGGTGGTCACGGGCAGAGGTAAGGTGTCTTAATAATCAGTCTGCACACAGCGTTAGCAATGTTGTTAATGGTTGTAGTAGACATGTGCTTGAGGATGGTGGTCGTCATGGAGAATGGGTGGAAAGCCGTCAGGGATACTCAGCAGGAAGGCACTCTTGTAAGGGCAGCAGTTTTCACAAGGAGACGTCCAAGTGAAGACAACTAGTCTGTAAGAGCCATGTACATATTTTCAACAGATTTCAAAAGAAAAGAAAAGAAAGTGCGGAGTGAGCGTGTGTGTGTGCATGTGTGTGTGGACACGGTTGGCCGCTAGCTTTACCATGGTTTCCAAAGAATGTCTTTAGTAAATCGAGACTCTGCAGGTCCGACCTGCTTAGTTTCAGTTTGGATTGTGGGCAGACTCACAGCACTTCCGTCCTCCCCTCTTTCTGGTGTTTTCCATCTCTCGCTTTCTCCAATGTTGGCCGCAAGATAACAGAAAAGGTTAAGTTCGCAGTGATCCATAATTACGGAGAACCAAAGCTTCCATGCCAGAGTAACGAGATTAACACCTTTTTGACAGAATTTAATAATATGGTTTTATAATATTTAATTTTGTTCAGAAAATATCTCCCAGTAGGAAGCCTTTTTTCCTTTACTTACCTAAACATTATTCCTTTAAAACAATTTCCTGGCACAGAGAATTTATTATGTAGACGCGTGATCTGGTTCTTACGGGCCTCAGGGGGAGGGATGGATTAACGTCAAGCTACTTTGGACATTCAACTGAATTTGACAAGCGGAGTCATCAGCCTACTGTAAATAAGGGCAGTTACATCCAGATTTGTCTCATTTTAAGGATGATGGACGAAAGGGAACATCGCTTCTCTCAGATAATAAGGATCCTACTTCCGCTTCCTTTGCACTGAGGTTGGAAGCAGTTTTCCACGTTAATCCGTCTTCCCCTTGGGTCTCAACAGTCTCACTACATGTCAGAGCATTTCTGCTAAATGACCTACTTACTCACTCAACACCTCAAACAGTGACTTGCATCCATAGGAAATTCCTGGTGGAATCTTCTTGCTAAAGTTCTGCTGGTAGAACCAGTGAACGGAATCTGGTTCTGTCGACTCTCTTCCTATCCGGCTGGAGTGGACTCTTCCTAAAAAGGAAAGAAGGAAGGAATTCCACTTTCCTCAAACAATGATATTAGTAGGTTGAACAGCCTTTCATCAGTCTTTAAAAATTATTTCTTAGAAAGAGCTAAACAGAACATCCTCAGACACACTGCACAAAAGGGAAACAAGAGTTTCTGGATTCTCCCTTGGCCAGAGTCCTGTCTCCTCGCTCCTTCCTCCCTCTGGTACCCACTGTGCTGGAGGAAGTGACCTGCTGAGTGACGACGCCTGCGGGGCCACCCTGGAGACGGTGGCTGGGCAGGTGCAGGCGCACCTTGGCTCCAGCTCTGAGCTGGTTGTCGTTGAAGGCTGGGATCCAAATCCAACATTTCTTCCCCACTCATCTTTCCTCCCAAATTGCTTGTCAGCACGTAGCCCCATAAAGAAGGCTGAGCACCAGAGAACTCATGCTCTTGGACTGTGGTGTTGGAAAAGACTCTTGAAAGTCTCTTAGACTGCAGGGAGATCAAACCAGTCAATCTTAAGGAAATCAACCCTGAATATTCACTGGAAGGACTGATGCTGAAGCTGAAGCTCCAATACTTTGGCTCCCTGATGAGAAGAACCAATTCATTGGAAAAGATCCTGATGCTGGGAAAGATTGAGGGCAGGAGAAGGGGACAACAGAGGATGAGATGATTGGATGGCATCACCAACTCAATGGACATGAGTTTGAGCAAGTTCCAGGAGGTAGTGAAAGACAAGGAAGCCTGATGTGCTGCAGTCCACGGGATCATCAAGAATCAGACACAACTTAGGGACTGAGCAGTAGCAACCACGTGGCCCCATGGAGAGGTTCAGATGCAGTCATCTCAGAGGGAAAACTCCTGTGAAGAGGTCGGAGCTGGGGAGAAACAGGATGAAAGAGAGGCTGGTGGTCCTGGGGTGACAGACTGGGGCGCAGCTCGCCTGTAGGACAGGATGCGGAAAGTGTTGAGTGCCTTCTCTTCCTCATCCTCCCGAAGCCTCCCAGTCAGGCTCTGTCCACATCCACATTCAACCAAAGCGCCGTCAGAAGAGGTCCTGTGAGTAGTAAGTGGCAGGGCCAGTTTCTATTCCAAGAAGAGTGAGATAAATATGGAAAATCAATGAACAAATGCATCTAGTAATTCCTGTATTTGAATCCAGCCCTTTGAGGGAGTCCTTGCTAAGCGGGCTGGTGGGCGCTGTGCTGAGCTCGGCCCTGCACAAGCCAGGTGTGCAGCTCAGCCAGCCTCTCGTTCCGGCCACCGAGAGGGGCCCCCAGAGCGGGCGGAGACTCGTGGGGGCAGAGCGGAACCTACACTGTGCCCACATGGGGACCGCCGCCTGTGGCTGGTGGGCTGGTGGTGCTAGAAATGACGTCAGCCTCCGCAAGAAGGACCTGTAATGCGGTGCTTCCTGGATACAATCAATGTCGACACAATGTGCATTGCCCCCCAAGCTAAAACAGTCAAGGTGTTGACTGTGCCTAAAGAGGAGCCGAGGAAAGGTTAGGTGTGAATGCTGGACAAGCAGACCCTTCCTCTTGTCAACACAGAGAAATAGGCCCCCGTGACCCTCATTTGATGACTCAGTNCCAAGCTAAAACAGTCAAGGTGTTGACTGTGCCTAAAGAGGAGCCGAGGAAAGGTTAGGTGTGAATGCTGGACAAGCAGACCCTTCCTCTTGTCAACACAGAGAAATAGGCCCCCGTGACCCTCATTTGATGACTCAGTAGTTAGAGCTTGGCCACTTCCTCAGCTGAGCCCCAACCCTACCTGTGACATGACTGCTACGGTTTATGACTCAAAAGACCTTGTGTGGAGCAGCATTTTGTAGTTCGTGAGAAAGTGGTAAATTATGATTTCTATAGGGCTTTCAAAGGGAGCACCTGGATATCCTAAGAGGGGCCCTAGATGGTAATTGGAAGGACTGATGCTGAAGCTGAGGGCTCCAACACTTTGGGCACCTGATGCGAAGAACCGACTCATTGGAAAAGACCCTGATGCTGGGAAGGATGGAGGGCCAAAGGAGAAGGGGACGACCGAGGGTGAGATGTCTCATGGACGTGAATCTGAGCAAACTCTGGGAGATAATGAAGGACAGGGAAGCCTGGTGTGCTGCAGTCCCTGGGGTTACGAAGGATCAGACACGACTGAGCACCTGAACAGCAACCCGGAGGGTAAAGGAGTGTCCGGGGCAGGATTCCAGGAATAACCCCTCCTGCTACAGGCGCGGTGGGTCTGCTTTGCATGTTGGGCTCCCTGTGCGGTTTCTCTGGAGCGCATGCTGTCTTGGATGAGTCCCGCTCTCATGATTTGCNCAGGAATAACCCCTCCTGCTACAGGCGCGGTGGGTCTGTTTTGCATGTCGGGCTCCCTGTGCGGTTTCTCTGGAGCGCATGCTGTCTTTGATGAGTCCTGCTCTCATGATTTCCTGGAGGACAGGAGATGGAGCGATTTGTCTGAAGTGTCTCTTGGCTTCTGAGTGCTCTCCTCCCCACAAGTGGTCTCAACATTGTCCTGAGGGCGGTTTTCCAGTGACCTTAGGCCCTTGGAAGTTTCTGCCAGGCCCTTGAAGGATATGCCTGCCAGATATCCTTCAGGAAGCATCATGCTGCTGCTCGTGCGTGGCCATTATCTCCCAGCCGCTGTGTTCTGAGCACGCGTGCCCTGGATGCCAGAGCGGAAGCAGCCGCCAGCCGGGGTGAGCGAGGAGGACGCAGCAGAGTGGCCTTCGCCGCTCTCTTGGAGGTAGTTTATGCACGTGTAACGTACCATTGCTTGAATTTTTATCGGGGTATAGTTGATTTTCAATGTTGTGTTAGTAAATTTGCTCTACTGTACAGCAAAGTGACTCAGTTATACACACATATATGCTCTTTTTGATATTCTTTTCCATTATGGCTTATCACAGAATACAGAGTATTCTCCTAGTATACTCTACAGTAGGACCTTGGTGTTTATCCATCCTATATATAATAGCTTGCATCTACTGATCCCGAACTTCCCACCTCAGCAACCACAGTCTGTTCTCTATGCAGTGAGCCTGTTTCTGTTCTGTAGATAAGATCATTTGTGTCCTATTTCAGATTTCACATAGAGGCAATATCATATGATAGCTGTCTCTGTCTGGCTTCCTTCACATCGTGATCATCTCCAGGTCCATCCACGTTGCTGCCAATGGCACTGCTTCATTCTTTCATGGCTGACTGGTAT
>SJYW01011961.1:61565-84099 GCA_006410735.1 Raphicerus campestris
GCATGTATCTTTTTGAATTGTAGGTTTGTAGGACACGCGTGCAGGAGTGGGACTGTTGGATCAGAAGGTAACTTTAGAGTTAGTTTCTGTGAGGAACCTCCAGACTAGTTTCCATAGTGGCTGAGCCAGCTTACATTCCTTCCAACAGTAAACTACTTGTGTTTTTAATAGAAAAGCTCACATGCTAAGTCTGCTAAGTCGCTTCAGTCGTATCCGACTCTGTTCGACCCCATAGACGGCAATCCCCTGTCCCTGGGATTCTCCAGGCAAGAACACTGGAGTGGGTTGCCATTTCCTTCTCCAATGCATTAAAGTGAAAAGTGAAAGTGAAGTCGCTCAGTTGTGTCCGACTCTGTGCGACCCCATGGACTGCAGCCCACCAGGCTCCTTTGTCCATGGGCTTTTCCAGACAAGAGTGCTGGAGTGGGGCGCCACTGCCTTCTCCAAAAGCTCACATGAATCTAAGGTAATTCCGTCACTGACAATTTTTATCAGTGATGATTAATGAGTCATGATCATGATCACAACAATACCAGTTACCTTCAATGACATGAATGCCTGTTGTTAGGGGCATTGCTAATCATACTGACAGCAGCAGCATCTATTTAGTGCTCACTATGTGCCAGGCACAGTTCTAACCACTTTGTTGTAACAACTCATTTGATCTTCCCGGCAGTTCTTTGAGATCAGTACTACTAATAACTCAGTTTGGTAGATGAAAAACCAGAGTCACAGAAGTGAAGGGATTTGCCCAAGGCCCCATGGCTAAGAGATGGTAGAGTCTGGTGTCTACCCAACCCACCTGCCCCCCTCTGCCATGGGTGCAGTCATGGATATCATGGTTGTGATATGACAGAAAACCTTGCTAACATTTAATGGACCACCTGTTGCTCTCTGGAGAACAAGGAATTTCAGGATAAGAGAAAAGAATGCTGGTCTCCATAGTTTTAACTGCCTGTGTATCTCCTTTAAAGGGAGATTGTGGGCCAAGGAATACATCTCACAGAGATCAAGTTTGACACCCCGCTTACGTTCTGTTGTTAAAGCCCTGCGTCTGGCTGGAACCTGCAGAGTCTGCCTGAGGAGGCCTGTTGAAGGCCTGGGGCCCCAGGAGACAAGCCACAGGATTTGGGGATTTGGGAGGCACTGCCCTGGTCACGCAGTAGCGTGGCAACGGAGGGCTCAGGCCCTGTCCCATACCTGGAACAGAGGGTCGGACGCAGCTGTCTCACGCTGACCGGGTTCCTGGAGATGGCGCGAGAGATCCCAGGCCTGCGACGTCACAGTGTGCATTGGAATGTGTGCAGTGAAGGGTGCCCACTCGTGCAGCTGGTGGTGCAGCGCAGCCCTCTGGACCTGCACCCCCACCCCGCAGCAGGAGTGGGCGATGGTGACCCCACATCGAAGGCAAGCATCCGGGCGTGCTGTCATGCCTGCTTCCTAAGCTCACTGGGCTGTGAGCGCCTCAGGGCAGGAGCCCCCTGCACCTTCCACGTGCACAGAGTCCCCAGTGCAGGGTGGATGCCCAGCAAATAGTTCCTAGGGAAACGGCTCAGTCAGTGAAAGTTCAGAGGGAGGAGATCCCAGAGACTTAGGGGAACAACTTTATGGATGAGCGATGTGAGCTCTAAAAGCAATATTTGTGGCTGTATTGATCCAAGGCTTCCCTTAGGGAAAGTGAACTTCTTCATAAAGGTCCCTTCAGCTAGCAGGGACTGCAGGGGTTTTTAATATTTTTAATCCTTTTTTAAGATTTCCTCCCACAATTTTAAGAGTGCTCTAGGACATTCTAAGAGCAGCTAACCAGATGTGGATAGGAAGCTCAGATGCATTCCCAGGGAGGGATTTCCATTTTAGCTGTGGTATAACCACTGGTGTTAGACTCCCTCCCACTAAGAATGCTATAAAACCCATGAGCAGGAATTAGGGGGCAGTGGGAGTAACAAGACTGAGAAGCTTTGGACCTAACAAGGTTTTGGTGAACCCAAGAGTGCCAGATCAATGATGGCCCATTAGGGATCCTTCGTGAGGTAGAAATGACCAGTCATCAGCAGGAGACTTTCAAGAGGGGGCATGATGGTGGGCTAAAATTTGAAGTGGGCCCTGAAGACCCTGAGCTAGCAGCTGCCACCCAAATATACTCACTTGAGAAGAAGGCATGTCCTTGTTTGAAGGGTGGTCTGAGCAGCACCCTCCACGGCTGCCACAGAGGCTGGACAGGAAGGTATCATGGGTGTGTAACCAGAGTTACAGAGGATAAGAAAAGAAATAATGGGGGCAGAAGCAATGTTTGAAGAGATGCTGATCAAGAATTTTCCAAAATTGATGAAAGATGACAAGTCACACACTCATGGAACCCTAAAAAGTATCAGCAGGATAAAAATAATCACAAAACACCAAGTGTATCACAGTCAAACTGCTAAGCACTGGAGACAAAAATAAATCTTAATAGAAAGCAGAGAAAATAAACATATCCTTTAGACAAGCAATGTGAAGGATGCTGATGACTTTTCAATAGAAATAATGGAGTCCGGAGGACAGTGGAAAGAATCTTGAAGATGGGTGTTGTGAGATACCATATCTGCATCTGGGTGGCAGCCACATAGATCTGAGAACTTGGTGAAAATATGCTGAGCTGTATAATTAAAATGTGTATCCTTTCCTGTGTTCATGTGATATTTTAATAAAACTATCTACCAAAAAAGGACTGTGTGAACATATCCAAAGAAAAAGCAAATGAAAAACATGATCTTATTTACAGTTTTGAAAGCTCCTTTGTATTCTGTGCTTAGATCTGCTTATAAAGGAGAAAAGGTGGAAGCTAGGAACCATTTGGTCTTCCTTGCTGCTGCTGCTGCTGCTGCTAAGTCGCTTCAGTCGTGTTCGACTCTGTGCGACCAGGCTCCCCCGTCCCTGGGATTCTCCAGGCAAGAACACTGGAGTAGGTTGCCATTTTCTTCTCCAATGCATGAAAGTGAAAAGTGAAAGTGAAGTCGCTCAGTCGTGTCCGACTCTTAGCGACCCCATGGACTGCAGCCCACCAGGCTCCTCCGTCCATGGGATTTTCCGGGCAAGAGTACTGGAGTGGGGTGCCACTGCCTCCTCCGTGGTCTTCCCAGGTGGTGCTAATGGTAAAGAGCTGGCCTGACAATGCAGGAGATGCGGGAGACACAGGTTCAATCCCTGGGATGGGAAGCTCCCTGGAGTAGAGCATGGCAACCCACGCCAGTATTCTTGCCTGGAAAATCCCATGGACAGAGGAGGCTGGAGGGCTACAGTCCATGGAGTTGCAAAGAGTTGGACACGACTGAAACGACTTAGCACACACACAGGAACCATTTAGATGGCTTCTGTAATAGCACAGATAGACCAGGGAGGTGGTAATAATGGAAAAGGAGAGAACTTAAAAAATAAAGGACGAGTTTTGTAAGACAGTTCATAGTTAGGTGATGAAGAGGATGAAAGGAAGGATGAAACTGAGAAGATATTTAGAGTTTGGCATCAGCCCCTGGATGGATGGGCTTCCCAGCTGGCGTCAGTGGTGAAGAACCCGTCTACCAGCACAGACGTGCCCTCCATCCCTGGGTCGGGAAGCTCCCCTGGAGGAGGGCATGGCAACCCACTCCAGTATTCTTGCCTGGACAATCCAATCCCATGGACAGAGGAGCCTGGTGGGCTATAGTCCCAGGGTCACAAACAGTCGAACGCAGCTGAAGCAACTTACTGTGCATGCCATTGGATGGATGGTGGTATCCTTTACTGAGATGGTGATTACTATGAGAAGAGTGCATGGAAAATAAAGGATCCCGTTTTTTACATATTTGTTTCAAATATTAGATGCCTAACTGGAGGTGGAATATCAGCTTAGATCTTGTCATTTTTTGGCTAACTTTTCATTTTAATTTCTGTTTTTATTATACATATATTCATATATATACAATATATAATTTTTGTAAATGTAAAAATCTGATGTATGTACACTAATCAGATTTTTACATTTACAAAAATTTCACTTACTGCAGTTTCTCTTTTCCTTCTTCAAGTCTGACCCCTAATCCTCTTTCAGTCTTGACACTTGGTTGTCCCAGGGTAATTGTGTAAATAGCCATGTAAGTGCCCTTATAGTCTATAATCTGTACTCTGAATTATCACAAATAACAGGTGGTCACTGCTTGTTTTTAAAGACAGATTGTTAGTCAGACTTATCTACATCACTCGGAAATTCCTCATGGAAATCTCACCAAGTGACCTTATTGAGCTTTGGCTTACTGTATTTAATGGCGGCCCTGTTCCACGGGCTGGGCACTATAGCTAGCTTAACAACGCCTCTATTAATGGGCATTTCTACTTTTTTTCTACTATGAACATGGCTGAAATAAACATTCTAGGATATATGTCCCTAGATGCCAAACATTTTAGTCTATGAGAAGTTTTCAGGGAAGAATTTCCAGGTCAAAGAGCAAATGTACTTTTAACTTTAATAGATGTTGTCATCTTGCCTTCTTTTCCTTCAAAAAACTGTAACGCTTTATAATTCCTCTAACAATATGGGAGTACTCTTTCTCATATCACTACTCATTCTGAATTTTTGCCAGTCTGTTGGATGTAAAGAATACTTCTTATCATTTTAATTAATCTTTTCTCACCATTAATAAATTTGGGTATATTCTCATATTTTTGCCACTTAAATATGCTGTTCTGTGAATTGCCTATTCATATCTTTAAACATTTCTTTATTGGTTTGCCTTTGTTTTTTCATTTAACTTTGAAAATATATTTTTAACTGTCTTCATCACAGCTGATTTTGTGTTATAGATACTGATTGTCATCTGAGATATGAACGTATTTTTTCAAATCTGTGACTTGTATGAAGTACAAGCATATATTTATATGTGTGTGTTGTTTGTATATAGCTTCTTTATAGCAAGTTTTGAGCTTTTAATATTATATGTGTAATCTATTAGGTTTTCCTGGTGTCTCAGTGGTAAAGAACCCACCTGCCAAGAAAGGAGATGTGGGTTTGATCCGTGGGTCAGGAAGATCCCCTGGAGAAAGAAATGGTAACCCACTCCAGTATTCTTACCAGGGTAAGCCCACGGGCAGAGGGACCTGCTGGGCTGCAGCCCACGGGGTCACAAAGAGTCGGACGTGACTGAGCGACTGAGCACGCACGCACCCCTGCCCCCAGCACTAGAGTTTATACACTGTGGCCCAAGTTTTCTTACTAGAGTTTTATCTCTTACATTTATTCCTTTATTTTTCTAGAACTTGTTTTCTGTACGAGATGATTCTGTGTGCGTGCCTGCAGTTGCTTCAGTCGTGCCTGAGTCTTTGTGACCTCAGGGACTCTAGCCCACCAGGCTCCTCTGTCCTTGGGANCCACCCTTCAAACAAGGACATGCCTTCTTCTCAAGTGAGTATATTTGGGTGGCAGCTGCTAGCTCAGGGTCTTCAGCTGTCTCTTATACACATCTTGGAGGGCTACAGTCCATGGAGTTGCAAAGAGTTGGACACGACTGAAACGACTTAGCACACACACAGGAACCATTTAGATGGCTTCTGTAATAGCACAGATAGACCAGGGAGGTGGTAATAATGGAAAAGGAGAGAACTTAAAAAATAAAGGACGAGTTTTGTAAGACAGTTCATAGTTAGGTGATGAAGAGGATGAAAGGAAGGATGAAACTGAGAAGATATTTAGAGTTTGGCATCAGCCCCTGGATGGATGGGCTTCCCAGCTGGCGTCAGTGGTGAAGAACCCGTCTACCAGCACAGACGTGCCCTCCATCCCTGGGTCGGGAAGCTCCCCTGGAGGAGGGCATGGCAACCCACTCCAGTATTCTTGCCTGGACAATCCAATCCCATGGACAGAGGAGCCTGGTGGGCTATAGTCCCAGGGTCACAAAGAGTCGAACGCAGCTGAAGCAACTTACTGTGCATGCCATTGGATGGATGGTGGTATCCTTTACTGAGATGGTGATTACTATGAGAAGAGTGCATGGAAAATAAAGGATCCCGTTTTTTACATATTTGTTTCAAATATTAGATGCCTAACTGGAGGTGGAATATCAGCTTAGATCTTGTCATTTTTTGGCTAACTTTTCATTTTAATTTCTGTTTTTATTATGCATATATTCATATATATACAATATATAATTTTTGTAAATGTAAAAATCTGATGTATGTACACTAATCAGATTTTTACATTTACAAAAATTTCACTTACTGCAGTTTCTCTTTTCCTTCTTCAAGTCTGACCCCTAATCCTCTTTCAGTCTTGACACTTGGTTGTCCCAGGGTAATTGTGTAAATAGCCATGTAAGTGCCCTTATAGTCTATAATCTGTACTCTGAATTATCACAAGTAACAGGTGGTCACTGCTTGTTTTTAAAGACAGATTGTTAGTCAGACTTATCTGCATCACTCGGAAATTCCTCATGGAAATCTCACCAAGTGACCTTATTGAGCTTTGGCTTACTGTATTTAATGGCGGCCCTGTTCCACGGGCTGGGCACTATAGCTAGCTTAACAACGCCTCTATTAATGGGCNCTTGGTTGTCCCAGGGTAACTGTGTAAATAGCCATGTAAGTGTCCTTATAGTCTATAATCTGTACTCTGAATTATCACAAGTAACAGGTGGTCACTGCTTGTTTTTAAAGACAGATTGTTAGTCAGACTTATCTGCATCACTCGGAAATTCCTCATGGAAATCTCACCAAGTGACCTTATTGAGCTTTGGCTTACTGTATTTAATGGCGGCCCTGTTCCACGGGCTGGGCACTATAGCTAGCTTAACAATGCCTCTATTAATGGGCATTTCTACTTTTTTTCTACTATGAACATGGCTGAAATAAACATTCTAGGATATATGTCCCTAGATGCCAAACATTTTATTCTATGAGAAGTTTTCAGGGAAGAATTTCCAGGTCAAAGAGCAAATGTACTTTTAACTTTAATAGATGTTGTCATCTTGCCTTCTTTTCCTTCAAAAAACTGTAACGCTTTATAATTCCTCTAACAATATGGGAGTACTCTTTCTCATATCACTACTCATTCTGAATTTTTGCAGTCTGTTGGATGTAAAGAATACTTATTATCATTTTAATTAATCTTTTCTCACCATTAATAAATTTGGGTATATTCTCATATTTTTGCCACTTAAATATGCTGTTCTGTGAATTGCCTATTCATATCTTTAAACATTTCTTTATTGGTTTGCCTTTGTTTTTTCATTTAACTTTGAAAATATATTTTTAACTGTCTTCATCACAGCTGATTTTGTGTTATAGATACTGATTGTCATCTGAGATATGAACGTATTTTTTCAAATCTGTGACTTGTATGAAGTACAAGCATATATTTATATGTGTGTGTTGTTTGTATATAGCTTCTTTATAGCAAGTTTTGAGCTTTTAATATTATATGTGTAATCTATTAGGTTTTCCTGGTGTCTCAGTGGTAAAGAACCCACCTGCCAAGAAAGGAGATGTGGGTTTGATCCGTGGGTCAGGAAGATCCCCTGGAGAAAGAAATGGTAACCCACTCCAGTATTCTTACCAGGGTAAGCCCACGGGCAGAGGGACCTGCTGGGCTGCAGCCCACGGGGTCACAAAGAGTCGGACGTGACTGAGCGACTTAGCACGCACGCACCCCTGCCCCCAGCACTAGAGTTTATACACTGTGGCCCAAGTTTTCTTACTAGAGTTTTATCTCTTACATTTATTCCTTTATTTTTCTAGAACTTGTTTTCTGTACGAGATGATTCTGTGTGCGTGCCTGCAGTTGCTTCAGTCGTGCCTGAGTCTTTGTGACCTCAGGGACTCTAGCCCACCAGGCTCCTCTGTCCTTGGGATTCTCCAGACAAGGATACTGGAGTGGGTTGCCATGCCCTCCTCCAGGGGAGCTTCTGGGCCCAAGGATCTAACCTGCATATCCTGCGTTGGTAGGTGGATTCTTTACCACTGAGCCACCTGGGAAGCCCACGGACCTTCTTGTTGCTATTGTTCACTTGCCAAGTCATGTCTGCCTCTTTGCAATCCCATGAACTGCGGCACACCAGGCTTCCCCGTCCTCCACTATCTCCCAGAATTTTTTCAAACTCATGTCCATCGAGTCAGTGATGCCATCCAACCATCTTGTTCTCGATCACCCCTTCTCCTCCCCGCCCTCAATCTTTCCCAGCATCAGTCTTTTCCAGTGAGTCAGCTCTTCCCGTCAGGTGACCAGATTACTGGAGCTTCACCCTCAGCATCAGTCCGTCCAATGAGTGACCCTGCGCTGCCTCTGACTCTTCTGTGTGGCCCAGGAGCTGCGTCAGTGTCGTTTACCGAACAGGGCTTTATGTTTGCGCTGGTCCGGGCTGTCACCTTTGTCCCCATCCTGTTTTCGCGCACACTGACGCGTTTCAGGACTCACTGTTCAGTGCAGCGCTCTCCTGGTTCCCTTCTGTCCCGACTCCACGGTGATCTCATTTCAGCGGCTGTGTGTTATGTTCTGGTATCCGGCCACGCTCCCTATTCTTACGCTCCATAATTTTCTTGACTTCTTCTGGGTTCTTGTTCTTTCATATAGATGTGATATCGTTTTTGCCAACTAAAAGCTTTGCATTTTACATGGAATTACTTTAAATTTGCATTGCATTAGTTTTGGGAGAATTACCATTTTTATGATAATAAATCTTGCTATCTTAGAACACAATTACTGTTTTATTGGTCCAGATTTTTTAAATCCCTGTGTAAGATTTTCTTATGGAGATTAGGGCTTTCTTATTAAATTTATTCCTAACTAATATAAGTGCTATCACTATTGTGAATATAGCTTTTTTTCTTTTATTCTCATTTTCACTTGTAGGTTCTTATTGTTAGAGTGAAGAAAAACTATTACTGTTTGTATATTTACGTATGTATGCCAAGAAACTAAAATTTTAAATAGCCTTTAGTTGTTGTTCAGTCACTCAGTCGTGCCCGACTCTGGCAACCCCACGGACTGCAGCACACCGGGCTTCCCTGCCCTCCACTATTTCCCGAAGTTTGCTCAGACTCTTGTGCGCTGCATCCTTAACGCTACCCAGCCATCTCATCCTCTGTTGCCCTCTTCTCCTCCTGCCCTCAGTCTTTCCCAGCATCAGGGTCTTTTCCAAAGAACTGGGTCTTCACATCAGATGGCCATATTTTGGTTTTAATAGTTTGGGTTCCCAGTATATGCTCAATCCTTAGCAAACAGCTGTGATTTCACTTCTGCTTTCTCTCTGCTTATGCAAGGTAATTTACTTCTTGCCTTACTGAGTACACTAAAGTCTCTGAGACAGTGCTGAAGTGGGATGTTGTTATAGACAAGCCCTCCAAGTTCCTGATTTTAATTTAAATGACTTTAATGTTTTACCATTTAGGAAAATATTTGCTGTTGGGTTTTATTAAATAATCTATATTCAAGTTTTCCTCTTCTCTATTTTATGGAAAGTTTTATTTGGAATTACTGTTCAGCTCAGTTCAGTCGCTCAGTTGTGTCTAACTCTTTGCGACCCCATGGACTGCAGCACACCAGGCCTCCCTGTCCATCACCAGCTTCCAGAATTCACTCAAGCTCACGTCCATTGAGTCGGTGATGCCATCCAACCATCTCATCCTCTTTTGTCCCCTTCTCCTCCCGCCTTCTATCTTTCCCAGCATCAGGGTCTTGTGCAATGAGTCAGCTCTTTGCATCAGGTAGCCAAAATATTGGAGCTTCAGCTTTAGCTTCAACATCAGTCCTTCCAATGAATATTCAGTAGTGAATTTCTTTTTAGGATGGACTGGCTGGATCTCCTTGCAGTCCAAGGGACTCTCAAGAGTCTTCTCCAGCACCACAGCTCAAAAGCATCGATTCTCCAACATTCAGCTTTGTGGATATGACTGGGATGGAAGCAAGCACCAATGCTGTAAACAGCAATATTGTATAGGAACCTGGAATGTTAGGTCCATGAATCAAGGCAAATTGGAAGTGGTCAAATAGATGGCAAGAGTGAACGTCGACATTCTAGGAATCAGCTAACTAAAATGGACTGGAATGGGTGAATTTAACTCAGATGACTGTTATATCTACTACTGTGGGCAAGAATCCCTTAGAAGAAATGGAGTAGTCATCATAGTCAACAAAGGAATCTGAAGTGCAGTACTTGGAATTACTGCGGTATTTTCCAAATACCTCTTAAGTCTCCGTTGATAGGATAATTTGTTGAGTAATGGCCTATTTTGATTGCCTTCTTTATATCGATCTATTCTTGTGTTCTGCCTGGTCATAGTGTGTTATTCTCCTAATACAATACTAATGTTTTATTTATAATTTTTGCCCTTATGTTTTTAAGTGACATGAGTCTATACTTTTTATATTTTTAGAGTTTTATATGAAAAGTTATGATGCTTTCATAAAATGAGTTTTCTGTGTCCTGAAATAGCTTTCAATAACATAAATGTCACGCGTTTGTCAACTTTTAATTCAACCCCTAAATGGTCTTCTGTTACCGTTTCTGAGTTTTGTAGTCAAAATACAACCTGGAATCAGTTAAGATGAAATTGCAGCCATTAGCAATAGGCAGATGCTTTAAAGTCTCCGTGTTAAGTGATGCCTGATTTTTATAGCAGGAGTCCGCATAGAGAAAAAAAAAAGAGTAATAATCAACTTTGAAAACTGTTTGTTAAACTGCTATATGTTTTTTGGTGTGCAGTGGGGTTGGGGGTCAGAGGGCCCATCAGAAGCAGGAGTCTCTTTGCTGGTAATGACACTGTTTGTCCTGAGTGTATGGCCTTGAACCCTAGTGCCCTCAGTCCCCTTACTCAAAAGGGAATAATTTTTCCCTGCTTCAGAGGGCCCCAAAGTTACTGAATTGTCCTCAAACACCATTAAAACTAAATAGAACTTGGCTCCAGGGAAACTTATTATTCTTTAACCCCTTCCTTACTCCCCGAGGGAAAGCATCTCCGTGTAACCCGGTGGCTTCATCCTGCTCTACTGGAAGCTGCGGCCACGCGGGAAGTCTCTATGGGTGGTACTATGTGCAAGACAGGTGAAAAGGGAGAAGAGAAGAGTCGCCTTTTGTTACCCCTGCTTTATGTCCTGTATTTGCGTTTTTAAAGGGAGTTTTGAGTTTGAAGGTCAGTTGCCACAGTGCTGGTTTTATAAAAATGTTCCACGGTCTGTATAGATTTTAATGACGGCTATTNGGGGACCCCAGTCCTTCCTGTCGTGATGTCCAGGGTGGAGCCCTTTCTACTGATGGGCTTTAGAGACTGACCCCCGGGGCACCTCACTCACAAAGTGCTCATGAAATGCCGTCTATCTTGGAGGGTTACAGAGGTGCCTTTTATAAAGCGGAGGGAGGCGGTAGGCGAGGTGGGTGACAGGAAAAGTTTTCTGAAGACTCTGTGCCATTTACCTTCCTTGCCTTGACACATCTTTTTGGGTTCCCTGCCATGATTGAGAGGGCTTCCTGGGTGGCTCAGTGGTAAAGAACCCACCAGCCAGTGCAGGAGATGNGAGGTGGGTGACAGGAAAAGTTTTCTGAAGACTCTGTGCCATTTACCTTCCTTGCCTTGACACATCTTTTTGGGTTCCCTGCCATGATTGAGAGGGCTTCCTGGGTGGCTCAGTGGTAAAGAACCCACCAGCCAGTGCAGGAGATGCAGGAGACAGAGATTCAATCCCTGGGTCAGGAAGATCCCCCAGAGGAGCAGACGACAACCCACCTCAGTATTCTCACCAGGGAAATCCTAGGGACAGGAGCCTGGCGGGCTACAGTCCGTGGGGTCGCAAAGAGTCAGACACGACTGTTTCGGCCATCGGGAGGCGCAGGTGGGGATGGGACAGCAGGAGGTTGGGAGAGGGCCCGCCAGCACCCCTCCGCTTCTGGGGCCCCTCTGCGGCTCCCCATGGCCCTTGGGGAATGCTGACTCTGGGCCCTGGTGACACCGCTGCCTCGGGCATCCTTCCCACCTGCTGCCTTCATCGGGGTGGCTCCCATCCCCCGTTTGCCCCTGAGCACTTACTGTGTAAGTAACTGTCCCATGAGAATCTCCTTCTTTTCGAGGGCCTGGATCTCTTCTGCTGTTTCCTGACTTGGGGTTCTTCCCGTGCCAAATGGAGACCAGAGCTGTCTCGCTCACAGGGACCCACAGGCGAATGCACTGCGGCAAAGTAAGCCCTGGGGCAGAGGCGGAACAGCCTGGCACAAAAGCCGTGGGAGAGGGTCTCAGCGGCAGCGGCAGAGTCAACGGGGCCCCACAGTCGCGTCCAGCTCGAGGGTCGGCATTGCTGTGAGCCGGGCGCAGTGCCGGAGGAAGGGAGGTCCTTCTGCGATCTGCCCCCATGGGGGCCTCTCGGAGAGGTGCCCGGCTGGTCCCCGTGCTCCCCTCCTTCCTCTCCTCTCCCGGTGGGGCTCCGGGCTGGCCCAGGGACGGAGGGGACCGTGTCCTCACCCCTTCTGCCGCTGGGAGCTCGCTCTGAACGCTGAGTGCCGCAGTTCGCAGGGGCCTTTGAGGCTGTCGGGAGTCAGGCTCCCGGCTCCGAGTGTGGTAAGCAGACACTCCCCGGCCTCCGTGTGTCTGCAGGTGGATGAGCCCTCTGTCCTTTCCCCCTTTCCTTCTCTCTCTCTCTCTGCTTCTCTTGTCTTCCCTCCCTGCCCCTCCTGTGACCTCCCATTCGAAACCTAACCCCAGCGCAGTCAAGGATAAAGAACCATCACGTCCGAGGAGGGAGCCAAGCATGTCGGAGACTCTGTTCTGCTCACGAGGGGCGAGGGAGCCACATCCCTCTCCCTGCCAGGGATCCTGGCCATCCCCCAGCCCCCTCCTGTGCCCGACTTAGAGATCGCAGACACCCCCCAAACAAAAACCAGCAGATCCATGCCGGCCGGGAAATACACATCCCCTAATTGCTCATGCTTCCTCTTTGAGAGCGAAAAAGGCGCTGCGCATTAAACAGGAGGTTTAATTTCTCGTTTAAATACAGCTGCCGTGACTCTGGCGCACCACGCAGCTGGCGCGAGGCTGGCGCGGGGCCACGGCCGGGGGGCTCCGTCACGTCTGCGCCCATTGTCTCTCTGACACGCGCGCGCAGAACATCTTGGCGTGTTTGGGAAATATTTTCATTCATTTGCAGGTCTGCGCGGCCCCACACCTCCGAGCTCACTGCACCTGCCAGCCCGCTTGGCTTCTCCCTCCCTCCGGCGGGGTTTCTTTCTGCAGAGGAGAAGCACTCGTTTCAGCCTTTATTCTCCCATTCTGGGCAGGGGCAGGCCCCATCGAGTCTGCCTAATATTTCTTAGGTTCGTGAAAAAAAATTGTTTTAGAGAAAAGGATGGATCACATGTTTTTATTTTGAAAAACCACGAGAACAGAATTTCAGGCTGGCGTCTTAAGGCGATGTTGTCCGTCGGGGGCTGTGTCTCTGGGCTGGAGAGGAAGAGAAACTGCTGCCAACTGGGGTTTCACGGCTGATTCATCTCAGAATGAAAGTGATCTTAGACGACGGGGGACAAAATTAGAAAGATTAAAGTCTTCAAGGACACTCTGACCACCGACTTTAATATAGGGGCTCTCCTCCAGGACTGAAGCCACTCCTGCTTGTGTCCAATAAAACAGAATTGCCACCCTTGGGTCCTTGCGGGTCCCTGCCGTCTGGAGGCTCTTTCCTTGGGAGGGTCTAAGTGTTGGGAGCACAGGAGACGAGTCCCCCTGACTCCACGGAGTGGCGACGGTATGGATTCACCTCCCGCTGTCCTCAGAGACTGGCTCCTGGAGACCCGTCCAAACCCCCAAATGCAGCCTCTGCCCCACCCTTGTGGGGCTCTGCAGAAGTGCACACGCTGCTGCTGGGGTCCAGACGTGGTGGGGCTTCCTGCTGCGCCCTGAACCTGTGTCAGCTTTCCCCCTCCCTGGAGGGGTCCCCAGGGGGTCCCGGGAGTGGAGACAGAGGTTCAAGCAAGAGCCCGTCCGGGTACATGGGAATCTCAGCCTCTTGACATCAATCTTGACATCAGTCCGTCAGTCCACTGCAGGCAGGCGGTCTCAGCGTCCAGGGTCTGTCAAAGCCAGGGACCACTGATGGGTGTTTGAACAGAAGTTTGTTCTCTCCCAGCCTGGAGAGAACATGTGTGGGCAGGAGGTTCTTCCCAAAGCCCCTCTCCTTGCCAAGCAGACGCCCTCACAAGGCCCTGTCTGTGTGTGTCTGTGTCCTGATCTCCTCTTGCAAGGACACCAGTCACAGTGGATGAGGGCCCACATGACCTCGTTTACCTTCATCACTTCCTTCAAGGCTCCACCTCCCAATAGTCACATTCTGGAAACCTGTGACTTCTACTTATGAACCTGGCCGGGTGGGGGCATGACTCAGCCCAAGCACAAGCTGAGCCCATCAGAGCTGAATATAGCTCCTAGCCCGAGTGTGTGTCCAGCCCACCCAAGGGCCCTCAGTCCCCTGGCTGAAGATGCAACCAGATTTCCCATTGAATGGATTTTAGCCACGGCAAGAGGAGGAGTTCTTCACATCAGGCGGCCAAAGTATTGGAGCTTCAGTATCAGTCCTTCCAATGAATAATCAGGACCGATTTCCTTTAGGTTGACTAGCTGGATCTCTTTGCAGTCCAAGGGACCCTCAAGAGTCCTTTCCAACACCACAGTTCAAAAGCATCAGGTCTTTGGTGCTCAGATTTCTTTATGGTCCAAGAAGAACTGACACATTGGAAAAGACCCTGATGCTGGGAAAGACTGAAGGCAGGAGAAGGGGATGACAGAGGATTAGATAGTTGTATGGCATCATCAGCTCAATGGATCTGAGTGTGAGCAAACTGTGAGACATAGNAAGAGCCCGTCCGGGTACATGGGAATCTCAGCCTCTTGACATCAATCTTGACATCAGTCCGTCAGCCCACTGCAGGCAGGCGGTCTCAGCGTCCAGGGTCTGTCAAAGCCAGGGACCACTGATGGGTGTTTGAACAGAAGTTTGTTCTCTCCCAGCCTGGAGAGAACATGTGTGGGCAGGAGGTTCTTCCCAAAGCCCCTCTCCTTGCCAAGCAGACGCCCTCACAAGGCCCTGTCTGTGTGTGTCTGTGTCCTGATCTCCTCTTGCAAGGACACCAGTCACAGTGGATGAGGGCCCACATGACCTCGTTTACCTTCATCACTTCCTTCAAGGCTCCACCTCCCAATAGTCACATTCTGGAAACCTGTGACTTCTATCTATGAACCTGGCCGGGTGGGGGCATGACTCAGCCCAAGCACAAGCTGAGCCCATCAGAGCTGAATATAGCTCCTAGCCCGAGTATGTGTCCAGCCCACCCAAGGGCCCTCAGTCCCCTGGCTGAAGATGCAACCAGATTTCCCACTGAATGGATTTTAGCCACGGCAAGAGGAGGAGTTCTTCACATCAGGCGGCCAAAGTATTGGAGCTTCAGTATCAGTCCTTCCAATGAATAATCAGGACCGATTTCCTTTAGGTTGACTAGCTGGATCTCTTTGCAGTCAAAGGGACCCTCAAGAGTCCTTTCCAACACCACAGTTCAAAAGCATCAGGTCTTTGGTGCTCAGATTTCTTTATGGTCCAAGAAGAACTGACACATTGGAAAAGACCCTGATGCTGGGAAAGACTGAAGGCAGGAGAAGGGGATGACAGAGGATTAGATAGTTGTATGGCATCATCAGCTCAATGGATCTGAGTGTGAGCAAACTGTGAGACATAGTGAAGGACAGGGGAGCCTGGCAGGCTTTGGTCTATGAGGTCATGGAGAGTCAGACATGACTTAGCAACTAAATAACAATAAGCAGAGGAGTAAAGGGGAGACAGCTCCATATACTCTGAACAGGCACCTCAGACCCAGGCCTGGCTAGCCACGGCCCTTGGGAACACAGCTGTCTCTCTGTGACAGCGAAGGAGGGACTGAGTGATCTCAGAGGTCATCCCTAGGGTGACCTGACTCAGGAAGAAGCACAGAATCCGCAAACCAGAGCAGAGGGCCACACTCAGCCCCTGAGCTGCCTTTGCAAATAAAGTTTTATTGGCACGCAGCCACAGTGAGATTATTTTGCTGCTGCCATGGCAGGGTTGAGTAGCTATGACCGAGACTGTATGGAACACAGAGCGTACAGTATTTCTACTGAACATCTGACACAGAGAAGAGACGTGTCGGGACATGGTGGGGTGGAGGGGGCGGGTATTTCTATTCAGCAGATGCAAACTATTCTATATGGAATAGATAAGCCACATGGTGCTATGCACAGAACAGGGAACTGTACTCAATATCCTGTGATAAACCATGATAGAGAAGAACCTGAAAAAGAATGCATATATGTGTGTGTAACAGTCACTTCACTGTACAGAAGAAATTAATACAGCATGATAAATCAATTATACTGCAATAAAATAAATTTTTAACAAAGAAAGAAAATGTCTGAGGATGTCTGGATTTAGAGCTTAAAAATTGGTCACTGATTTTCTTGGGAGGGGAAGGCAGCAGTCCGGCAAGGCTAACTTATGAGGGTTCGGAAGTCCATTCACATGCTGTCACGTGTGTTTCAGTCTGTCTGGCTGAGGCTGGACCCTCAGGGACCGCAACCCACAGCGCTGAGCTTGGAGACCCACACCTCCCCATCCAGCCCACCGGCCAACGAGCATCTTGAACGGAGACACCGCACTGCGCATGCTCAGACGCAAACAGCCCTTCCCTAGCCGCCTCGCTTGCCTGGAGGGGACCGCGGGGGAGAGGCCGTGGCCTCCAGCACATGGGGACCTCCAGCACACGGGGCCCTCCAGCGATGGACTCGTCTGCTGGGTGTTGCTGCTGCTACTGCTGCTAAGTCACTTCAGTCGAGTCTGACTCTGTGCGACCCCATAGACGGCAGCCCACCAGGCTCCCCTATCCCTGGGATTCTCCAGGCACGAACACGGGAGTGGGTTGCCATTTCCTTCTCCAGTGCGAGAAAGTGAAAACTGAGAGTGAAGTTGCTCAGTCGTGTCCGACTCTTAGCGACCCTATGGGCTGCAGCCCACCAGGCTCCTCTATCCATGGGATTTTCCAGGCAAGAGCACTGGAGTGAGGTGCCATTGCCTTCTCGGCTGGTGGGTGCAGTAGCAGCAAAACCCAGCACCAGGGGCAAGACCTGACCTTTGTTTAACTTCTTTTGTCATAAATAAGCTAAAAAACCCTTTTTTTAAGCATTGGTAAATCAATCTACTTTTTCTTCCAAAATTAGAAAAAAATTTAAAATCGCTAGATAATGTCATGATTTCATCCAGGGCCGGATCTCACAGCTGCATCTGGGGGCAGGGTGGGGAGCCCAGCGGCTGAGCTAGAGCTCATGGGACCCCTGAGCCCCAAGTGTCGGGGTCCAGCGCCCCAGTCATTCCCCCAGCAGGTAGGACGGACGAGGTGAGCCCACGGAGCCACACAAACCCAGGCGGACGTGCAATCTCGTGTCGCCTCCCCCTCCCTCACCAGAAAAGGCGGTCAGAGCCTCTCCACACACAGCCTGCAGTTTCCTTGGACCAGGATTCAGGGGTGCGAGCTTCGCCGGCTGGTACCTCTCTGAGCCCCGTGGGAGGGGTCTCCTGCACGAAGCTCACTGGTGTGTTCCCAACTCGTGCTATTTCACGTGGTCAGCACCCGCCAGGTGTGCAGGGGTAGGGGTCCTCAGAGCCCACTTGGCATTGGGTACTTTAGCGGCCCTCCAACTCAAACAAAAACTGCACCCCACCACCCCTCAGTTCAGTTCAGTCGCTCAGTCGTGTCTGACTCTTTGCGACCCCATGAATCGCAGTGCGCCAGGCCTCCCTATCCATCACCAACTCCCGGAGTTCACTCAGACTCGCGTCCATCGAGTCGGTGATGCCATCCAGCCATCTCATTCTCTGTCATTCCCTTCTCCTCCTGCCCCCAATCCCTTTCCCAGCATCAGAGTCTTTTCCAGTGAGTCAACTCTTTGCATGAGGTGGCCAAAGTACTGGAGTTTCAGCTTTAGCCTCATTCCTTCCAAAGAAATCCCAGGGCTTATCTCCTTCAGAATGGACTGGTTGGATCTCCTTGCAGTCCAAGGGACTCTCAAGAGTNGTTCAATACAGGATACAGGATGCTTGGGGCTGGTGCACGGGGATGATCCAGAGAGATGATATAGGGTGGGAGGTGGGAGAGGGGGTTCAGGATTGGGAAGTCATGTACGCCCGTGGTGGATTCATGTCAATGTACGACAAAACTAATATAGTACTGTAAAGTAAAATAAAGTAAAAAATAAAAATTTAAATAAATTAAATAAATAATTTTTTAAATTTTAAGAGCTTAAATCTGAACAATGCTCATTAAAGGAGCACTGGGCTACGAGGAGATATGCAACCATATGCCTGTGATTGTTGATGGCACCTCTTTTTTCTCCTACTGGGCAGCGCTGAACTAGAATATAGATAAATGAGCAGACGTCCGTACAAGGCAGTGTGTAGGTGGTCATGCCAAGGCTGGAAACAAGAGGTAGGTGCTCCGGGATTTCATAAAACAGGGAGGATCCTGGGACCTGGTGGGCAGCTTCCTGGGAAGGATATTTCTTTTCAACTTTAAGAACACGGACAACTTAAGTTAATGGTCTGGAAGTGGAAGGATGTTCCTAGATGGCATTTAAGGAAATAGCAATCTACGCCAGTGCTCCCTTGCCTGGAGAATTCCATCCATGAACAGAGGAGCTGGACAGTCCATGGGATCGCAAAGAATCAGACATGACTGTGTGACTAACTTTCACTTTTCACTTTCACTGCCCAGCAAAGGATGACGCAGGTGTGCTAGTAACAGCCAAGTCTCCCGAGGAGTGACGTCCACCAGGGACCTGCAAGGCCCTGTGCTCACGTGCCGGCATCCTTGCGTTCCCGCAGTGTCTGATGAGTTATGCACCAGTGTCCTGCCACGTCACAGGTAAAGACACAGGTCTTCCAGGTAAAGGGACCACTGGCTGAGTCACACTGCGAGGAAGGCAGGATACGACCAAAGTGTCCCACCTTCATCATGTAAAACGTGTGTCAGCCCCTCCCCCACTGGACGCTCAGCCTGACGGGAGCAGGGCTGTCCAGGCATGCGTCCCAGCGCAGGCATGGCCGCGTGGACACAGGCAGGCTGAGCCGCCTGCTCCAGCCGGGATGCCGGCCCTTGCCCTGCCGGGGCTCGGCCGCCCTGCCGTCTGCACTGTGCACTGCTCCTCCGGGGGGGTCAGGAGACGGTGAGACTGTAACGTGCCCAGGGCGGATTGCAGGGAGCCAGCATGGAAGCCAGCAAGTCTGGGGCTGGCGGGTGGCAGAATTCCACCGCAGGCCAATCGGTCCCTCCGCAGCGGGAGGGGTTTGTCCTCTTGGTGCAGGCTGCCCTGGGGCAGGGGTCAGAGCACCCAGGGGCTGAGTCTTCAAGGACCTGGCTCTCCTTAAGGAAGTCAGGAGCCCAGGACTGTGATGGGCGGCCGTGGAGGGGACAAGCGGGGCGTCCAGGCCTGCCAGTCACAGGGTGCTGGGCCCTCCCCCTCACTGGCACCCCTCCCCGCTGGCTGTCTCCGAGCCAGCCACCTGCCCAACTCCTCCCGAGATGGGAGGCCAGTAGGAAAGGGGATCCCTGGAGCGCTTCACTGGCAACAGTCAAGGCCAGAGCCAACAAGATCTCCAGTCCAAATGGCGCTGCCCACAGCCTGCCGCCTGGAGTCCTCTTCCTGGACCTCTGGACTTGAAGCTGCTGGGGGTGGGACAGAGACGGGCCCGTCCTCGCCGGCTGCACCATCTTCCTGCAGGATGAGGGTCCACAAAGGCAGCCTTGGACCACTGGCCAGTCCAGCCTCTTGCCTAAAGCTGAGCACGCTGATGATCAAAGGTGCCAGTGACACTGGGGAGAAAAAGAGTTAGCAATGAGGTTGGAGAAAAGTGACGTTGGCCTCCAGCTTCCGGCTGAGTTTTCCTCTCTCTCCGGAACTGGTGTCTGTTTGCCCATAAGACCCCCACCTGGCCCATCCAAATGAAATCTGACCTGGAAATAGTTCTAATAGGGTCAAAGGTCAAGGTCATTCGGACCTTCCCACCATCTCAGCCTCATTCTTTAAACACACACACACACACACACACACACACANCACGGACAACTTAAGTTAATGGTCTGGAAGTGGAAGGATGTTCCTAGATGGCATTTAAGGAAATAGCAATCTACGCCAGTGCTCCCTTGCCTGGAGAATTCCATCCATGAACAGAGGAGCTGGACAGTCCACGGGATCGCAAAGAATCAGACATGACTGTGTGACTAACTTTCACTTTTCACTTTCACTGCCCAGCAAAGGATGACGCAGGTGTGCTAGTAACAGCCAAGTCTCCCGAGGAGTGACGTCCACCAGGGACCTGCAAGGCCCTGTGCTCACGTGCCGGCATCCTTGCGTTCCCGCAGTGTCTGATGAGTTATGCACCAGTGTCCTGCCACGTCACAGGTAAAGACACAGGTCTTCCAGGTAAAGGGACCACTGGCTGAGTCACACTGCGAGGAAGGCAGGATACGACCAAAGTGTCCCACCTTCATCATGTAAAACGTGTGTCAGCCCCTCCCCCACTGGACGCTCAGCCTGACGGGAGCAGGGCTGTCCAGGCATGCGTCCCAGCGCAGGCATGGCCGCGTGGACACAGGCAGGCTGAGCCGCCTGCTCCAGCCGGGATGCCGGCCCTTGCCCTGCCGGGGCTCGGCCGCCCTGCCGTCTGCACTGTGCAGCGCTCCTCCGGGGGGGTCAGGAGACTGTGAGACTGTAACGTGCCCAGGGCGGATTGCAGGGAGCCAGCATGGAAGCCAGCAAGTCTGGGGCTGGCGGGTGGCAGAATTCCACCGCAGGCCAATCGGTCCCTCCGCAGCGGGAGGGGTTTGTCCTCTTGGTGCAGGCTGCCCTGGGGCAGGGGTCAGAGCACCCAGGGGCTGAGTCTTCAAGGACCTGGCTCTCCTTAAGGAAGTCAGGAGCCCAGGACTGTGATGGGCGGCCGTGGAGGGGACAAGCGGGGCGTCCAGGCCTGCCAGTCACAGGGTGCTGGGCCCTCCCCCTCACTGGCACCCCTCCCCGCTGGCTGTCTCCGAGCCAGCCACCTGCCCAACTCCTCCCGAGATGGGAGGCCAGTAGGAAAGGGGATCCCTGGAGCGCTTCACTGGCAACAGTCAAGGCCAGAGCCAACAAGATCTCCAGTCCAAATGGCGCTGCCCACAGCCTGCCGCCTGGAGTCCTCTTCCTGGACCTCTGGACTTGAAGCTGCTGGGGGTGGGACAGAGACGGGCCCGTCCTCGCCGGCTGCACCATCTTCCTGCAGGATGAGGGTCCACAAAGGCAGCCTTGGACCACTGGCCAGTCCAGCCTCTTGCCTAAAGCTGAGCACGCTGATGATCAAAGGTGCCAGTGACACTGGGGAGAAAAAGAGTTAGCAATGAGGTTGGAGAAAAGTGACGTTGGCCTCCAGCTTCCGGCTGAGTTTTCCTCTCTCTCCGGAACTGGTGTCTGTTTGCCCATAAGACCCCCACCTGGCCCATCCAAATGAAATCTGACCTGGAAATAGTTCTAATAGGGTCAAAGGTCAAGGTCATTCGGACCTTCCCACCATCTCAGCCTCATTCTTTAAACACACACACACACACACACACACACACACACACACACACAGTAATACTACCTCTCTGGTGACTGAGCCAACTGGGCCCTGAATTCCAGATGAGATGGCTACGAATGCTCCCCCTGGGCTGCCCTCTGGATAATAAGATCCCAAACTCTGTATGGCCCATTCCTCCTTGTCCTTGGAAGGCCTCTGTTGGGATTGCAAAGGTTCCCTGGCTTTAGGGACACAGTGCCAATGTCCTTGCCTGGAGAATCCCGGGATCAGAGGAACCTGGCATGCTGGCTGTGGGTCGTGAAGAATCAAACAGGACTGAGTGACTTAGCATGCATGCACATGCCCTTGTTTTCCATTACTGTCTCATCTTACAGTAATTAATCAAATGAGTTAGTGCTCGCTCTGGCAGTTCCCCTAGGATGGAGATGAGACAGAGTCACTAGTGTGAGACTCTCAGGAAACTCCAAAGTAGAGTTCCACAGTGTGATAGGGAAGGAGATGGATTCTAGGCAAGAGAGAAAGAGGGCAGTGAATTACTGTGATGCTGGTGGTAATGGTGGTGACGATGGTGGTGGTGGTGGTGATGGTGGTGGTGACAGTGGTGGTGGTGATGGTGGTGGTGATGGCGGTAGTGGTGGTGATGGTGATGATGGCGGCGGTGGTGGTGGTGATGGCGGTGGTGATGGTGGTAATGGTGATGGTGGTGGTGGTGGTGGTAGTGGTGGTGTTGGTGGCCGTGGTGGTGGTGGTGATGGTGGTGGTGGTCGTGGTGGTGATGGTGATGGTGGCAGTGGTGGTGGTGGTGGTGGCGATGGTGGTGGTGGTGGTGGTGATGGTGGTGGTAGTGATGGTGGTGGTGGTGGTGATGGTGATGGTGGTGATGGTGGTAATGGTGGTGTTAGTGGTGGTGATGGTGGTGATGGTGAT
>SJYW01011961.1:98408-113394 GCA_006410735.1 Raphicerus campestris
TGGTGGTGGTGATGGTGATGATGGTGGTGGTGGTGGTGGTGGTGCTGGTGATGGTGTTGGTGATGGTGAAGGTCCCAAACATTACCTACTGAGCCCAGCAGTGATCCTCACTAAGTGCAGACACTGACCTGGTGTGTTATTTCAGCAGTTCCCCCAAGGGTCCCTGGAAGCAGTTACCCCTGGCTCCCGTTTACAGGTGGGAAATAAAGCTTAGCCAGGCAGGTCTCGTGCCAAAGGCTGCAGCCAGAACGTGCCGAGTTGCACTGGCCCTGAGTCTGAATCCTCCCAAGGCCCTCCTCTCAGCAGGGATGCCCCTCCCCCACAGGAGTCTGGGGACCAGGGTATAGAGGTGGCCTTGGCCGGGAGGACTGTCCGTCCAGGAGGTGCTCTGGACAGAGGCAGCGCCACCCTGGCCCTGCCCAGCTCCTCGCCCCCCCCACCCCATCACCTCTGCCAAGGCGCTTCCTCTGCCTGGACCCCTCTGCCCAGCTGTGGAAGGAGGTGATAGTATCTGCCCAGAGGGTGTGCTCAGCTCCTGTGTTCCTGCACACAGACTGATGAAAGGCCCGTGCGAGTTCAAAGGCTCTCGAGCCATATAATCACTCTTTTAAGCAAAACACTTTTTAGAAGCCTTGAATTAGCTTTCTCTGTGAAATGCATATTTCTTCTCAGATGTGTGCTCTCTGAATGATAGGAAATTGAAAGTTGGCATCGCTTTACCAGCAAACGCAGGACCCTCAAGGGCCTCTGCAAGTCGGCTGCAGTCTCGTTGGAGGTTGTCCACAAGGCCTCGCCAGCAGAGAGGGCACTGCCGGGTCTGGCAGCTCTACTCCATCTGGCCATATAGTCACTCCCCTCCGGAGCCCAGCGCCCAGGGCTTGAACTCGGGGAAGTGTGGGCCCAACTCACCATGGGACCTGAAACCTGTCATTCCGTGCCTTTGGCCTCAGTCTCCTCAGCTGAGTCAGGGGGACTGTGGACTGTGGACTGTGGGTTGCTCTCCTGCCCACTCCAGTCTCAGTCTGGCATCTGGGGCTCCAGCCGGGGTGCCAGGCTCACCGGTTCTCAGCTTACAAACAAACAGCAGGCGAGAGAGAGCTGCCAGTGGATGAAACTGTCCTTTGGGTTAAAAAACAGCAGCAACAACCAGGAAGGATAATTCCATTCAGCCCCTCCACACGTTGGACAGAATTTTACCCCTGGAAGCAGAGTCCCTGAGAATCTATTGGAAAAACCTCTTCACCAGCAAGTGCGGCTGCCCGAGGCTTTGCGCCCTTTTGGAATAGCATCACAGAGATGGAGAAAAGGCAGGAAGACAGGGCAGGGTTTTCCCTGGAAGAGCAAGCTGGAGGGTTCCCCACCATAGACTGCTTAGTACCTGCATACCACATGCCTCCATACAGTTCTGGCTTCTGGATTTTATGGCTAAACTCCACTCCTTTCTTCCTCTGCCCTGTCTCGGGGGAGGGGGCGGGGAAACAGGGTGCTCAGTGCAGCGACCTTGTCCCTGGAGCAGGCCGACCAATGCCCTGGATGTGGGGGTGGGTCCACGTGTTTCCAGACCATGGTTCACCTCACCTCCTCGTCAGCCAGACAACCATCGCCACCTCCAGGGGTGCAGGGGAGTGGGACAGATGTCAGACCTCACGGGAGCCCTATATGGTGAAAGTGAAAGTTGCTCAGTCATGTCTGACTCTTTTCAACCCCATGGACTATACAGTCCATGGAATTCTCCAGTCCAGAATTCTGGAGTGGGTAGCTTTTCCCTTCTCCAGGGGATCATCCCAACCCAAGCATGGNTCTCCAAACCCTGTCTTTAAGCAGCAGATTCAAACTAAACCCCTACAAAGAAGAAGGCTCAGCACATGAGCATCTGGGTTTCTAGGCAACATTTGGTGCTTTAAAGTGTATTTAAGATGTGAAATGGGCTTCCTGGGTGGCGCAGTGGCAAAGAATCCACCTGCCAACGCAGGAGACATGGATTCAACCCCGGGGTCAGGAAGACCCCCCAGAAATGGGAATGGCAATCCACTCTAATATTCCTGCCTGGAAAATTCCACGGACAGAGGAAGCTGGTGGGCTATAGTCCATAGTCACAAAGAGTTAGACCTGATAAGTAAACAGTAGCAGCAAAATGTAAAACAGTGAAACCGACTGCAAACAGCTGAGGTATAATATTTTTATTGGGCAAGTACAAATTTTCTTATGTACATGAAATTAAATTTAAATAGTATCCTTAGAATTGAAATTTACTCTTTTAAAAAGTATTGCTTACTTTAGCCCTAAAGAACAAATCAAGAAAATAATCTTTGCAGGTTATTACTTGATTATTTCTGAGAATACTGTGTGTGGCAGAAAAGACCTAGTCTAGGGGTCACAATACATGAAGCTTGCCCCCCTCCCAGGCCCACAGGCATAGAGACAGATGGCAGAGCAGGATGGGCATTCATCAGGGCTAGACGAGGTGCTGAGAGCAAGTTCAAGGCCAAGAGGATGGAGAAAGGGTCACCTTATTTGCTTTATCGATTGATAAGGTTGGCCACAGGGATGAAGGCAGAGGGAAAGGCTTGGCTTTGCACTCGCACGTACAGGCCAGAAATCACATTCTGAAATGTACTGCTTCATAACCGTTCTTGCCAAAGACATAAATTCCACTTCAGAAGTGACACTGTCAGTTCTTCTCAGATTTCCCTCCCTGCCTTCAACAGTGCTGGACATGACTGACTGATGTCTTTCAATGCATGCCCACAGAGAATTCTTTGCAAATGATGCTGTTTTCTTCACAAAGCCCTTCCTTCTCCCCAGAGACAGTCTGCCCAACTCATGGCCAGGGTTGCAGCTGGGTGGCACCCATCAGACTACCCTTCCTGGGATGTCTCCTGCCTTGCGGGTACTTGTGGTGCTAACGCGCTGGGAGAGGGTGAAGGGGTAGTGATGGTCTGGGGGGAGGGCAGGGTCATGGAGCTGCCGACCCCTGCCACCCAGGTGTCAAAATGTGCTTCTCAGACTGTTAGTCCCGGAAGGCTTCCGGGAGGTGGTGAAGTCCTGGATGAGCCTAAAGAAAGGGCTGGATCTGGGAAGGAGCTGAGAACAGGGTGGAGTAAGGTGGGCCCAAGTCTGGGCAATGTCAGAACCTGTGAAAAAGGCGAGGAGGGGCCAAAAGCTGATCGCAGAGGACCCTGACACGTCGCTCGTGTACATGATACCTGCCTTGATGCCCAGGAGCGTAGGGAGGACACTGTAGCCCTGTCTGCGGCAGTCATCACGGAACCCCCAGCTCTGCCTTCACTCGGGTCAGGCACAGCATGGCGAGTGCTGCTCCGGTTCACCCCACACTCAGGTCGGGCCCGCCGGGTGAGGCTGGGCCCTCCACTCCTCCAGGCCACTCAAAGCACACCGGGGTCCCTCAGGGAGCTGGTGACTAGGTCTCGGAGCCGCTGGCCTCTTCTTAAGGGGAGCGCAGAGCTTTGGAGAGTGAGCCAGGCTTTCTCACTTAGTGAGCGCAGAAATCGCACCATCTGGGCTGTGCAGAGCCGAGCTCGCCTCTGCATAGCTGCTGGATCTCCTCGCCCCCCGACGGCCCCCACACCTGCATCCACAAGCTGTCCCTGCTCTCTCCTGGGATCCCCCACGGCCAGGCTGGGAGCCCCCATCACCCACTCCCCCATCTCCGCTTTCAGCTCCCCCCGCAAACGTGTGAACTGTGTCCAGATGAGCAGCATCACGCACTGGGGGTCTCCTGCCCTTTCAGACGGATCTCTCTCCATCAGAGGTGCCTGAGACCACAGGAAAGGTAGGGGAGGGCCGACAGAGCTGGACAAGCTCCTATCCCAGGGAGGGGGCTTTCCTTGTGCCCCTGCTCAACGCACACACGCGTGCACATGCTCGGCGCACACACACAGGCAGCCTCCACCTTGCCCCCCAGGACGCCTGCCCCGAGCGGAGGATAAATGCAGCCCTCCCCCACACACACCTGTGAGAGCTGCACCTCCCGAGGTGCGTCTGTCGGATCCCAGACGGCGGGGGTCGTGCCGGCGTCCGGAGACTGGGTCCTCCTAGGCCTGTGTCTATCCGTCTCCCCAGCCAAGGGCAGAGCAGTGGGGCCAGCTGGTCCGCTCAGCCTGCTTGCCGATAGCATCGCCGCTGCTGGCTTTTCCACGTTAATAGGTGGTTGCTACAGGTAAGCGGCAGCAGCCAGATGGTATAGAAGGCACATTTCAAAGCCAAATGCTGTGTTGTTGTTTGGGGTTGTCTTACAGCGATCAAAACAGCCCAAGTCATGTTAATCCCAGCATTATCTCATGATCAGATTGGAGCAAAAGTCAGTGATCAGAAAAGCAGCTGGATCCAGAGTCTGTGGGGAGCACTGTGTCCCTCACCTTGGCCCGGGAAGGACTCAGGCCACACCAGGGAGACAGCAGCCCTCCTCATCCAGACGTCTTCTGCCAGATCGTGGCATTTGACTGCCCCTGCCGAGAGGAGAGCAGAGATGCTTCTCCCCCGAAGAATCCCAGAGTTCCAGCCCAAGGCTGAAGGGAAGTCGCCGCTGGGGCTCTGGGCCCGTGGTGGCATTTGCTTATCCTACTGGGGTCTGGGAGGGCAGAGCTGGCTTCAGAGACGGCACTCAGATGGCTGGAGTGGGCCTTGCTCTGTGTCTTTAGGGAGCTGCGGTCCTGGGACAGAAGGCGGAAGGGCGGTGGGGTGACCTCCCTCCTGCTTCTACCTGATGCAGCTCACAGCCCTTCCCATGGGCAGGGTCTGGGGCAGCCCTGCTCAGCTGCACAGCACCCAGTCCAGCTGCACACTGCACTGCCCATGCCGCACTGCCCACACAGCGCTGCCCTCACTGTGCCATCCACACTGCACTGCCCACACTGTGCCATCCACACAGCTCTGCCCACACTGTGCCATCCACACAGCGCTGCCCACACTGTGCCATCCACGCCGCATTGCCCACACCAGCACTGCCCTCACAGCGCTGCCCTCACTGTGCCATCCACACTGCTCTGCCCACACCAGCACTGCCCACACTGTGCCATCCACGCCGCACTGCCCACACCAGCACTGCCCTCACAGCGCTGCCCTCACTGTGCCATCCACACCGCACTGCCCACACGAGCACTGCCCACACAGCGCTGCCCTCACTGTGCCATCCACACTGCACTGCCCACACTGTGCCATCCACACAGCGCTGCCCACACTGTGCCATCCACGCCGCACTGCCCACACCAGCACTGCCCTCACAGCGCTGCCCTCACTGTGCCATCCACACTGCTCTGCCCACACCAGCACTGCCCACACTGTGCCATCCACGCCGCACTGCCCACACCAGCACTGCCCTCACAGCGCTGCCCTCACTGTGCCATCCACACTGCACTGCCCACACCAGCACTGCCCACACTGTGCCATCCACGCCGCACTGCCCACACCAGCACTGCCCTCACAGCGCTGCCCTCACTGTGCCATCCACACTGCACTGCCCACACTGTGCCATCCACACAGCGCTGCCCACACTGTGCCATCCACGCCGCACTGCCCACACCAGCACTGCCCTCACAGCGCTGCCCTCACTGTGCCATCCACACTGCTCTGCCCACACCAGCACTGCCCACACTGTGCCATCCACGCCGCACTGCCCACACCAGCACTGCCCTCACAGCGCTGCCCTCACTGTGCCATCCACACTGCACTGCCCACACTAGCACTGCCCACACTGTGCCATCCACACAGCGCTGCCCACACTGTGCCATCCACGCCGCACTGCCCACACCAGCACTGCCCTCACAGCGCTGCCCTCACTGTGCCATCCACACTGCTCTGCCCACACCAGCACTGCCCACACTGTGCCATCCACGCCGCACTGCCCACACCAGCACTGCCCTCACAGCGCTGCCCTCACTGTGCCATCCACACCGCACTGCCCACACCAGCACTGCCCACACTGTGCCATCCACGCCGCACTGCCCACACCAGCACTGCCCTCACAGCGCTGCCCTCACTGTGCCATCCACACTGCTCTGCCCACACCAGCACTGCCCACACTGTGCCATCCACGCCGCACTGCCCACACCAGCACTGCCCTCACAGCGCTGCCCTCACTGTGCCATCCACACTGCTCTGCCCACACCAGCACTGCCCACACTGTGCCATCCACGCCGCACTGCCCACACCAGCACTGCCCTCACAGCGCTGCCCTCACTGTGCCATCCACACTGCTCTGCCCACACTGCACTGCCCACACTGTGCCATCCACACCGCACTGCCCACACTTGCACTCTGCAGGGTGTTGCAGGGGCTGGAGGTGCTTGCACCTGGGCCCTACCTGAGGGAGCTTGCAGTTCTCTTGAGGATATTAAAGTTACTCCTGTTGATCCTTTCACTTACAATTCTTGATGATTCCTATACTAAGAATGACTTTTATATTTTTATATGACTGAAAAAGTGAAATGAAGAAAAATAGTTTGTGACACAAGAACGTTACATGAAATTAATGATCAGGGTCTATAAATAAAGTCTAGTTGTAACACAGCTCTGCTTGTTCACTCGTGGCTGGTGGCTGGCTGCTTGGCTTGACTGGGGCAAAGCTGATTAGCTGTGAGAGAGACCATAGGTCGTGGAACCTAAAATGCCACCATATCCACTGCAGAGAAAGACCCCTGAGGAGACTGAAGCTCACGGAGGCAGCCAGCCCTGTGTCCCATGCACTCCCCAGGATGCGGCATCAGTGGGCAGCTTAATATGATGGATGAATGAGTAAATAAGTAGCGTAAGTCCTCAACTAAACAAGTATTCTGTAGGAGCATATCTGGTACACTAGGGGATTCCTGTGGCCCATTTGCAGGCTTTTCCCCCTCGGTTTATCTTTAACGTGTTTCCCTTTAGTGGTTCCAGAAACAAAAGCCCAGGGACAGTCCCTCCTCCTCCAGGAAGCCACCCTGGACTTCCATCCTGAGATCCATATCTCTCTCCACGCAATTCTGTGTTGTCCTCATAGCCTTGGACTTCTGGTAACAGAGCCTCTCCTGCAATCACTAACTTGTAAAAAGCTTCTTCTGTTCGGGACCCTGGAAGCTCCTGCATCTCCATTCAGGGTGAGACAAGGGGAATCTGTGAGTGATGCGTGCAGGGTCCCTTCCTAACTTTTCCTCCCCTTTTGCTGAGTGGACTCCCTTCACTCAGCAACCACAGACACCATCAGGATACTGAGCTTTGACACCAACGTTCTTGGACTTTCTGACAACCCAGATCAGTGGTCCTCAGCTGATCTTCCCAGGGTCCTTCCCGTCAGGGTACAAGCTCCTGTATTCTGCTTATACTACCTAGTTTTACCCTAGGGCTGCGGCGTGTTGGCCAGCTTAGTCGTTTGCTAGACCAGGACTCTGAACATCTGAGTGGAGCTCACCGCTGGACTCTGGGGAAAAAGAGGTCTCCAAACACAGGACATACAGCAGGCGGGCTAGCACAGCCTCATAGGTTGCATGCCGCCCCCAGTGGAGCATGGGTCAGAGGTCAACCCAACCACATATTCCCTACTCGTCCTAAACAGGAGTAAAAGTACCAACTTCTGTGAATTAGAATAAGAACTGCGTGGAGAACTGGAGAACAAAGAGCGTAGTCCCCAGCCTGCGGTGAGTATGTGATGAGTGTTCTCTCTTGGGCTCCACAGGGCAGAGGGCAGGGTCCCCTCTTTCCGTGTGATCCTGGTAGCTCCTGGCACACGGATGCATGGGGCAAGGGCTCATGTACAGGGATAATCAGTGATGAAAACAGTGGGGAACCTGTTGGCTGCTCAGCAACAAACAGACATAGCAACATAGCAACAAGTCATAGCAACAGACATAGCAACAAGTCTAGGGTTACTAGACTTCGCAACTAAAGATACAGGTGTTCCAGCTAAATCGAAGCTTGACATTATGGTATAGACTTATGCTGAAAAGGTATTCCTTGCTAATTTCTGAAATTCAATTTTAATTGAAGATCCTGTTTGTCCAGAAGCCATAGATAGCAGGGGTCTCGGCGTCACTGTACCGGGCAGATAGAGGTAGATAGCAGGTGGAGGGGCTCTCCATTTCTTCCCATCAGAAAGGGTGGGGAGGGGAGAACCTCCCGGATGGATCACGGTGAGTGGCTGCTCTCCTCCGTCTATGGACCAGGGTCCAGAGCATCTAACAAGGAAGACGTGGGGATTCATGTGAACTTGAGGAGAGACCAGGACGCTGTCTCCTCCTGACTCCTCCCTGCAATTCCTCCAGGCACTAGGAAGACACTCTGCTTGCTCTTCATGGCGTTTGAAAGTAAACTGAATTTGAGGCATCACTTTTCTTCCTCAAATTCAAGATATTTTATCCATATGGTAGTAACGTTTCTTATTATATGCCTGATCCGATGTGAACTTATTACATCTTATCCAAAATGCATAAACAAATTTCCTAAGCCTTCATGGAAACAAACATCACAGTTTGGTCTTCCTTTAATTTCACTTTAATGAATACTGAAGACCAAGCTCTTCTTCTCCCTTCTTGACAAGTGAGACCTTTCTCATTATTGTAATGGTTCTTAAGTCTTCCTGGTCAATTAGCAAAATATTTACTATTATTATTTATCATCCTCTTGATCATTTCTCACACAGCTTTGCATGCAGCAAAAACTGCTCAGAGATAGCACCACCAATTAAAAGGTAAAACAAGCCTGGAGAATTCTTTCTTAGTAATACGTTATCCATTAAATACCACTGAAGCTGTTCTTCTTGTAAAACGTATGTCAACATAATCTCAAATACTTTTTATAAAGTACCAGTAGTAAGACATTAAAAATGACAAAAATGTCTTTAATCTATAAAAAATATAATCGCCTGAGATCATCTGCTGCACAATGAAATAAATATTACCCAGACGGGTTTATCCAGCCGGCAACTGTACCACGGGGCAGGAAGACTATTATTTTCTAATAGATCATCAATGACTGTTGTATCATTTCTTCTCCCTTCAAGGGAGAGGAATGGTCTCATGATCCCTAACCCATGAAGAATATCACAACATATCCCCTCCTTTGGGAGAAAACAAACACACTGGATTTTGGAAGCTAAAATATGCCTGTCAAGTCAATCAGTTCATAGACTATGGTTGGCAAGTGCGGGTGGAGGAGGGAAGGATTGGGAATTTGGGATTAGCAGACGCAAACTAGGATACATAGGACGGAAAAACAAGACGATCCTACCAAACAGCACACGGAACTTATTCAATATCCTGTGATAAACAGAAAAGAATATGGAAAATGTGTATATATGTATAACTGAATCACTTTGCTGCACAGCAGAAAACGCGACATTGTAAATCAATTACACTTCAATAAAATACAAGGTTTTAAAAAAAAAACTGCTTTAAAGAGCCAAAGAGAGAGACAGGGAAGTAAGGATACACTGATTTGCACTGTAGCAGTCGGAGTCTTTGTCCCAGTCAAATACGAAGACAATTAGGCAAACACAATCTCAGGTCAATGGACACGTCCGTCCGCCACTCCAGAGGTGCTCACTCGGTTCAGACGAAGGAGAAATGCACACGCAGCGGGGGCAGGATATGAACGCGCGGCCCTTCTGGGGGCCCATCCAGGGCGGCCGGAAGAGGACACCGCGCGGCGAGGAAGCAAAGGGCTGTGCCAGCCGTAGTGCTGGGAGGCAGGGCTCCCCAGCTCGGCCAGGGGCCCCACGCACAGTGAGCGGGGCAGCAGCCAGTAGAGTTCTGGTTGGGTTCATCTGGATAATAAAGAAGTCTCCTGGAGATGCATGGAGAGTTTGTTTACTCTGCACTGAAGGCTCAGTGTGTTTCAAGCCTTCGTTTGCCCCAGCTTGTATTTGTGAAGAGTCGCAAAGAGTGGACACGACTGAGCGACTGAACTGTATTTTCTGAAAGGTGGTCAGCTTGGGAGCCACACAAAGCTGTGAAATAGCATTTTCCCCGGAGACTCCCGTGGACAGAGGATCGTGAGGGGCTACAGTCCGTAGGGTCGCCCAGAGTCGGGCACGACTGAAGCGACTTATCACGCACGCACACACGGAGTCTTTGAAGCTCTTAATGTTCCAGTGAGCAGAGCAGCTTGACTGCGCCCTTAACTTCCTTTTCTCTTTGAAGAATCCTACCCAGAGGTGACTCTCAGCGCTGAGCGCTGACTGTCCAGGGAGACGCGGATGGTCTTGGGTTGGAGGGCATGAACGTGAGTCCTCACGTCTCGCAGAGCACGCCTCAGCTAAAGAGTGGACTGTTCCTGGTGCCTTCCCCAACGAAACTCAGCTTTCCCTTTGCACCTCTGCCTGCAGCCACAGCCCCATCTGCGAGTCCCGCTGCCTTTGGAACAATGAGCAATGGTTACAGCAGTCAGCACACCCCGGCATCTCTCAGCTGCTTTCCCCAGGAGCCTCCTGCATCTTGTCCCCATGGCCTCTGTGACCCTGCAGCAGAAGAGAACCTCAGCCCGCGTCCAGGGCACCAGACCCAAGGCAGGGCCTCCAAGGACGCCTGCAACCCGGGCCCCCGCCTTCTGTTCATGCGGTCCTCACCCCAGCCCCCCTGATGCTCAGGTCATAGTCATCCTCCCAGGCCCGTGTGGTCCCAACACCCCCACCACCCCTTCTGCAATAATTCTGCCCAGAGGACAGCCCGGACCACAGACACGGCTCAGAGCCTGACTATCCTGCGGCTCTGGGGCTGCTTTCCTGCTTCATGTCTCACATCCTGATGAGACTGCCTGCTGCTCTTGGGGGAAAATAGAGTCTTCCTCCCCCACCGTGGACAAAGCAAAGAAGAAGTCTCGGTCCAAACACGCTGATAGCACCACTGAGCCTATGCTCCGGAGCCTGCAAGCCGCAGCCGCGGAGCCCGGGAGCTGCGGCGACTGAAGCCGCGTGCCTGGAGCCTGTGCTCTGCGACAGGGGAGCCCCTTCAGTGGGAGGCCCACAGACCTCAGCCAGAGGGGAGCCCCTGCCCGCCGCACCGCGTGCGGCATCGAAGACTCATGCAGCCAGAAATAAATAAACAATTTAAAAAAAAGAAAGTGTTGATGGCAGGAGGCAGTAACACAGGACACCCTCAGGCCACATCCACTGGTGTAAGAAACGCCCAGGCCCGTGGACTGTCCCTTACACGGAACGCCTGCAGTGAGACGGGAACCGGAACGCAAAACCTGGTCGGCTGAACGGGCTGGTGCCGTGACGGTTTCCAAGGCATGAACACTGGAAATAGCATTAAAACCCCAGCTTCCTTAAGAACCAACCTAGAATGGAACTAAATCCAAAGCGTTGTTAACCATGTACAGAGTGGTGTGCAGTGCACACCCTGCCAGCGGCGTGCTCTCCCATCAGGTCGCGGCTCCATTACGGGACCTTTGCTTCTAGGGGAGTGACTGTGGTGCAGTAGTGAAAACCCACCAGGATAAACTTGAGGCAGACATCATGGGCTTCAGATAACTGCACGGGAAAAAAAACAAAAGCATGCAGTATCTCTATGTGAGTCACCGGATTCAGAATGGACATTTTCTAAATCTGACAGTGAGCTCTGAGGATTATAAGTGAACAGGAAGCACCCACCACAAAGTCGAGTTAAGAAAGTCAGCTGTGCACGAGCCGCCTGGCCTGGGGGCTGTAGGAGAAGAAGGGGGCTTCAGTGAGGACGTGGGGAGAAGCAGCCTTGCTTAATTCTTGGCTCATCAGAAATCCCTTCCGGGTCCTGTCAAGTTGGGGTGTTACATTCTAAGAGGTTCTTGATAAATTGCACCTGCCCCAGGGGTGACCAGATGGTGAGAGACCATGATCTCTGTCATCAACATGCGTGTTCCAAAGACTAACAAGCTCTCTTCTGAAGAAAAGCAGGTAGCCAGGATAAGCATGGTCTTCATCACAAATGTTCTGAGCTGCCTCCAAGGACACCAGGATCCAGGGCCACCGGAAGGGAGACACAAAGGAGGGTGGGATGAGACCTTTGCAACAGCTGAGCTGGACACCTCACAGTGGAGTTTGGAAGTGGGGTCACATTCCCAGGGATGCTGAGAAGTGGGGCAACCAGCCACGGAGATGTAGTGGGGAAGCCAGGGCGGGGCTGACCCCTGGGGCCATACCCACCCCTGGAGGGCAGAATAGAGCGTGCCAAGGACCTCGGAGGTCGGGATGGAGGAGCCATCATTCCTGCCGGGGATGTGCTCACCCCCAACCGGGAAAGACCAAGCTAAGTGGTCTTCCAGCAGTGGGGGCCTGGGACCACAATCCAGGGGAAGTGTCTGGGCCACAGACTCATCCAAGGATGGTGTGCCTGCTCCCCAAAACCCTCTGCAGGCTCCCGAGTCTGGCTCCCTGGACCCAGGCTGTGTGGCGTGGGGGACCCCGATGGCCCCAGATCCCCAAAACCCTGCAGCCCCTCTGCAGGTCCCCAAGTCTGGCTCCCTGGGCCCAGGCCCTGTGGCACGGGGGACCCCAACGGCCCCAGACTGGGGGTGTCAGGCCACAGGGGAGACTTGGGCTGGACATGCCAGCAGTACTCACCCTTCCCCAGGCAGGCGTTGGTCAAGATCATACCAGAAAAAGGGTCTTTCCAGGTAAAGCTGAGCCGGTGGGAAGATACCGCATCTCCCACCAGGCCAGGCAAACCTGACTTCCTCTCGCTCCCTCTTACTCACTTTGGGAAGGAAGGTGTGCAGTTACAGACTCGATGTGTAGTGACCTTGGGCTGGAAATGACGGGACTGGAGCCACGGCTCAGGGGCTGAGGTCACACAGGGCAGCTGGGCACTGGGATCCTGTGTGCGGCCTTCCACTACTCAGATCTGTCATCTTCGGCAAGTCAGTCCTGGTATTGTGAAATTCTAGATGGTTCTGCTCAGAAAGCCATCCGGCTCTTAAATTTTCTGTGTATGTTATTATATTTGGTCTGTATTTAAACTGCACTTTGATTTGCAGAATCTAAGGGTCAGATTCATCGGAAAAGACCCTGATACTGGGAATGATTGAAGGCAGGAGGAGAAGGGGATGACAGAGAATGAGATGGTTCGATAGCATCACAGATGGAATGGACATGAATCTGAGCAAACTCTGGGAGATGGTGAAGGACAGGGGTTGCTGTCCTTGGGGTTGCAGAGTCAGATGCAACTTAGCGACTGAACAGCAGCAAAGGGATAGAAGAATCCAGGCACGAAATGCTACACCTTCTATGCTGTGAAAACTTTTCCATAGTAGCGTAAGAAGCAACATTTTATAAACCTTTAATTTTCTGTTAAAAATGCGTGGCCAGTAAGGGTGAGTTAATGGAATTCATTTATTAAATAAGGCAAATGTCCCTGGAGGAAGTCTTCTCTTCCTCGATATTCCACAAACTCCCCTAAATCTATTAATAGAAAACCACTATCTTGCTTATACTTAAAAACAAAAGTTCGGTTTTCACATCAACGTTATTCCAGGTCCATCATATTTTGTCTGCAATTTATTCTAATTTTCTTTCACCCTTTCAGTCGTCCACTTACAAAGCCGGATGTGCCCCAACATAAAGAGATGCAGAGTTTATATAGAACGTGTGTGGCTGGGTAATCAATGCACGCTCTAGAAAGCTGCTACATTTTTAATAGAACTTTTGTTTTAGTTGAGTCTTTAAGCTGATTAGTGAGGATGGCGGGGTTTTAATTGGGGTTCTCATTTTCTTTGGGCCTTTGGGAGACATCACTTTTTTTTTTTCCATCCCACATAGCTAATCAGTCATGAAAATCTTCCCAGAAAGAGTTTTGTTCTTCCTTTATTCAGAGAGAGAGTTCTCCAGTTCTGGTCAAGGCAGGTTAGCATTCTGTACAAAAGATATCTTAATGATGGCAACATAATGTATGCGTTTCTCACCTTTGGACCCGAGAAAACGGAAGAGTATCTTTTTTTTTTTTTTAACAGCCAATTTTTGCAAAGCATTCAGCCCTAACTTCATTATGAGCTCGACTTGTCCAAATCCTTACAAGTGTGGGTGCCTTTGACAGCCCCTCCCGCCTGGGCCTCTGAGTGGCAGTGCGAACGGGACTCTCCATCACGGCAGGAATGCATTTATGATCATGCAGTGCTTAAGTCTGTTTTCATTTCTCGTTTTATGGAAAATGCAGCGGTAATCCCTTTAGAATTCCCCACAGCTTAAATCTCAGAGACCGTTCACGGCGTCTCTTAATGTCTCAAGGGTCCTTCAAGTCGCGTAAGCCCCATATTCAACAGGTAAAGCCCACTTTGTTCTATAGACATGGCTGGAAATAATGTGAAATTAAAGATTTAATCTTCTGGGGGCACCTCAGCCTTTCCGTAGTCTGTCACAAAGAAACTAAAAAGTCTAGCACCTTTTCAGCAAGGAGAAAAGTCTCTGATTGGCAGGAGCGGGGGCATTGATCCCCAAAACTATGTTGCTAAAAATTTTTATTAATGCAATTAGGCAAAAAGGCCACTGTCCAGCCCCAAATGTTGGGGGAGACGTCATGTCACGATGAAATTTGCTTCCATTATTAACCTAATTGATGGGATTTATGTTCAGAGCAGGGGAAGAAAAAAGGAATCAAACTTTGGTGACAAATTAAGTACTTTTTTTGCTCTCAAGGAAACCTAATTCCGCCAACACAAATTAGAAAGGGTGGTCAAGGCCCCACTGATATGAGAGGAAGGATTAGATAAGGAGAGACTGCGCTGACCTGAATGCACCGCTTGTGAGTTCCATCAGCGTGCACCATCGGGCCATGCAATGGGTGTTCTCGACCTAGTCTATAGCATGAAGTAATTTTCCATATTGAGACTTTTTTGGAAATGTGTTAGAAAAACATCAAGAAATGAGTGCTATGTCATTTATGGAACCCTGTCCGACACCCTTACTGTTTAGCTTTTTATCCAGACATCCTGCCAGTGAGTCCAGGGCTGGCCTGGGTGGCATGGCCTGTTGGTTCCTGCCTCCCTTTGCTTCTTGTAGGGAGCAGGTCTGCCCCTGCACTGTTTGGCG
>SJYW01011961.1:117233-131647 GCA_006410735.1 Raphicerus campestris
CACTGCTCTGCCCACACCAGCACTGCCCACACTGTGCCATCCACACAGTGCTGCCCACACTGTGCCATCCACGCTGCACTGCCCACACCAGCACTGCTCATACTGTGCCATCCACGCCGCACTGCCCACACCAGCACTGCCCTCACTGTGCCATCCACACAGCGCTGCCCACACTGTGCCATCCATACAGCGCTGCCCACACTGTGCCATCCACACTGCTCTGCCCACACTGCACTGCCCACACTGTGCCATCCACACCGCACTGCCCACACTTGCACTCTGCAGGGTGTTGCAGGGGCTGGAGGTGCTTGCACCTGGGCCCTACCTGAGGGAGCTTGCAGTTCTCTTGAGGATATTAAAGTTACTCCTGTTGATCCTTTCACTTACAATTCTTGATGATTCCTATACTAAGAATGACTTTTATATTTTTATATGACTGAAAAAGTGAAATGAAGAAAAATAGTTTGTGACACAAGAACGTTACATGAAATTAATGATCAGGGTCTATAAATAAAGTCTAGTTGTAACACAGCTCTGCTTGTTCACTCGTGGCTGGTGGCTGGCTGCTTGGCCTGACTGGGGCAAAGCTGATTAGCTGTGAGAGAGACCATAGGTCGTGGAACCTAAAATGCCACCATATCCACTGCAGAGAAAGACCCCTGAGGAGACTGAAGCTCACGGAGGCAGCCAGCCCTGTGTCCCATGCACTCCCCAGGATGCGGCATCAGTGGGCAGCTTAATATGATGGATGAATGAGTAAATAAGTAGCGTAAGTCCTCAACTAAACAAGTATTCTGTAGGAGCATATCTGGTACACTAGGGGATTCCTGTGGCCCATTTGCAGGCTTTTCCCCCTCGGTTTATCTTTAACGTGTTTCCCTTTAGTGGTTCCAGAAACAAAAGCCCAGGGACAGTCCCTCCTCCTCCAGGAAGCCACCCTGGACTTCCATCCTGAGATCCATATCTCTCTCCACGCAATTCTGTGTTGTCCTCATAGCCTTGGACTTCTGGTAACAGAGCCTCTCCTGCAATCACTGACTTGTAAAAAGCTTCTTCTGTTCGGGACCCTGGAAGCTCCTGCATCTCCATTCAGGGTGAGACCAGGGGAATCTGTGAGTGATGCGTGCAGGGTCCCTTCCTAACTTTTCCTCCCCTTTTGTTGAGTGGACTCCCTTCACTCAGCAACCACAGACACCATCAGGATACTGAGCTTTGACACCAACGTTCTTGGACTTTCTGACAACCCAGATCAGTGGTCCTCAGCTGATCTTCCCAGGGTCCTTCCCGTCAGGGTACAAGCTCCTGTATTCTGCTTATACTACCTAGTTTTACCCTAGGGCTGCGGCGTGTTGGCCAGCTTAGTCATTTGCTAGACCAGGACTCTAAACATCTGAGTGGAGCTCACCGCTGGACTCTGGGGAAAAAGAGGTCTCCAAACACAGGACATACAGCAGGCGGGCTAGCACAGCCTCATAGGTTGCATGCCGCCCCCAGTGGAGCATGGGTCAGAGGTCAACCCAACCACATATTCCCTACTCGTCCTAAACAGGAGTAAAAGTACCAACTTCTGTGAATTAGAATAAGAACTGCGTGGAGAACTGGAGAACAAAGAGCGTAGTCCCCAGCCTGCGGTGAGTATGTGATGAGTGTTCTCTCTTGGGCTCCACAGGGCAGAGGGCAGGGTCCCCTCTTTCCGTGTGATCCTGGTAGCTCCTGGCACACGGATGCATGGGGCAAGGGCTCATGTACAGGGATAATCAGTGATGAAAACAGTGGGGAACCTGTTGGCTGCTCAGCAACAAACAGACATAGCAACATAGCAACAAGTCATAGCAACAGACATAGCAACAAGTCTAGGGTTACTAGACTTCGCAACTAAAGATACAGGTGTTCCAGCTAAATCGAAGCTTGACATTATGGGATAGACTTATGCTGAAAAGGTATTCCTTGCTAATTTCTGAAATTCAATTTTAATTGAAGATCCTGTTTGTCCAGAAGCCATAGATAGCAGGGGTCTCGGCGTCACTGTACCGGGCAGATAGAGGTAGATAGCAGGTGGAGGGGCTCTCCATTTCTTCCCATCAGAAAGGGTGGGGAGGGGAGAACCTCCCGGATGGATCACGGTGAGTGGCTGCTCTCCTCCGTCTATGGACCAGGGTCCAGAGCATCTAACAAGGAAGACGTGGGGATTCATGTGAACTTGAGGAGAGACCAGGAAGCTGTCTCCTCCTGACTCCTCCCTGCAATTCCTCCAGGCACTAGGAAGACACTCTGCTTGCTCTTCATGGCGTTTGAAAGTAAACTGAATTTGAGGCATCACTTTTCTTCCTCAAATTCAAGATATTTTATCCGTATGGTAGTAACGTTTCTTATTATATGCCTGATCCGATGTGAACTTATTACATCTTATCCAAAATGCATAAACAAATTTCCTAAGCCTTCATGGAAACAAACATCACAGTTTGGTCTTCCTTTAATTTCACTTTAATGAATACTGAAGACCAAGCTCTTCTTCTCCCTTCTTGACAAGTGAGACCTTTCTCATTATTGTAATGGTTCTTAAGTCTTCCTGGTCAATTAGCAAAATATTTACTATTATTATTTATCATCCTCTTGATCATTTCTCACACAGCTTTGCATGCAGCAAAAACTGCTCAGAGATAGCACCACCAATTAAAAGGTAAAACAAGCCTGGAGAATTCTTTCTTAGTAATACGTTATCCATTAAATACCACTGAAGCTGTTCTTCTTGTAAAACGTATGTCAACATAATCTCAAATACTTTTTATAAAGTACCAGTAGTAAGACATTAAAAATGACAAAAATGTCTTTAATCTATAAAAAATATAATCGCCTGAGATCATCTGCTGCACAATGAAATAAATATTACCCAGACGGGTTTATCCAGCCGGCAACTGTACCACGGGGCAGGAAGACTATTATTTTCTAATAGATCATCAATGACTGTTGTATCATTTCTTCTCCCTTCAAGGGAGAGGAATGGTCTCATGATCCCTAACCCATGAAGAATATCACAACATATCCCCTCCTTTGGGAGAAAACAAACACACTGGATTTTGGAAGCTAAAATATGCCTGTCAAGTCAATCAGTTCATAGACTATGGTTGGCAAGTGCGGGTGGAGGAGGGAAGGATTGGGAATTTGGGATTAGCAGACGCAAACTAGGATACATAGGACGGAAAAACAAGACGATCCTACCAAACAGCACACGGAACTTATTCAATATCCTGTGATAAACAGAAAAGAATATGGAAAATGTGTATATATGTATAACTGAATCACTTTGCTGCACAGCAGAAAACGCGACATTGTAAATCAATTACACTTCAATAAAATACAAGGTTTTAAAAAAAAAACTGCTTTAAAGAGCCAAAGAGAGAGACAGGGAAGTAAGGATACACTGATTTGCACTGTAGCAGTCGGAGTCTTTGTCCCAGTCAAATACGAAGACAATTAGGCAAACACAATCTCAGGTCAATGGACACGTCCGTCCGCCACTCCAGAGGTGCTCACTCGGTTCAGACGAAGGAGAAATGCACACGCAGCGGGGGCAGGATATGAACGCGCGGCCCTTCTGGGGGCCCATCCAGGGCGGCCGGAAGAGGACACCGCGCGGCGAGGAAGCAAAGGGCTGTGCCAGCCGTAGTGCTGGGAGGCAGGGCTCCCCAGCTCGGCCAGGGGCCCCACGCACAGTGAGCGGGGCAGCAGCCAGTAGAGTTCTGGTTGGGTTCATCTGGATAATAAAGAAGTCTCCTGGAGATGCATGGAGAGTTTGTTTACTCTGCACTGAAGGCTCAGTGTGTTTCAAGCCTTCGTTTGCCCCAGCTTGTATTTGTGAAGAATCGCAAAGAGTGGACACGACTGAGCGACTGAACTGTATTTTCTGAAAGGTGGTCAGCTTGGGAGCCACACAAAGCTGTGAAATAGCATTTTCCCCGGAGACTCCCGTGGACAGAGGATCGTGAGGGGCTACAGTCCGTAGGGTCGCCCAGAGTCGGGCACGACTGAAGCGACTTATCACGCACGCACACACGGAGTCTTTGAAGCTCTTAATGTTCCAGTGAGCAGAGCAGCTTGACTGCGCCCTTAACTTCCTTTTCTCTTTGAAGAATCCTACCCAGAGGTGACTCTCAGCGCTGAGCGCTGACTGTCCAGGGAGACGCGGATGGTCTTGGGTTGGAGGGCATGAACGTGAGTCCTCACGTCTCGCAGAGCACGCCTCAGCTAAAGAGTGGACTGTTCCTGGTGCCTTCCCCAACGAAACTCAGCTTTCCCTTTGCACCTCTGCCTGCAGCCACAGCCCCATCTGCGAGTCCCGCTGCCTTTGGAACAATGAGCAATGGTTACAGCAGTCAGCACACCCCGGCATCTCTCAGCTGCTTTCCCCAGGAGCCTCCTGCATCTTGTCCCCATGGCCTCTGTGACCCTGCAGCAGAAGAGAACCTCAGCCCGCNGAGCACACCACGGCATCTCTCAGCTGCTTTCCCCAGGAGCCTCCTGCATCTTGTCCCCATGGCCTCCGTGACCCTGCAGCAGAAGAGAACCTCAGCCCGCGTCCAGGGCACCAGACCCAAGGCAGGGCTTCCAAGGACGCCTGCAACCCGGGCCCCCGCCTTCTGTTCATGCGGTCCTCACCCCAGCCTCCCTGATGCTCAGGTCATAGTCATCCTCCCAGGCCCGTGTGGTCCCCACACCCCCACCACCCCTTCTGCAATAATTCTGCCCAGAGGACAGCCCGGACCACAGACACGGCTCAGAGCCTGACTATCCTGCGGCTCTGGGGCTGCTTTCCTGCTTCATGTCTCACATCCTGATGAGACTGCCTGCTGCTCTTGGGGGAAAATAGAGTCTTCCTCCCCCACCGTGGACAAAGCAAAGAAGAAGTCTCGGTCCAAACACGCTGATAGCACCACTGAGCCTATGCTCCGGAGCCTGCAAGCCGCAGCCGCGGAGCCCGGGAGCTGCGGCGACTGAAGCCGCGTGCCTGGAGCCTGTGCTCTNAACCTTGGACAAAGCAAAGAAGAAGACTCGGTCCAAACACGCTGATAGCACCACTGAGCCTATGCTCCGGAGCCTGCAAGCCGCAGCCGCGGGGCCCAGGAGCTGCGGCGACTGAAGCCGCGTGCGTGGAGCCTGTGCTCTGCAACAGGGGAGCCCCTTCAGTGGGAGGCCCACAGACCTCAGCCAGAGGGGGAGCCCCTGCCTGCCGCACCACGTGTGGCATCGAAGACTCATGCAGCCAGAAATAAATAAACAATTTTTAAAAAAGAAAGTGTTGATGGCAGGCGGCAGTAACACAGGACACCCTCAGGCCACATCCACTGGTGTAAGAAACGCCCAGGCCTGTGGACTGTCCCTTACACGGAACGCCTGCAGTGAGACGGAAACCGGAACGCAAAACCTGATCGGCTGAACGGGCTGGTGCCGTGACGGTTTCCAAGGCATGAACACTGGAAATAGCATTAAAACCCCAGCTTCCTTAAGAACCAACCTAGAATGGAACTAAATCCAAAGCGTTGTTAACCATGTACAGAGTGGTGTGCAGTGCACACCCTGCCAGCGGCGTGCTCTCCCATCAGGTCGCNGACCAAGACAAGATGGAATTGTCTGACTCACAAGAAAGTGATGGAAGGCAAGTTCTCTCTCCCAGGCCTCCTAGTCCATGGTCCCTCTTGACACCTCCAGGAACCTGCCTTGGCATCACCACCAATGCTGTTGGCTCCTGACCCACCCCTATCCCCCACAGCTGGGCAGACGCACCAGCCTTCCCAGGTCCCCGGGGGCCCGTGCGTCCTTACCGCAGCTCATGCCCTCTCTTTCACTTTTCCTAGATGACTGAGCAGAGTCTACTCAGGAAAGAAAACCCACTCCAGATTTTCAGAGAAACATCAACACGGNGGTCCCCGGGGGCCCGTGCGTCCTTACCGCAGCTCATGCCCTCTCTTTCACTTTTCCTAGATGACTGAGCAGAGTCTACTCAGGAAAGAAAACCCACTCCAGATTTTCAGAGAAACATCAACACGGAAAACGATTATGAGGATTAAGCAGGACCAGAGGACTGGAGAGGGGCGAGGGGGATGGTGAGGCTGTACCTGCAGGAAGCAGCCTCTGCTTGGGCAGAGGCCGGGGTGGCAAGAATCTTGGGGTTTGCAGGAGGAGCTCAGCAGAGTGACTGAGAGGAGGGCCCAGCACGGTACTGCAGACAGACAGGAAGCGAGTGCTGCTGATCTCTGGGGGGGCCACCAGGAACGGAGGCAAAGAGCACGGCTCCCCATCTCCCCTGGGCTGCAGGGTTCCCGATGTGGGCTCGCCCCTGCAGGGACCCAGCTGGCCAAGGAGACAGGGCAGGACATTCCCTCCCCCACCCCACCGTCCCCCAGGGCTGAGTCTGGAGGTAAAGCTGAGCCAAGAGCCTTGGTCATTGACTTGGGATGTCTGACTTGCGGTGTTCCTCATCACTCTCTTCTGAAGCAGGTACTGGAACGCCCAGGCCCCTCCCTTTCAAGCTCAGGCAGAGCTGCTGTGGACCCTGCTAGCCACCCTACCTCAGGCTCCCTCCAGCGCTCAGGGAGCCATCTGGCCCAGCCCTGAGGCCCTCCCCCGTCTCACAGATGCCGCTCGGTAACTCATGTTTCCTGCACACTCCTTCCAAAACCCACCTGCCCCAAGCCCTTCCTTGGGACATGCTCTTCCCACAAGCCAGAGGCCCCTCCGTCTGGAGTCCAGTGGCTATCACGTGCAAACCACGTGAGCCAGTGGCCAATGTAAGGTTTTCCCAGCAGTATGAGGCTCGAGGGGCTCTTGTGGGAAATTAGAAGCTTGGTGGGTTGGGGGAACCCATTGGCCTGAGTTTCTATTTTCCAGCCTGCATAAAGCTATTATTCTGAGTCTTGCTGCTTCTCTACTTTTGTCCCTAAGCCACTGTCTCATGGTCCCTGGTGATGCCNCTCTTGTGGGAAATTAGGAGCTTGGTGGGTTGGGGGAACCCATTGGCCTGAGTTTCTATTTTCCAGCCTGCATAAAGCTATTATTCTGAGTCTTGCTGCTTCTCTACTTTTGTCCCTAAGCCACTGTCTCATGGTCCCTGGTGATGCCACACGGCACCTCAGAGAGAAGACGGCTTGTGTGTTACCCCATGGGGCCGAGAAACAAAAGATGGGATGAGTGGAGACTCTCTGAATGTCCCCACCTGGCCTTCCTGCCTATCTGTCTGTCTTATGTCAGCTCTGTCCTGTCGAGCCCTCCCCCCACCCCCCCTTAAAACCGCTGTCCACACGATGCATTTCCACGGCAGCTCTTGGATGGATGGATGGCTGCTTTACAGCGCTGTGTTATGCAGTGTGTTACGCGATGTGCCGTGTTCTGTCTGCCGTGTAAGGATGCAGCTTAGCTAAAGGTTGCATATACATCCCCTCTTTCCTGGACCGCCCTCACACCCCTCTAAGCCATCACAGCGCACAGAGCTGGGCTCCCGATTCATCCCACCCTCCCCTTCCCCCCACATCCAGTCTTTTCTCTACGTCTGCATCTCTGCTCCTGCCTGCAGATAGGCTCATCCGTACTATTTTTCTACATGTGATACATACCCTGTAATATACAATATTTGTTTTTCTCTTTCTGTCTTACTTCACTCTGTCCGACAGACTCTTGATCAAGATTTCAGCCTGTTTTTAATGGAAAGGGCCTGTGTCTACCAACACCTGCTCACATCCATAATAAAACACTCAAGCCACCTGAGCCCAGATTAGATTCAAATCTGAGATGACAACTCCTTGACTTTCTTCTATAGAGTACTTTGACCATCTACGCCCTTTTCCCTCCAGGCAGTGAAAATAATTGTGTGGCTCAGAAGCAAAAGGTCTCATCAGACATAAAATAGATAAAAGCACCACCTCCTCTTCCAGAGGGTGACGTTTTTCTGAAGAATGGGAGCCTTCCATGTGTCTGCTACATATCCGTGCAGAAGCAGTGCCGGGCAGTGGACTCGAGAAAACACAGACCGTCGCTGATGCGCTGAGAGCTGGTCTTGGACAGGGGCAGTGACGGCAGCGGTCTGCCTCTTCTCTGAGCTCCGTAGACGCGTGTGCACCAATAAACTTCAGGTCTGGGCGCCACATCTGAGGCCGATGGCTCCCGGAGGTCAGGCGTCTGACAACCACGCCAGATAGAGTGGAAGGAGCGAGTAAGCGTGTTTCAGAGGGAGGAACAGGTGAGTGAGCAGAGATGCAAGGTGGGGGGCAATCCCAGTGTAGGGGAGGGGCCGGTGTCTGTCCGTTGTCGCCCAGGTCAGAGCTAGGACCAGGGTGTGGGAATTCGGGGCACAGATTCTGGTTCACGTCAGGAAGAATTGCCAACAGCTGGAGCTAGAAAGGAGCTACAAGGTTCTGAGCCGGTGCTGTTGAGACTGGCCTTGGGGTCTCCTATGGATTAGAATCNGCCGTGTAAGGATGCAGCTTAGCTAAAGGTTGCATATACATCCCCTCTTTCCTGGACCGCCCTCACACCCCTCTAAGCCATCACAGCGCACAGAGCTGGGCTCCCGATTTGTCCCACCCTCCCCTTCCCCCCACATCCAGTCTTTTCTCTACGTCTGCATCTCTGCTCCTGCCTGCAGATAGGCTCATCCGTACTATTTTTCTACATGTGATACATACCCTGTAATATACAATATTTGTTTTTCTCTTTCTGTCTTACTTCACTCTGTCCGACAGACTCTTGATCAAGATTTCAGCCTGTTTTTAATGGAAAGGGCCTGTGTCTACCAACACCTGCTCACATCCATAATAAAACACTCAAGCCACCTGAGCCCAGATTAGATTCAAATCTGAGATGACAACTCCTTGACTTTCTTCTATAGAGTACTTTGACCATCTACGCCCTTTTCCCTCCAGGCAGTGAAAATAATTGTGTGGCTCAGAAGCAAAAGGTCTCATCAGACATAAAATAGATAAAAGCACCACCTCCTCTTCCAGAGGGTGACGTTTTTCTGAAGAATGGGAGCCTTCCATGTGTCTGCTACATATCCGTGCAGAAGCAGTGCCGGGCAGTGGACTCGAGAAAACACAGACCGTCGCTGATGCGCTGAGAGCTGGTCTTGGACAGGGGCAGTGACGGCAGCGGTCTGCCTCTTCTCTGAGCTCCGTAGACGCGTGTGCACCAATAAACTTCAGGTCTGGGCGCCACATCTGAGGCCGATGGCTCCCGGAGGTCAGGCGTCTGACAACCACGCCAGATAGAGTGGAAGGAGCGAGTAAGCGTGTTTCAGAGGGAGGAACAGGTGAGTGAGCAGAGATGCAAGGTGGGGGGCAATCCCAGTGTAGGGGAGGGGCCGGTGTCTGTCCGTCGTCGCCCAGGTCAGAGCTAGGACCAGGGTGTGGGAATTCGGGGCACAGATTCTGGTTCACGTCAGGAAGAATTGCCAACAGCTGGAGCTAGAAAGGAGCTACAAGGTTCTGAGCCGGTGCTGTTGAGACTGGCCTTGGGGTCTCCTATGGATTAGAATCCAGGTGCATCTAGATAAGCCTTTAATGTTCTGGGCACCTCTGACAGTGTCTAGGTCGGCTGGGTCTACCCTCCAAAATTGGACCCTCACCAACCTTATTAGCTGTTGCCTAGCAATGGCAACCCACTCCAGTGTTCTTGCCTGGAGAATCCCAGGGATGGGGGAGCCCGATGGGCTGCCATCTACGGGGTTGCACAGAGTCGGACACGACTGAGCGACTTAGCAGCAGCAGCACGTTGCATATGTGCGTGCCAAGTTGATTCAGTCATGTTCGACTCTGCAGCCCCATGGACTGCAGCCCGCCGGGCTCCTCTGTCCATGGGATTCTCCAGGCGAGAATACTGGAGTGGGCTGCCGTCTCCTACCCCAGGGGATCTTCCTGATCCAGAGACTGAACCCTCGTGTCTTGCGTCTCCTGCATTGGCAGGTGACTTCTTTACCACTAGCGTCACCTGGCCAGCCTGCTTAGCATCTTACTCCATCGCAAATGCTTGGAAAGTGACTATTTATTTTGTTAGAAGCTTTTCCTCCTCAGTGTAATTCTTAACATGTCTGTGTTTGTATTTGGTGTTTGCATTTTCTCCATTCTGTTTCCAGGCTTTCGATCCTCTTTATGGCCGCTACTCTGAGCTCCTCCTCTGGTGCTCTGCCTTGTCCTCCTCGCTTATCGGGGCTTCTGTGTGCCTAGTTTGTGCCTTCGTGTGTGTAGCATTTCTCCGCCTTTTCATTGTTTTTCTTTAAGTGATTGGGCTTGAGGTCTCCTTCCCCAGCCTTCAAGGTTGCATGCTTCCTTCCTGTTGGGTTCTGCCTGCCTGAGGTTGGTCCATGGTCCGTGTCAGCACGCGCAGGGCGAGATTTGGGCTGTGGTTTTGCTTGCTTGTCTTTTTTCCCTCTGGTGGGCAGGACTGGGTGAGGTGGGCTGCTGTCTGCTGATGGCTGGGTGTGTATTTTTGTCTGTGTTGTTAAGTGAGGCGTCCTGCACAAGATGCCATGGGTGGTTGGCTGATGCAGGGTCTTGTGTTCAAGTGGCTCCCTTTGTGCGAGTTCTTACTATCTGATACTCCCTAGGGTTAGTTCTCTGGGAGTCTAAGGTCTTAGACTCAGTGCTTCCACTCCAAAGGCTCAAGGCTTGATCTCGGGTCAGGGACGAAGATTCCACAAGTGGTTTGTTATGGCATTAAGTGAGATTAAAACAAATATCCAAAGGTGAACCCCGGACAAATGGCAATTACAATACCAGGCAAACAATATTTAAAATAATGGAATATACACATAAACATATATGCCCACAAGCAAAGTGAAAACAGCCCAACTAAAATATAGTACAGAAGACTGACCCAGCGAACAAAGGAAATCAAAAATTATATTTACCAGTTAAGAACGAAATTAACCAAAGCACAAAGTGGAAAACAAAACTAAAGCAAGGCGCCAAGGGGGGAACAGAGCAGTGAAAACAGAACTAGCAAATGTGCTGAGAGGAAAGCAGAGAAAGGCAGGACAGACGTGCAGAGTCACACGGAGGCAGGTAGAGAAGACTTACATGCACTAAAGACTAATTGCAAGGGGAAGAGACCAGCAGGAAAGGCGAACAAAGGGATAAATGCAGAAAATGTCTTTACCTGAAGGGTAGGTGCTTTATAATGTTGTGTGGTTTCTGCCATACTCAGTGTAATTTTTTTTTAATTCAAAGCTATTTTTTTCGGCTCCAAAATCACTGCAGATGGTGACTGCAGCCATGAAATTAAAAGACGCTTACTCCTTGGAAGAAAAGTTATGACCAACCTAGATAGCATATTCAAAAGCAGAGACATTACTTTGCCAACAAAGGTCCATCTAGTTAAGGCTATGGTTTTTCCGGTGGTCATGTATGGATGTGAGAGTTGGACTGTGAAGAGGGCTGAGTGCTGAAGAATTGATGCTTTTGAACTGTGTGTTGGAGAAGACTCTTGAGAGTCCCTTGGACTGCAAGGAGATCCAACCAGTCCATCCTAAAGGAGATCAGTCCTGGATGTTTATTGGAAGGCCTGATGCTGAGGCTGAAACTCCAATACTTTGGCCACCTCATGCGAAGAGATGACTCATTTGAAAAGACCCTGATACTGGGAAGGATTGGGGGCAGGAGGAGAAGGGGATGACAGAGGATGAGATGGCTGGATAGCATCACTGACTCGATGGACGCGAGTTTGAGTGAACTCCAGGAGTTGGTGATGGACAGGGACGCCTGGCATGCTGCGATTCATGGGGTCGCAAAGAGTAGGACACGACTGAGCGACCGAACTAAACTGAACTTATAGGACCATTACCATTTTGTATTTTATTTTCATTTCCTTCTATTTTTCAGTGTCGCATCCAAATCTTAACAAAACATAGCTAAGAGGCCTATTGGTTTGCTGAAGCTTAGGGTTTATTAAGTTATATTTTTCTAGTATGCCTGTAATGGAATCTTATGTAAGCTAGTTACACACAATTAATTTTTCTGAGAGTTAAAATATATTTTCAGCTCATGACATGAGCTCTTGCCAGAAATAATTTAGAGAGGAGTTTGAGATGGAAGCCTTGTTGAATGTTTTCTAAGATGTTTGCATCTCTGTCTCTTGGTAAAATGATCTGGTGAAGGCAACTGGAATTTTAAGACAACACCACAGCTAAGATAGTGTGTGGCGATTCCTTTAAAAACTAGGAATAAAACTACCATATAACCCAACAATCCTGCTACTGGGCATATACCCTGAGAAAACCATAATTGAAAAAGATACGTGTACCCCAATGTTCACTGAAGCACTATTTACAATAGCCAGGATATAGAAGCAACCTAGATGTCCATCCACAAATGAATGGATAAAGAAGCTGTGATCTATATAAACAATGGGATATAAACAATGGGATATGACTCAGCCATAAAAAGGAATACATTTGCGTCAGTGCTAACGAAGTGGATGAACCCAGAGCCTATTATACAGAGTGAAGTGAGTCAGAAAAGCAAATATCGTGTATTAACACATATATGGAGTCTAGAAAGGCGGTCCTGATGAGCCCATTTGCAGGGCAGCAAGGGAGACGCAGATGGTAGAGAACAGACTTGTAGGCGCGGTGGGTGGGGAAGGAGGAGGTGGGCAGACGGCGAGAGGAGCATGGAAACACATGCATGGCCACGCGTGAAATCCATAGCCGGTGAGGATTTGCCCTCCACTGCCAGACCACTGGCACCCCTTCGGTATGACTCAAGGAGCTCAAAGCAGTGCCATGTGACAACCTGGAGGGGTGGGAGGGGTAGGAGATGGGAGGGAGGCTCAGGAGGGGCGGGGCATGTGTAAACCTCTGGCTGACTTATGTCGCTGTATGGCAGGAACAACTCAACATTGTAAAGTAATTATCCTTCAATTAAAAGTAAATAAAATTTGAAAAAGTCACCACCATATCTGATCTCACAGTATATGAGGAGGCAGCTAGGATCCTCTGTCTAGGATCAGAGGTTGAAAAAGGCCCTGGTGGCTCAGACCGTAAAGCGTCTGTCTACAATGTGGGAGACCTGGGTTCTATACCTGGGTCGNCCATATCTGATCTCACAGTATATGAGGAGGCAGCTAGGATCCTCTGTCTAGGATCAGAGGTTGAAAAAGGCCCTGGTGGCTCAGACCGTAAAGCGTCTGTCTACAATGTGGGAGACCTGGGTTCGATACCTGGATTGGGAAGTTCCCTAGAGAAGGAAAAGGCAACCCATTTCAGTACTCTTGCCTAGAAAATCCCATGGACGGAGAAGCCTGGTGTCCATGGGGGTCTCAAAGAGTCAGACACGACTGAGCAACTTCACTTTTACCTTCAAGGTAACTTGTAGAATTCCTATATTGAATAGTTTGCTCATTTGCCTTTCAATACTTGACATTTGTCTCTTATTTAGAGCAGGATACAAGAAAAATGAGGAAACTTGGCTAATAACTTGCTTGGATTTATTGGCTTTCTGTTAATGGAACTTCTATACACAAGGCAAACTCCAGAAGATAGTGGAGGACAAGGAGCATGGCTTGCTACCATCTGTGAGGTTGCAAAGAGTCAGACGTGACTTAGTGATTGAAAAACAACAGTAACAACAAATGCAGAAGCTATTAGTCTTGTATTTTCAAAGCCGAAGGTAGACGTCAAAACCCGTGTGCGCTGAAATAGACAAATGGACAATGACGACCACCGCTGGTGACATGTTCATGCAAACTGGCAATAACTGTGTAATACGGGCTACTATCTGACTGGAATAAACCACAACACTAGTCTGCAACCTTTTCTGGCTTCTCTTTGATCTTTCCTCCTGCGGTGATCACCTTCTGCACCATGCCCTTCCATTCTGGAAAAGGCCTGGGGTCAGTCACTGCCACCCAACAGTCAGCGTAAGTCATTCTGTCCCCACTTTGGAAAATGTGTATATCATGCCTTTGGTCACATTGTGGGAAAGAGTGCTTAGCTGGAGAAACTGAAGAATCAGAGAGCAAAAGGAGAGGAATTTGTTTCAGGACGCAAGGATGAACACGGATGTCCCTGAAATCACTGTCGTTTTGCAAATCCGTGTCAGTGACATCTTATTAACCACCCCCATGGAAGCACTCCAGTAATAGTCTCTATTTCCTGCTGGCTAAGAATCCAACTTCCAAATGCAAGGTCACTTTTTGAAGTTGAGTTTCATCTTTGCTTTGATGAATGGATGTATTTGAATGAACAGAACATTCTGTCCCACTGCTAAAAATAAAGTGTATAGATAGCATTTTTAAAGGCTGTAGAGCAGAGACCCTACCAACAAAGACATTTAGTTTGCTTTAATTGTGGCTATTTTAATGCATATTGGTGATTCAAATCCATAAAGCCTCCATGAGATAATGCAATTGTGCTAAAAAAAAAAAAAAAA
>SJYW01011961.1:137531-159767 GCA_006410735.1 Raphicerus campestris
CAAAGAGTCAGACACGACTGAGCAACTTCACTTTTACCTTCAAGGTAACTTGTAGAATTCCTATATTGAATAGTTTGCTCATTTGCCTTTCAATACTTGACATTTGTCTCTTATTTAGAGCAGGATACAAGAAAAATGAGGAAACTTGGCTAATAACTTGCTTGGATTTATTGGCTTTCTGTTAATGGAACTTCTATACGCAAGGCAAACTCCAGAAGATAGTGGAGGACAAGGAGCATGGCTTGCTACCGTCTGTGAGGTTGCAAAGAGTCAGACATGACTTAGTGATTGAAAACCAACAGTAACAACAAATGCAGAAGCTGTTAGTCTTGTGTTTTCAAAGCCGAAGGTAGACGTCAAAACCCGTGTGCGCTGAAATAGACAAATGGACAATGACGACCACCGCTGGTGACATGTTCATGCAAACTGGCAATAACTGTGTAATACGGGCTACTATCTGACTGGAATAAACCACAACACTAGTCTGCAACCTTTTCTGGCTTCTCTTTGATCTTTCCTCCTGCAGTGATCACCTTCTGCACCATGCCCTTCCATTCTGGAAAAGGCCTGGGGTCAGTCACTGCCACCCAACAGTCAGCGTAAGTCATTCTGTCCCCACTTTGGAAAATGTGTATATCATGCCTTTGGTCACATTGTGGGAAAGAGTGCTTAGCTGGAGAAACTGAAGAATCAGAGAGCAAAAGGAGAGGAATTTGTTTCAGGACGCAAGGATGAACACGGATGTCCCTGAAATCACTGTCGTTTTGCAAATCCGTGTCAGTGACATCTTATTAACCACCCCCATGGAAGCACTCCAGTAATAGTCTCTATTTCCTGCTGGCTAAGAATCCAACTTCCAAATGCAAGGTCACTTTTTGAAGTTGAGTTTCATCTTTGCTTTGATGAATGGATGTATTTGAATGAACAGAACATTCTGTCCCACTGCTAAAAATAAAGTGTATAGATAGCATTTTTAAAGGCTGTAGAGCAGAGACCCTACCAACAAAGACATTTAGTTTGCTTTAATTGTGGCTATTTTAATGCATATTGGTGATTCAAATCCATAAAGCCTCCATGAGATAATGCAATTGTGCTAAGAAAAAAAAAAAACTTTCCAGCTTTATAAATTGGAGAAATTAATCAAATTAAAATAGTCTAGAGAAAGCGTTCCATGGGATTCCATCCAAATGGTGGACAAGATCTTGGCCTTGTCATGGCAGATTGCCTGCACCCTTCCCTAGCGTCGGTCCGTGTGGCCGCTGGTCAAGGCTGCTCATCCGAGCTCAGTAGAGGTGCCTCACTGCCTTAGTTAGGAGACAGCTCATAATTGTAATAATATCAGTAGTGCTAATTTGAAAAGTTCAAGATTAAAGGGCAGCTGTGTTGACATTAAATCATCTCTTGATAATAGATTTGACTTTTAGAAACTTCCAGGATTATAAACCAATGAAAAGGAAATATTATTTCCCTTACCAATATGTTAGAAGAGGATGGAAACTCATTGTCTTACTGCATTTATTTGATTGCTCATAAAGTTTAAGGGCTTTTTCAGACCTTTATTGACCATGTATTTCTGTTTGGGGGAATTGTCTTTCTATGTCTTTTGACTGTGAATGACTCATAATGTCCTTAAACATGAAGGTTCAAAATTTATCAGACATGTTGCATCGGCCTTTAGCAGTTTTGTGTTTTCTTCTTCCAAAATAAAATATATCTCTATTGTTTCCAGGGACCGTAAAAATTATGTATGCTCATTAAAAAAAAAGAAAGACAGACAGGAGGGGAATAAGAGAGAAAGGAAGGAATCAAGCATACGGAAAAATAAGAGGAAGAAGACTAAAACCATCTCAAATTACATCACTAGAGAAAACACGAATAGCATGCTGGCAAATCTTTTTCTGGACAATTTTATGTGAATTAGAATTTCATACAAATGTATTCAGTTCAGTTCAGTCAGTTCTCTCCGACTATACTCTTTTATTTACTGAAGTATGTATCATCGATCTTTTCAACGCCAATGAGTACAGCATTCTTTTCAGAACTGCTATTCCAGTCCAAATATCTACTAAATCATTAACATTTTTTATTGTGAGACATTTTTTGTTGTTTCCAGTGTGGGGCTGTATTATAGACAATAAGTGGAAAACTTTGACCATACAATTTGGTAGATACTTTTCTGGTAATCTCTTAGAAGTGGAATTGGTAGGCTAGGCAGTTAAATTCTGACACATTTACCAAGGCATTTTCTCAAAAGATTGCATCCAGTGAATGGCACTCCCGCCCATGGTGTTATGAGAATATCTTCTGCTCCACACTTTCTTCAACCACCAGTTTTTTCAAATCTTTAATTCTCTTCTAAAATGAAGAAACCAACACAAGAGCTATATTGTCTCATAGCTCTGGGAATCAGAAGTCCTAGCATCAAGGAGAACACGGGCCTGCCTTTCTTCCAGAGGGTCTTGGCCCTGCCCAGTTTTCAAGACTGTCCGTATCCCGTGAGTTTCGGTCTCGTCCTCCACCTTCAAAGTCCAAAGCTCAGCCTCTTTAAACCCCTCTCCCTCTCTCTCCAGCATCTCCTTTCTCTCTGACCCTCCTGCTTCCCTCTTTTAAAGACTCTTGTGGTTACATTGGACCCACCCAGATAATCCAGGATCAGCTTCTTATCTCAGGACCCTTAATCACACATGCCAGATAAGATAACATATTCACTTGTGTTTGGGGAGTTGGACCTCTTATGGCTCTGGGGGGTGGTGTTCAGGGAGGGACAGCTTTATTCTCTCTCCCACATCAGTCAAGGCCGCCATTATGGCCACCAGTCTTTGATCTACCCTCTTTTCATAAACCATTTGTTGCCGATGAAATATTTTTTCAAGATTCAACAGTGACATCAAAATGTATAATGGTTAGGATTTGACTGACCTGCAGACATTTAAAATTAAATGTGTGGTTGTTGTTTTTATCTCAGAAGCAAAAATTGAGCTAATCACACCCTTCAGTTCATCAGTTCAGTTCAGTTCAGTTCAGTCGCTCAGTCGTGTCCGACTCTTTGCAACCCCATGGACTGCAGCACGCCAGGCCTCCCTGTCCATCACCAGCTTGCAGAGCTTGCTCAAACCCATGTCCATTGAGTCAGTGATGCCATCCAACCATCTCATCCTCTGTCATCCCCTTCTCCTGCCTTCAATGTTTCCCAGCATCAGAGCCTTTTCCAGTGAGTCAGTTCTTCGCATCAGGTGGCCAAAGTATCGGAGCTTTAGCTTCAGCATCAGTCCTTCCAATGAATATTCAGGACTGATTTCCTTTAGGATGGACTGGTTGGATCTCCTTGTAGTCCAAGGAAATCTCAAGAGTCTTCTCCAACATCACAGTTCAAAAGCATCAATTCTTTGGTGCTCAGCTTTCTTTAAGTCCAACTCTCACATCCAATACATGACCACTGGAAAAACCACAGCTTTGACTAGAGAGACCTTTGTTGGAAAAGTAATGTCACTGCTTCTTAATATGCTGTCTAGTTTTGTCATAGCTTTTCTTCCAAGGAGCAAGCATCTTTTAATTTCATGACTGCAGTCACCATCTGCAGTGGTTTTGGAGCCCCCAAAAATAAACTCACAGTTTCCACTGTTTCCCCATTTGTCATGAAGTGGTGGGACCAGATGCCATGATCTTCGTTTTCTGAATGTTGAGCTTTAAGCCAACTTTTTCACTCTCTTCTTTCAATTTCATCAAGAGACCTTTTAGTTCTTCTTCACTTTCTGCCGTAAGGGTGGTGTCATCTGCATATCTGAGGTTATTGATATTTCTCCCGGCAATCTTTCCAGCTTGTGCTTCCTCCAGCCCAGTGTTTCTCATGATGTACTCTGCCTAGAAGTTAAATAAGCAGGGTGACAGTATACAGCCTTGACGTACTCCTTTCCCGATTTGGAACCCGTCTGTTGTTCCACATCCAGTTCTAACTGTTGCTTCCTGACCTGCATGCAGGTTTCTCAGGAGGCAGGTCAGGTTCTTGTTCAGTTCTTGGTGTGTTATTGTCACTGGGTCTTGCAGGGCCCCGCTCTCGGTTTACTTAATCTCTGGAGGAAATAACCACTCGAGTGTTCTAACCTGTACTCTTTTCTTCACATGTGTTCCTTGAAGAGAGCTTTGTTTCTCTCTCTCCCTATTCTAAATGTATAAAATGTTACCACAGGTCTTACTCATTTTCCCACTAATGTCACTAGAATTATATTTTAAGATCTATTTTGGTTGCTGTTTATATGTCTGTCACCCTAACTACTTCAAAACACTGCACCCCATGCATTCATCACACACATCAGTGAAGACCAGGTCGATGATTTGCTTCTACATCATGCTTTTAATCACTGGAAGTCAGATCTTTTTCATATTATATTTTCAAATTTGTTCTTTTTATCCTGTAAAAGAGAGAGAGATCTCTCTTTTTAACCTGGTAAGCTCTCATATTTGTACATTTATTTTATATCTAGCAAACTCCCTTATCTCATTCATTAGTTGTGATAGGATTTTGGCCGATAATTTTGCACTTTTAGGAAATATTTGGTAGATTTTTAAGTAATAGGAGTGTGTTTCCCGCTTTCTGGACTAGTTTTCTAGCACAGAACAAAGTTCCACAGACTGAGTGGCTGAAACAGCGGCAATGTGTCGTCTCACGATTGTGGAGTCTGGAAGTCCCAGGTCACAATGCAGGCTGGGCTTGTGCGAGGGATGCTGCGAGGGAGCAGCTGTGCCACACTCCCGCCTGCCTCCCGGAGCCCTCTCTGCTTCTTGGATCACAGAGGCATCCCCCCCGCCCCTGCCCCATGTCTGCCCTCATCTTTACGTGGCCTCCTCCCTCTGCACGTGTCTCTCTCCATATCCGAATTTACCCTTTGGAGAAGGATGTCAGTCATGTTGGATTAGGGTCCACCCTGTGATTTCATATTAACTTGATAATTTGCAAAGACCCTATTTTCAAATAAGATCACATTCTGCAGTGTGGCCATTAGGGTTTCAACATATTAATTTTGGGGTGGTGGTTCAGCTCATTTACTTTCCAATATTTATAGTTTTGATTCATTTTGTTATTGTACTACTTCATCTTAAGCTTAATAATAATTGTTAATAATAGTTATTACAGTAGCCATATTTGTATTATTATATGGTTATTATTGCATTATGTTATGTATTACTATTATTTGCATTATTATTACTAATGATACTACCTCTCCATAAATTATAGTACGAGATACTGCTTTAAGACAGCTCTGTTTCAGATGGCAGAGATACATTCCTAGTTTTCAAAGAAGGATTTCTTTCTATTTGAATCAAAATAGATATTTTCAATCAATGCATTTTCAACATATTTTTGAAATACCTGAATTAATTTACATTTAACCTAAAACAGAACCAACTGATATTGCACCGTAAGAATACACTGTAACTCAGGCTTCGTGTGTTAGTCTTCCAGCATCAGTTCAGTTCAGTCGCTCAGTCGTGTCCGACTCTTTGTGACCCCATGAACTGCAGCACGCCAGGCCTCCCTGTCCATCACCAGCTCCCGGAGTTCACTCAAACTCACGTCCATCGAGTCCGTGATGCCATCCAGCCATCTCATCCTCTGTCCTCCCCTTCTCCTCCTGCCCCCAATCCCTCCCAGCATCAGAGTCTTTGCCAATGAGTCAGCTCTTCACATGAGGTGGCCAAAGTACTGGAGTTTCAGGTTTAGCATCATTCCTTCCAACATAGTGCTAAATTAATGTTTACTAATATTTTAGCAACAGTTAGAACTGGACATGGAACAACAGACTGGTTCCAAATAGGAAAAGGAGTACGTCAAGGCTGTATGTTGTCACCCTGCTTATTTAACTTCTATGCAGAGTACATAATGAGAAACACTGGCCTGGAAGAAGTGTTTCTTCCAGAACACAAGCTGGAATCAAGATTGCCAGGAGAAATATCAATAACCTCAGATATGCAGATGACACCACCCTTATGGCAGAAAGTGAAGAGGAACTAAAAAGCCTCTTGATGAAAGTAAAATAGGAGAGTGAAAAAGTTAGCCTAAAGCTCAACATTCAGAAAACGAAGATCATGGCATCTGGTCCCATCACTTCATGGGAAATAGATGCGGAAACAGTGGAAACAGTGTCAGACTTTATTTTTGGGGCTCCAGAATCACTGCAGATGGTGACTGCAGCCAGGAAATTGAAAGACACTTATTCCTTGGAAGGAAAGTTATGACCAACCTAGACAGCATATTCAAAAGCAGAGACTTGACTTTGCCGACTAATGTCCATCTAATCAAGGCTATGGTTTTTCCAATGGTCATGTATGGATGTGAGAGTTGGACTGTGAAGAAACCTGAGCGCCAGAGAATTGATGTGTTTGAGCTGTGGTGTTGGAGAAGACTCTTGAGAGTCCCTTGGACTGCAAGGAGATCCAACCAGTCCATTCTGAAGGAGATCAGCCTGGGATTTCTTTGGAAGGAATGATGCTGAAGCTGAAACTCCAGTACTTTGGCCACCTCATGCGAAGAGTTGACTCATTGACAAAGACTCTGATGCTGGGAGGGATTGGGGGCAGGAGGAGAAGGGGACGGCAGAGGATGAGATGGCTGGATGGCATCACGGACTCGATGGACGTGAGTTCGGGAGTTGGTGATGGACAGGGAGGCCTGGCGTGCTGAGATTCATGGGGTTGCAAAGAGTTGGACACGACTGAGCGACTGAACTGAACTGAATATTTTACTTAAGATTCTCACATCTGTTTATATAAGTAAAATTTCTTTATAGAATTTAGTGTGTGCTTTTTTTTGCAGTTAATTTTTGAGCAATTACAATAAGCCAAGAAATGCACTAACTAATATTGAATGTATCATATGATTAATATCTAATCCTCACTCCTCACATTTCCTCCCGTTTTATAGATTTAATTAAAGGCCACATTCCAAGCGTCACTTGGAATCTGTGGGGGATTGTTCTGGAGCCTCAAGAACATGAAAATCAATAGATGCTCCACGGTCCTCTGAATCCACAGTTCTGCAGCCTCAGACTCAACCAACCGCAGATGGCGTCGTCTTGTATGTGCTTACTGCAAACATCTGCGTATAAGGTGGCCTGTGCAGCTCAGACCTGTATTGCTCAAGACGTAGCTGCACTTGTTCAAGGATGTGAGTGCGATTTTCCTTTTCTCTTGTCTTGCCGTTAGCATCACTCCTCTGCGCTTTCTTTCTTCCCTCCCTTTCTCTCTCACTCTTTCTTTTCCCTTTTTGTTTGCTCCTCCCCTCCTCCTGCCATCGTTTTTCCATGATTCCATGTATTTTCATCTTTGCTGCTGCCTCTCCTCTTTCCTCTCCTCTCCTTTCTTCTTGTCTTTTTGCTTCCACATGTTGTGGTCCTGGGACACAGCCTGCATAAACCCTGCTCTTCCAGCTTGAGATTTTATTTATGGCATAACACTTGCTGCATTTTAGCCAATTTTCCATGGTCCTTTCAAAAAGTTATATTTTCTCTAGGGTATTAATTTCTATATTAAATCATTCTTAATTCCTTTGTTAAATCTCTCCATAACTTTCTTTAAAATTTGCTTCATCCGTCAAACACAGGTAGAAATATTAATGATAGGTTTCCTATTACGTTTTGTCTCTGTCAGCATCTCATGAATTGCTAACATTAATTTATCTATTTAAAGACAAAGCTTCAATTCAACGCTGAAAAGTTCAGTACAACTATGTATCTTTGTTGTGAATGGCGCCCATTATAATATAAAATTATTGTCTTAGTCCTTTCAGTGCTTTCCCTTTGAAGTCTGCAGTGTATGGTAATTCAGCGATTTCTTTTCTGTATACATGTACACAACCCGTCTTTTGAATCCTTTCCCGTCACTTCACTTTATATACTTGTAAGTAGCGCATGGGGGTTATAGCTCTATCGAGGAGCTGTTATTTCAGTGAAAGAGTTATTCACGCAGGACTGGTCCCTGCATGCTCCTCGTAGGAAGGACCCAGCTTCCTGCAAAGCTCAGTAGAAAGCAGACTGCAGCCTCAGGCTGGGACCCCGGCCCCCGCCACACCAGGGCGGGTCCAGCGCGGCTCCAACAGTGACGCTGCCTCCCCAGGAAGGGAACCACAGCCCAGCCTTTCTGGGTCACTCTGCGGAGGACGCCCACTCCTATGAACACAGAAGGGGGCCAGGCGTTCCAAGCCACACAGCTCTGAGCCCCACGGTCTAAGGAAGGGCCCCTCCTGGAGCCTGCTGCCCCAGTGCCTGTTCTCGCTCCTGTGTCTGTCCAGCATCTTCCTCCAGAGATGCGGCTCCTTCTGCCTGCGCTGGCATGCTGGCGGCTTGGTCACTTACCTCCGTTTGCCCAACAGTTACTTGTCACTTTCTCGGATGGTTTCAGCGACTGTTCCACATGGCTTCCTGCCCTGTGTGCTCTGCCACCCCAGGCACCCCCGGACCCTGACAGTCTCCTCTATCGAGGGCGTGACCCCAAATGAAGACACAGCTGAGAGTCAAGGCAGCTGAGGACCCCCACCCGTGCGGGCATCACCTAGGTGCTGCGAGCTAGACTGAGCCTCAGAGAAGCAAGGGACGGAGGGGGTGAAAGTCACTCAGTCATGTCCAACTTTTTGCAACCCTATGGACTGTATATAGTCCATGGGACTCTCCAGGCCAGAATACTGGAGTGGGTAGCCTTGCCCTTCTGCAGGGGATCTTCCCAACCCAGGGATCGAACCCAGGTCCCTGGCATTGCAGGCGGATTCTTTATCAGCTGAGCCACAGAGAAGTCCAAGAATACTGGAGTGGGTAGTCTATCCCTTCTCCAGTGGATCTTCCCAACCCAGGAATCAAACTGGGGTCTCCTGCATTGCAGGTGGATTCTTTACCACCTGCAATTCTTTACCACCCTGATACCACCTGGTATCAGGGAAGCCTCTGTGTAGGAGTTAAAAAAAAAAAATTAGACACACACAACAATAAATATCACACAGCGAGAAGATCAGTGAGGTTAAGCCACTGGAAGGCAGTTCTCTGGTAGTCCAGTGGTTAGAACCCATTGTTCCACTGCGGGAGGCGCGAGTTCGATCCCTGGTCAGAGAACTAACATCTTGCATGCCACAAAAGGACAGAATGAGGTCTGAATTCCTTAGACCAGAAGCAAAGTCCCCTGTGGCTCAGCCTTCACTTCCTTCCCGACTCCACCCACCCTGTGCTCCCTCTCCCCAGCAATCCGGTGACACTGGGCGTCTTCTGGTTTTCAGCGCTCTACCTCCATCCCTTCCTTTGGCATCTGTGTGAGCTCCTCTCCAGCTGTTGGGTTCCTGCCCCGGATTTTAGCACCGAAGCTTCCTCTCACCATTCAGAGCATTCCACCCATACCCTACCAAGGTCAGGTGCAGACGCACCTCTAGCCACACCAGCTGAGGAAGCCCCCCGGCTTCTCTGTAACCCAGCTTCAGTCCTCTGCAGACTTGCCAGAAATTCTCTTGTTCTGTCCTGTTCTTGCTTCTCATCTGTCCTCTGACTAGGACGACTGGGGACACGTGTCCTGTCACACTGCTTTGGTCCCTAAGGGGCTCCTTTCTCTCCTAGGCTGGGTTCCACGGGGCAACACGGCACCAGCGCTCTGTGGACCGGTACTCACCAGGACAGAAGGGAGCGGGAGGAGATGTCCGCGGGCTTCCACGTCCCCAGCCAGAAATTCACACGGATCCTTCTGCCCGTTTCCATGAACTCAGCCCTGTGCGGGAAGCGGGGAGCGTGGCCACTGGCCTCCCAGTTCCCCGCTCCACAGCCAGTACCCGTCACTGCGCTCGGCACAGATGAGGCACTCAGTTCAAAGATGCTAATGATGGACCAGGTCTCTCCTTCCAGAAGCCTGTGGTCCGCCGAGAGACCTGTGAGGTGTGTGAGTTGGTGGAAGAGGTTTCCTAACAAAGGCAACCTGATGTGCGGCACGGAGGTCCACCTGGGGGGTCACAGAGAGCAAGACTGAGTGCCACTCACTGAGCTGAGTGTAAGAAGAGCAGAGACGCTCCACAGGGGATCAGAGGGTAAAGCAGGGCCTTCTGCTTTCAGTCACTAAGCCCAGCTCTTCGTGATCCACTGGAATGCAGCTCGCCAGGCTCCTGTGTCCTCCACTGTCTCCCCAGAGTTGCTCAGATTTCTGTCCATTGAGTCAGTGATGCCATCTAACTGTCCTCTGTCGTCCCCTTCTCCTCCTGCCCCCAATCCCTCCCAGCATACGGGTCTTTTCCAGTGAGTCAGTTCTTTGCATCAGGTGGCCAAAGTACTGGAGTTTCAGCTTCAACATCAGTCCTTCCAATGAACACCCAGGACTGATCTCCTTTAGGAGGGACTGGTTGGATCTCCTTGCAGTCCAAGGGACTCTCAGGAGTCTTCTCCAACACCACAGTTCAAAAGCATCAATTCTTCAGCGCTCAGCCTTCTTCATGGTCCAACTCTCACATCCACGCGTGACACTTGGAATACAGGACCACTTGAAAAAGCAGGTCCTAGGAAGAGAGTGAGCTGTGTGCAGACAGGAGAGGGCTTGGGGCCCTAGTCCCCAAAGTCCAGAGCTGGCGTTACCCTTGAAACACCTCGAAGGAAGTGAGTGGCATTCTCTGGATTCGGGGGGAAGGTCCCGCCAGCAGCTGTCTGGTGGATAGGGGAGGTGGTGAAAGGGAAGAGGTGTGTGAATGACCTGGAGCAACACTCCAAGCACAGCGGGTGCAGGAAGGATTTAGGAAGGAGGAAGCATAGGCCTTAGCCACTGCAGTTCTGGCCGGCGTCATGCTGGAGCCATCTCCTGAGGCAGAGACCCTGAGCCTGGAGAGGGCCCCCCCACCGCCAATCATGACGCCGTCGCCTCTTATCCTCAGATGATGCCCTGAACCCACAGCCGCCCTGACTTCCTGTGACTGTCCACGCTGGTGTCAGGAGCTGGTCATCTGGCTTCTAAACTTACAGCGCAAACATTTCTACTCAGTGGGCTCAGCATTTTCTAACAGTGGATAAAGAAACTCTCCATCCGCTGTAGAAAGCAGCCGGAACAGAGAGCTCACCCCCAGACGTCCATCGCCCTGAGTTTCATCATTATCAGTTCTGGCTTATTTGTCTAAAATAAGACATGGCTGTTCTTTAGCTGGAAGTCCTAGCTCAGCATCTGAAATTAAAATTCTCTAAAGTGCATTTGGCAGACGGGGGTGCCAGCTCTGGACGCCTCATTTCTTGGTTGCTGAATAACCAAAAACGCGATCCAAGGTGGCCCGAGCCGTGGCCAGCCTTGGCCAGCCTTGGCCTGGGCTGACTCGTCTTGTCCTGTGGCAAGTGCTGAGGCTGCTGGAGCCCACCCTTAGGCGCATGTGACGGTGCGGGGGGCTTGGACGAGGGGAGGGGCCAGTGGCGCACCGACCAACCTACTGAGTTTTCAAACTCGGCTGAAGGGTGCCGCGGAGGCCGTGGGGAGAACCGAGTTCTTTAAGTCAGAGGGATAAGAAGAGCTGGGGGAGCGGTATGCCTGCTGGGATGATGCAGGTCAGCATCTCCTGTTCGGAATTCTGTGTGGAATTCGGGGACTCGGGCCAGTTCCATGACGCCTTTGGGAAAGGCCCACCGTGCGGGCCACCCTCCTGGAGGAGGGCAGGGAGCACAGCCAAGGCAGTTGCGTGTGGTCTCGACTGGAGCCGGCATTGGGGGTTCTCATCAGTTGGCCAAGGCTGCCGCTTGCTACATCCAAAGCAGGTCAAGTTCATCACAGAAGAAGTGGTACCCTGACAAGGAAACCCCACTCCATCTTCCAGCTCATATGTGATGGGGGCTAAGGGTGGCGGGCCCAAAGGAAGGACAGGGTTGTGAGCACCCAAGTCCAGCATCCATTCTCAGAGGCAGGCCTGGAGGCAGGACACCTCAGTCAGAATCCTCTGCATCCCCAGGGAACACTCCCCAGCATCACCGTTTACCAGCTAGCACGTAGGTTCTGTTCAGTCCCTCAGTCATGTCCAACTCTTTGCGACCCCACAGACCTCAGCATGCCAGGCCTCCCTGTCCATCACCAACTCCCAGAGTTCACTCAAACGCATGTCCATCAAGTCGGTGATGCCATCCAGCCATCTCATCCTCTGTCGTCCCCTTCTCCTTCTGCCTTCAATCTTGCCCAGCTTCAGGGTCTTTTCAAATGAGTCAGCTCTTCACATCAGGTGGCCAAAGTACTGGAGTTTCAGCTTCAGCATCAGTCCTTCCAATGAACACTCAGCACTGATCTCCTTTAGGATGGACTGGTTGGATCTCCTTGCAATCCAAGGGACTCTCAAGCATCTTCTCCAGCACCACAGTTCAAAAGCATCAATTCTTCAGCGTTCAGCTTTCTTTATAGTCCAACTCTCATCTGTAGGTAGCCTAAGGTAATTTAGGACAGGATGCCCTCCAATCTAGAGTAGGAAGAAGCAGCTGAGTCCAGAGCCCAGCCCTCTGCCCGCCCCCAGGATTCCCCTGCCCCAGGACTCCTTCCCTGCACTAAAATGAAAAGACTGGTCCCGTGTCAATTTCACTCTCAGAAAGATGACTTACTGCCCACGTCTTCCACAGTCAAACAATATTCAGATTTGTGAAATTGAAATGTTTCCTTAACACCATCCAATTTTTCAGGTCTCGTTAAAAAGATAAAACCCAAAAGCCATTAGATCCAGCCACAGGTCCATTTCCTCTTTGCTTATCTTTCTCTCTGACTCAATATATTTTAAGGAAGGTGTTTTTTTTTTTTTTCAGGCGACAGCGTTTGCACCTGGGGGAATTATGGCTTTAACTTTCTTTGTAAAAAGAAGATCAAGAACTGTTGCCAAAATAAATTCTTCTCTATTCTTCTTTTCCTCCCGTGTCTCCCAAAAGAAATTAGCAGTCTCATTCTCTACCCCAACATTATCCTTAAAAAAATTCCATTGTGTTTGCTCCAGAATTAAGGGCAACGCGGTGCCTGCCACCTCTTTCTTGTGGTTGTCTGCCGAGGAGCCCGGCTTTGTGCTAAGACCAGAGCCTCTCAAGCATCTATTAAGTGATGTTCGGAGGCACCAGCATCTTGCCTTTCTTCCTACTCACCGGAGAGAGACAAGCCCACAAAATACACAACAAAGCGAGACGCAGTGTCCCAGCCTTCCCCGCAGCCCATCCCGATGGCAGACGCCCTTGGTTTCCCAAAGGGTGGTATGGAACTGGCGGAGGCTGTGCAGCAATGGGTGATGGAGGGGGCTCCATTTCCAGCTCAGTTCTGATAACCAGCCCGCAGACCCTTGCCACGCTGACGTTCTCCATGCCCAGGTGTGCCACCAGCAAGGTGAAGGCACAAGGGTACCGATTGAAGACACAGAGCCCACATCATTCCTGGGGTCTGCTGAGCTCTAAAACGTGCTGATTTTCCCTTAGATTTCTCTCAGTGAAAAGTCCAGCGTGGCTTTCAGGATGAAGAAGCTGTACATCCCTCCCAGTAGAGACAGAAAATGCTGAATTAAAACTGCTGCCATAAAAAGTGAATTGGACGAGGAATCCAAAGACCCTGGTCCCTTTTCTGCCACGCCCAAGGCTGGAAGGCCGCTAGTCCTCCTCCGGCCTCAGTCTCCTTGTCTGCAAAGTGAGGCCGGGACCAGAGGCTGCTCCCAAATTTCCCTCCAAGCTGGAACTTTCCTAGCTCATCCTGGGCAGACAGCACAGCATGTACTTCTAACACCATGACAGCTGGCCAGGGAGGGTGACAGTGATGCTGTAGCTAGTGGAGTCTAGTCATAAGAGCCCGTGAAGTTTTGCCAAAGACAACTTCTAGAGCAAATATTTGTTGTTATTTTCCCTTCAGGGTTGGTCTCGGTGGTAGACAAGGAGGCAACAGCCCGCATGAGGCAACTTCTGGCACCAAGGAAATCCCTCCGGCCGATGCCCAAGCCACCTCCCCGGCCAGCATGGGGTCTCAGAAACCCTATCTTGGGGCTCAGCGCTCCATCCTAAGGCTTCCGTCCTGTTACAGTGCCAGCACCTTTGGAGGAGGAGATGGTGGATAGCTCACTTTGAAATCTAGTAATAGCTGTCTTCACCTGGCTGTGCACAAAGTTTCCTTTGAGAAGGTTTGGTGGAGGCCATGCCCACAGGCCACGGAGAGGCCTCGAGGTCTCCAGAGGACANCTTCCTGAATCCTCAGTGAGCACACTGCCAGGGGCCCTCCCTGCAGGGCAGGCGGCCCCCCTTTCCTGCCGCTCCAGCCCTGCAAAACGGGACCTGATCTCTGCGCCGCCCATCGCATTCCCTTCACACCCTCTGTTTCCCACGCCCTCCTTTTGATTCTCACTGTTTCCACTGTGGGGTGCGGGGGGACGATATCAGACGTTTGCAAAGTGAAGTAGGAAGAGGTGAACAGTGATATATAAAGCTGAGTTTTGTAAAGGTGCCAAACCAAATGATTCTAGATTTAGCGTGATTTCAGGAAGACCGGCTTTGAAACTTCAGAAAATGACTCTGACCATCACCACAAAGAAGAACAAGCAATGGTGCCAAAGACATTTCAGAAGCCAGTGCGGTGAGTGAGGGCAGGTGTTAACTCCACCCGAGTCTCTTTAGTCCACCTGAGTGGAACAAAGTACTCGCTGTATCGGATACAAAGACAGGTCAGCCTACTGGTCATTCACAGCTATTAACTGAGCTACTAATGTGTTCAAGGCGCAAAATAAATGGAATAAATCACTCCAGGAAATATATCAGAATGCATTCTGTAGTAAAGGGGAAGAGAATGCCTACTGAATAAATATATTGGGAAGATTCACTATTGGGGGAAATTCTTCTCTATCAGTGGTGTGCTGGAACCAGGGCCGATTGCACGCACCCTGTCCCTTTCCTGCACCAGTGATGGTTTGATGTTGGCCAGATGGGAGTACTCACACCACAGAAATTGACAAACAGTGATAATCAAGGCTTTTCCACTAAAAGAGACAGTGACTAAACCTCTGGCAGCTCTGCCTTCTATCACACACCGACATTAGCTCCAGACCAAGTGAAAGTGAAATTTAAATGGAAAAAGTAAAAGTTTTAACAAGATAGGAAAACATACATGAGTATTTAACCAACCCTGTATGAAATCTGTGAAAGGAAATTCAGAGTAGAGGACCCATAGGCTTTTCAATGGAGAAGGCAGTGGCACCCCACTCCAGTACTCTTGCCTGGAAAATCTCATGGACAGAGGAGCCTGGTGGTCTGCAATCCATGGGGGTCGCTAAGAGTCGGACACAACTGAGCGACTTCACTTTCACTTTTCATTTTCCTGCATTGGAGAAGGAAATGGCAACCCACTCCAGTGTTCTTGCCTGGAGAATCCCAGGGACGGGGGAGCCTGGTGGGCTGCCGTCTATGGGGTCGCACAGACTCAGACACAACTGAAGCGACTTAGCAGCAGCAGCAGCAGGCTTTTCAAACAAGGAAAGTAATGATATATAGACACGAGAAATATAGGACTAAATTTTAAAAAGACAAATTGGGGAAACATTTATATATAACAACAGATAATCCTTTAATATAAAAAGGCTTTTTATATCAATAAGTAATATACAATATCCCATCCAAAAAATAAAGGGACAACAAAAGGTAAATTCCTCCCAAAAGGGAAAATATATAATAAATACTGCTGCTGCTACTGCTGCTAAGTCACTTCAGTCGTGTCTGACTCTTCGCAACCCCATGGACTGCAGCCTAACAGGCTCCTCCTTCCGTGGGATTTTCCAGGCAAGAGTACTGGAGTGGGGTGCCATTGCCTTCTCTGATAATAAATACTAAAAAATTCAATTTCAGCAACAATCAAAGAAATGAAAATGAAACACTGATGACATGCTATTTTTCTAATCCAAAAGAAGCTATTTTTAAATTGTGGTGTTCAGCACTGGTGTAAATGTAATTAAATTGAGGCTCAGATATTGCTGATAGAAAAAAATCTGCTAAGCGGTTTGACAATATACATCATGAGGCTTTAAAGTGTCATTTTAACCCCCTTGATGCAGTAATTAGGAGCCTATACTAAAGAAAAAATTAAGCTATAGAAACGTCTGGGTAGAAGGATGTTTATTGTGATATTACTCGTAAAAGCACATGATTTACAATAAATGTCAAACAATAGAAATACACTTGAATAAATTATGCTTTTTACATGATTGAGGAGCTATACTGCCACTATCAATATTGCTTTTAAACCTGTAGTATTGGGGGGGATAAAATTCATGATACAATTTAAGTTTTTAAAAAGATACAAAGATATATGCCATTTTATCCCACTTATTTAAACACACACTGAAAGGGACACAGGAGAAGAGGAATTATCAAAATATGTTAATAATGTTCTCCATCTTAGGTCTGGAGGTTTGGGGTGATACGTGTCTTCTTGGCAAAAATCTCGTTATCAGTATGCCAGTTATTACAGCTGTGGGCCAGCAATTCTTATGTCCTGAGTGGAAGAGCCGGTTGGGAGCCAGATTTTAGCTCTGGCCAGTGTGGTCACAAATGAGAGTGTGGGCCATACCCGAACTTCAAAATGTTCTACTTTTGTTAGTAGTCACACTAACAAAAGGAAGAAGAAGTGGGTGAAATTAATTTCATTAGACACTTTGGTAACGGCCCTTAGAGCTCTTGTGGGCATCTGACCCTGACAGCGCGTGTCCAGGTGGGCAGACTGACACCCAGGGTTCAGTGGCCACCCGTGGCCGCCGGTGGCCGTCCTGGACACACGCCCCGGAAGCACACACACCACCTGTGCCTTTTCCCGCAGGGTCTCGGTCCAGGGCCCCCGCATAGGAGCCCCCTCCGTAACAGAGCCCTGTGTCTTCACAGGCAACTCCTCGGGGGTCAACGAGAGCTCTGTGACCTGCAGCTTAGACATCGGAGTCTCAGCTTCCTTACAGCGGGGTAAGGGAGACAGGATTCGTTGAACTTAGTCACCGAATGTTTACAGATGGAAACGCCCCTTCTATCTTGTCTGCACCGGGCGCAGAAGTGAAGGTACCGTAGATGTTTGGCCGCCTGGGGGGCTCCGCAGGTGTTAACTTGAATGGCTTTTCTGGGATCTTTAATGACCGCCACTGTCCTGTTAGATTTGGAAGATACTGACAAGCTAGCAATTTTGTGAATTCTGCAATAGGAATGCCACACTTAAGTTAAAACTGATTTAATGTATCTTATAATTCGGTTCTCGGAAGCTGTTCTTTTCTTAACTTAGCACAGCTTGTTGTTCAGTCGCTCAGTCGTGTCTGACTTTGTGGCCCCATGGACTGCAGCATGCCAGGCTTCCTTGTCTTCCGCTGTCTCCTAGAGTTTACTCAAATTCATGCCATCCAACCATCTCATCCTCTGTCGTCCCCTTCTCCTCCTGCCTTCCATCTTTCCCAGCATCAGGATCTTTTCCAATGAGTCAGTTCTTCACAGCTGGTGGCCAAAGTATGGGAACTTCAGCTTCAACTTCAGCATCAGTCCTTCCAATGAATATTCAGGTTGATTTCCTTTAGGATTGCCTTATTTTCATCCTTTTTGGAGATGGTTGACATAAGGCCTTCTTATACTAATGATCATTTTCACTGGACGTCTGTGCTTTAACTTTTGGACACTGTGACTGTGTATTTGGCCGCTTCCTCTCTGCTTTGTAACAAGAAACAACGACCCCTGAGGTCTGCACTTCCTTTAGCAACCACGCAAGACTTTTCTGTACACTTTTGCGTGTTGGTGTGACGACTGACTTCCTCTTACCTTTGTCTCACAACCATCTTAATCTCATCACTGATTTTACAGTACATATGCTTCATTTCAGCTGCCTCAAATCCTTTTTGGAATGAGTCAGGATTTTTAATTAATTGATTCCATTTCAGTAAAACCCCAAAAGTGAAACTGTGAGTACCTATTAAGCATGCTGAATATAATGTAGTTTATAAATTTTACTTCTGAGAAATGGTGACATTCCCCACGAGTCATGCAGATGGAAAATGAGGGTTAGAGATCCTTAAGATCATCCAGGGGATGAAGAAGATTGACCAGGCTGTGCACATGTATCTGGCGTCTGCAAGGACCTCTCCGTTCCTGCTTGGCACCCTCACAGCTAGATGCACCTTATGCCGTCTTCTATGCTGTAACCGCTCTGTGGGTTTAGAAAGAATCTTGCCTTATTCAAGCAACTCCTCTCTGCAGGAGGCACACTTGTCTTCCCATCCACCACCAGAAGACTTCATGGTATTGATTTAAACATTTTCTTTTTTTTTCAACTCAATACACTTTGAATGACCAATAATGGAATAATTTGATGGAAGTTGTGATAAAAATGATCTTTATTGAATGATCCCTACATCAAAGCCACTTATTACCTGTCTGAANCGGGTTTAGAAAGAATCTTGCCTTATTCAAGCAACTCCTCTCTGCAGGAGGCACACTTGTCCTCCCATCCACCACCAGAAGACTTCATGGTATTGATTTAAACATTTTCTTTTTTTTTTCAACCCAATACACTTTGAATGACCAATAAGGGAATAATTTGATGGAAGTTGTGATAAAAATGATCTTTATTGAATGATCCCTACATCAAAGCCACTTATTACCTGTCTGAAGAATAGACTGGCTTGCCTGTAATTCTGGGCAGTTCTACTGACCTATTCAGGGGGGATATTAAATGAAATAAAGTACAGCTTCAACTAACAAGCAACTGGAAAAGGTCCAAGCTTTGGCCAAAGAGTTGGGTCTAAACACCGAACACGTTCACTCGGCACAGATGAGGCTCACACAGCGCAGAGGGGCGGCCTCACGACAATGTTCAGGACAATGTCCAACGTGACGGAGACGTTGTGACAAATCAGGCAAACGAAATGACGTGATGAGGGCTGTGACTCCCTTCCACTCGCACACCGCGATCGTCCAGGTTAGTGGGGTCTCTATCCAATGGCATTCAACAGACATTCGTGGAGTGCGTCAACTGCAGGGATGAGCAGGTCAGGGGACCCGTCCAGGGCAGCAGGCTTTCTGAGCTTCAGCCCTCCTGACAGCTTGGGGGTCTCCATACCATTTTGGGGGGACTCCCTCTTTGTGGGGCAGGGGCAGGGCTGTCGTGTGTATCATACAAGGTTTGAGAGCATCCCTGACTCCCCCTACTTCATGCCAGTGGCCCAGTGGCCAGGTGTGACAACCAAGTATGTCTCCAGGCATTCCAGAGGTCTCCCGAAGGGCTGAATTGCCCCAGTAGAGAACCACAGGTCCAGTAGGGGGGTGGGTCAGACAAACCAATAGCTGATTCCTATGTGCTGGTGTTAGGATTGTCCTTAGAGCTGGGGAAGAAGCCAGAGGGGCCACCCAATCCTACGGGGTGGATGGAGGGTGGAGGAGGCGGGCAGGAAGGCTGGTGATGCTTGTGTGGACCCCAGAAGGGGTCCTCAGATGGGCCAGTGGAGGGCGGCCGAGCCCAAGCAAGCAGGTGAGCAGCTGGATCTTGAGGAGCCAGGGGAGAGGAGCAGGCTGGGAAGGGGACATGCCTACATGTTAGAGCAGGAAGGAGACACGTATGGATTGCTTTTGAGTCTCTGTCATGTTCACTGTGGGCACACATGTCCACATGCATGCACACACACAGGCTAACCAGGCTTCAAATGTAAAAGTTCCCCTGTTGTTGTTATTCAGCCGCTCAGTCGTATCTGACTCTTTGTGACCCCACAGACTGCAGCACTCCAGGCCTCCCTGTCCATCACCAACTCCCGGAGGTTACTCAAATTCATGTCCTTTGAGTTGGTGATGCCATCCAACCATCTCATCCTCTGTCGTCCCCTTCTCCTCCTGCCTTAAATCTTTCCCAGCATCAGGGTCTTTCCCAATGAGTCAGTTCCTCCCATCAAGTGGCCAAAATATTGTAGCTTTAGCTTCAACATCTGTCCTTCCAATGAATATTCAGGACTCATCTCCTTTAGGATGGACAGGTTGGATCTCCTTGCAGTCCAAGGGACTCTGAACAGTCTTCTCCAGCACCACAGTTCAAAAGCATCAATTTTTTTGCACTCAGCTTTCTTTATAGTCCAACTCTCACATCCATACATGACTACTGGAAAAACCATAGTTTTAACTAGACGGACCTTTGTTGGCAAAGTAGTGTCTCTGCTTTTTAATATGCTGTGTAGGTTGGTCATAGCTTTTCTTCCAAGGAGCAAGCATCTTTTCATTTCATGGCTGTAGTCACCATCTGCAGTGGTTTTGGAGCCCAAGAAAAGTCTGCCACTGTTTCCATTGTTTCCCCATCTATTTGCCATGAAGTGATGGGACTGGATGCGATGGTTTTAGCTTTTGGGGAATCAACCCCCTAGACCGGTTTAAGACATCCCAGAGGACTGCGTGCCTACAGTGTGGCCCGACCATGTCAGCTGCTCCACCATGTGACCTCCCTCTTCCCTGGGGAACCAACAAGGGAGCCTTATCAATCTGAGCAGTCACTTCAGTGCCGCCGCATTGAACATAAACAAGTACAGGAAGTCCCCTACATATGAACGCGTTCCATTCTGAGAGCATGTTTGTTAAGCCCAACAAGGTTAGCCCAGGTTCCCAACCAACACAGCTGGCTGTGTAGTCCCGTACTGTAATAGGCTTGTAATACTTTTCTTGTAAATAATGTATTAAAAAATAATAATTAAAAAAATAAAGAAAGCATTTTTAATCTTCCAGGACAGTACCTTGAAAAGCACAGCAATCCAGCACAACAGCTGGCACACAGGGGCTGGCATCAAGGGAACAGTCAGAAAGAGTAACTTACTGGAGGAGGGAGAGGAGGTGGGAGACAGTGGAGCGAAGATGCTCTGCAATGGGAGACGGAGGGCCAGCTGCAGGGTCATTCACGCCTGAAGCTGACGGGTGCACGGGCGCAGCTCGAAGGTTCATATGTCGGGGCCTTCACTATAAAGATGAAAAGGTCTCGAGGAGCCTGATGATGGAATCCAGGTGGAACGGGCACAGGGCACCTGTGGGTAGGAGGCCTCAGCCTCCAGAGGCGGCGCAGAAGCGCCTGTTCCTCGTCAGGGCCACGCCCCTCCCGTGGGGTCGGGGTGAGAACTGACGAGGAGGGGGCCCTGGGCAGGTGAGGATGTACTCGGGTGTCCGGGCGTGAACCGTGAGAATACCGCGTGCTGCACCCAGGGTCAGCCTGCCCTGTGCCAGGTGGGTGGGCAAGGAAATCAGGGGTTCAGCCTGCCCTGTGCCGGGCAGGTGGGTACGGAAATCAGGGGTTCAGCCTGCCCTGTGCCGGGCAGGTGGGTATGGAAATCAGGGGTTCAGCCTGCCCTGTGCCGGGCGGGTGGGTACAGAAATCAGGGATTCAGCCTGCCCTGTGCTGGGCGGGTGGGCAAGAAAATCAGGGGTTCAGCCTGCCCTGTGCCGGGCGGGTGGGTACAGAAATCAGGGGTTCAGCCTGCCCTGTGCTGGGCGGGTGGGCAAGAAAATCAGGGGTTCAGCCTGCCCTGTGCCGGGCGGGTGGGTACAGAAATCAGGGGTTCAGCCTGCCCTGTGCTGGGCGGGTGGGCAAGAAAATCAGGGGTTCAGCCTGCCCTGTGCCGGGCGGGTGGGTACAGAAATCAGGGGTTCAGCCTGCCCTGTGCTGGGCGGGTGGGCAAGAAAATCAGGGGTTCAGCCTGCCCTGTGCCGGGCGGGTGGGTACAGAAATCAGGGGTTCAGCCTGCCCTGTGCTGGGCGGGTGGGCAAGAAAATCAGGGGTTCAGCCTGCCCTGTGCCGGGCGGGTGGGTACAGAAATCAGGGGTTCAGCCTGCCCTGTGCTGGGCGGGTGGGCAAGAAAATCAGGGGTTCAGCCTGCCCTGTGCCGGGCGGGTGGGTACAGAAATCAGGGGTTCAGCCTGCCCTGTGCTGGGCGGGTGGGCAAGAAAATCAGGGGTTCAGCCTGCCCTGTGCCGGGCGGGTGGGTACAGAAATCAGGGGTTCAGCCTGCCCTGTGCTGGGCGGGTGGGCAAGAAAATCAGGGGTTCAGCCTGCCCTGTGCCGGGCGGGTGGGTACAGAAATCAGGGGTTCAGCCTGCCCTGTGCTGGGCGGGTGGGCAAGAAAATCAGGGGTTCAGCCTGCCCTGTGCCGGGCGGGTGGGTACAGAAATCAGGGGTTCAGCCTGCCCTGTGCTGGGCGGGTGGGCAAGAAAATCAGGGGTTCAGCCTGCCCTGTGCCGGGCGGGTGGGTACAGAAATCAGGGGTTCAGCCTGCCCTGTGCCGGG
>SJYW01011961.1:165422-179123 GCA_006410735.1 Raphicerus campestris
AGAGAACCTGAAACAGAAGGGGCACGGGCCCGGGGCCAGTGTCAACAGTAGGCTCTCCGCTGAGCATGGCACTCCTGGCATTCGGAGCTCCTGCAACAACTGATTAAGCCTCTCCAAACATTCTTCACCTCCAGCATGTGCTGCAGACAGACACGGGCATCCCTGGCCTTTTACTCAAAGCCCATTCTGCTTCCAGGGAGGAAGACAGTCCGAGAGGCAATGTGAGAACCGCCATCATGGAATCTGCTGGCTCTATTTTTGCCCCGGGTGAAATAGATCCCTGTGTCAGTCACAGATAATGACAGCCTGGAATATTACATGAAAATTAAAATGTATAAAACGTTCCTCTCATCTCTAATAAATGTCAGAAACGGTGCAGATGCTCCGGTGGCTAGACCTCGGTGTGGAACCGAAGCAGTTACCTTATTTCTGCCTGAAGACAAGCTCGCAGTCCTCTGGAGCCTGCAGGCACTGCCTTTGCGTGGAAGTTTGAAGGCTTCTTGAAAATCCATGCTGTGTAAGAGGAGGGCCCGGCACAGAGGACACAGTTTATTCCCAGCGGCTTCCGTGGTGGCTTCAAAAGCAGCACGTTCTGATTCGGGACACAGGCCAGCTGACTGCTTCGCGAAAAACTGTCGTTCCACGGAACAAAAACCCTCTTTCTTAACCTGGGTGAGGTATTGGATCAAGCCATCCAATGCCTGCAAAACTAGGCCCCGACACTCCTGCTGCCCCCAAAGCTGAAATGAAAAGCACTTTCTGAATACCACCTCACCCCATGAGTGAGGACTGTCTCCAAATTGTTACTTCTGGCTGGGTTCCCAGGCCAGAGGGTCCTTCTTCCTGAGGGACCGAGCCACTCCTAGAAGCTCCATCCCCTTATCCTAATGGATGCAAATTAAAATGTGAATTTTTTAATGGAAGTATCATTGATTTACAATGCTGTGTTAGTTTCTGTTGTAAACCAAGCGATTCAGTTATACTGAACACTTTTCCATATTCTTTTCCATTATGGCTTCTTACAGCATAACGAGTACTGTTCCCGGTGCTACACAGTAGGCCCTTATTGTTAAAATGTGAACTCTTCTGGAGGAGGAGGAGCAACCTGCTAGGGAGGAACAGACGCAGGTCTGGGGAGCAGATGCTGGGGGCTCATGTCCAAGTGTGTCAGCAAAGCTCTGGTGACCCAGCGAGCAGGACCACGGCGCCCAGGTCTCAGAAAACAGGGCTTGTTCCTCCAGCGCCAACAGGCCACCATTCTAGGGGTTCTTTGCTACCAGCCGCTTTCGTCTTATTACCAATAACGTTTCTATAGCAACTCTGATGCTAGGAGACAGGGCAACCGAACTCAGCAGGTAAGAAGGGGAGTGATGCGAGAGGGACGGGGCTCATCCCCAATGTCTTCTGCTTTTCAGTTTTGCCGAGGGTGACCTCCATTTTTAGCCACAATTCCTCCCCACTCCCCCCAGTATAAACATATGTATGTGTGTATATATATTTAGAGAGAGAGAGAGAAATACACCTAGACATATCTGGATAGATACACAGATCTAGATGATAAATGGATGAATGGATGGAGAGATATGATAGAGGGATGGATAGACAGACAGGATAAATGGATAGATAAAGAGAAGGAAGGGTAGATAACTCGTGGCATGGATAGTGGAGAAGTGGGCAGCTAGATGATGGGTGGATGGGTAGATAGAGAGATAGTGGGGTAGACAGAGATGGGTAGACAGATGATAAATAGGCGGATAGATTGATGGATGGATAAATGATAGATAGATGGGTAGATAAGGCTTTAACAAAAGAGGCTTCCAAAGTTTGAGACTGTGCAGGTATCTTTCAGATCCTCGTGGAGAATTTCATGCTTCCTTTCACTTAACACCTTTCACAGATAAACACAGAATTCGTCTCCTGGAATTCGCCGTCAGAAATCACACAAGTTGCCAGCCTCTGCTCACCTGGGGAGGGGTTTGCGCCGCCGCTGCCCTCCTGCTGGTCTTCTCTTGTGAGTGGGGGCTGTAAGTGGGACCAGAAAGGATGGGAGAAAGGTTCAGGGAAGCAGAGGTTCCTGACTCTCAGAGCTGCCTGGCTGGGGAACCTGCTGCTTCATGACACGGTGAATCGATTCTTCAACTTCAGGAGACATTCCAACAGGGCTGCCTGTCCAGGGACCTCGGCTGGGGAGGCTGAGACACGGGAGAGAAGGGCCAGTCTCTGCTGAGACTGGGTTCTAGTGTCTTAACGAACGGTTCTGTGGTTCCTTTGGCTAGCAGGTCTTAACCACTAGTTCTACCGTCTCACGGTCAAACAGAGGGCTCTAACCAACCCAGAGACACAGAGCTGAACAGAGAGAGACCACAAGGCAGAAAAGGCGACCAGAAAAAGGAACTGGAGACTTAGAGAGAAGCTCAGACGCTGAGCAAAGGGTAGGCAGAGGTCTGCTTTTCCAAACACCAAAAACAAAGTAACGGGCGATTTTTGCTGGAGCCTGGACTGCAGGAGAGGAGAAGCAGTCTTCCCACTCTTGTCAGTCCTGGTCCTTGGAGTAATGATGAGGGTCTAGAAAACAGCCCCCACAAGCAGGACTCAAGGGTAGGCACAGCTTTGCTCCAGAGGTCTGGAACTTTTTCTTGGCAGAAAAGCCAGCTCAAGAAGTAAATGTGTTGCTGCTGTTCACTCACTATGTCGTGTCTAGGTCTTTGCGACCCCATGGACTGCAGCACGCCAGGCTTCCCTGTTCTTCACTAACTCCCAGAGCTTGCTCACACTCATGTCCTTTGGATTCATGATGCCATCCAACCATCTCATCCTCTGTCACCCACTTCTCCTCCCGCCTTCAATCTTTCTCAGCATCACAGTCTTTTCCAATGAGTCAGCTCTTCACATCGGGTGGCCAAACTATTGGAGCTTCAGCATCAGTCCCTCCAATGAATATTCAAGACTGATTTCCTTTAGGAGTGACTGGTTTGATCTTTTTTCAGCCCAAGGGACTCTCAAAAGTCTTCTCCAACACCACAGTTCAAAAGCATCAATTCTTCGGCACTCAGCTTTGTTTATAGTCCAATTCTCACATCCATCCATGACTGCTGGAAAAACCACAGCTTTGACTAGACAGACATTTGTTCACAGAGTGATGCCTCTGCTTTTTAACACGCTGTCTAGTTTTGCCATAGCTTTCCATCCAAGGAGCAAGCGTCATAATTTCGTGGCTGTAGTCCCCATCCACAGTGATTTTGGAGCCCAAGAAAATAAAATTCATTACAGAGTAAATGTATAGTCACAAAATAGATAAAGGGCAAGTATAGGTAAATATGGCCTGGCTGTTCCCCATCTTCACAGAGGGATAGTGCAGAGAAATATTCAACCTATAGTGACAGAGTTTAGTTATAGTCGAGACCCACACTCGGGTCAGTGAGAGGTGGAAGTAACCCCCAGGAGACCTTCCACCCCTCACCTTCCACCGTGGGGGTTACAAAGGCCAGAAGGGCCCATGGTTCCTCTGACCCCAGGGACAGAACATAACCAAGGACCTTCACCCACAGTCTTTGACCACTTTCCCTAACTTCTTTCAAATATTCACGTCTAACCTAAGACCATGAACTTACACAGAGAGCAACTTCTACAGGTCCCAGATATTTGACTTCGGCTTCAACCTGATGATTTTAGAAAAGCAAAGAGATTCGGGCTTTCAATTACTCCCTGGGTTTTCAGGCTTAGATTTCAGAAACACAACCTCAGACATACATATCTTAGTTATTCTTTTAAAACAGCTGATTCATGTTGGTGTTTGGTAGAAACCGATGCAATACTGTAAAGCAATTATCCTTCATTTAAAAATAAATACATTTAAAATAAATGCAAATAAAATGCACTGCAAATCCTGGGCTTGGATTCCCAGGTGTATATAGAGTCAGGGTCTCCTGGGCGTCTGCTCACTGTCTCTCCCGGCAAGCCTGCTCAGGAGACACCTGGCTTGGTGCTGAACCTTGTGAGTACTCCTGCTTCCCTTCTACAGACCCCTCTGGAGACGACACACGCCGTTTTCACTCAGCGACGGTGGCAGATGATCAATAGTTTCGACTGCAGGGATAAAAGAACCTCCACAGTCATAGACCAAAACCGTTCTAAAGAAGGAACAGCTAATGTACCCTAACTGATTTAGAACCTCGGCGCCAACATAACAAGGACAACGTTTTTGGTGGGCACACCATTCGGCTTTGGACTCACTGGAGCTCCGTGACAAATGTCAGGACGGGCTTTCCGTCTCGGTGCATGAACAGGCGAGCACGTCTGCGGCAGTCCTGCTCCTCTGTCCGGGATCCCGTGTCACAGTTGAACAGGTTGCAAATGACACAAATGCTGCTCAAAGGGGCCTCGAATCCTCAGCTGCAGAAAGAACTGCGGAGGCACCGCTGGAGCGTTTCTCTTCTCTCCATCAGCGTGTTCCAGCATCACAAAACCAGCTCCAGTGTTACACAGACTGCGTTTTTCTTTTTTAATTGGGAACTTAAATACACGTGTCAATGTGGTTTGTGTCCAGAGTCACACGGTGAATGGTTTAGAAGAGGTGCTACATGCTTAGTCGTGTCCAGCGTTTAATACCCCACGGACTGTAGCCCGCCANCTTTTTTAATTGGGAACTTAAATACACGTGTCAATGTGGTTTGTGTCCAGAGTCACACGGTGAATGGTTTAGAAGAGGTGCTACATGCTTAGTCGTGTCCAGCGTTTAATACCCCACGGACTGTAGCCCGCCAAGGCTCCTCTGTCTGCACAATTCTCCAGGCACAAATGGGTAGTCAGTCCCTTCTCCAGGGGATCTTCCAACCCAGGAATAGAACCCAGGTCTGCTGCAAGGCAGGCAGATTCTTTACCATGTGAGCCACCAGGGGAGCCCCCAGTGAATGGTTTGGTGTTCTTCTATACATCTGCGGGTGTCAGCCCATTCAACAGACGGCTTCAGAAAATGACGTGTCTTGCCCAAGTCGCAGAGCGAGTTAGCATCAATATTAGGACTGANCCTCCAGGGTGAGTGCTTCGGGCCACCTGCAGCAGAGAGGCCAGCAGCCAGTCTTCACTTGTGATTGACAAGCAGGTCTGCCTGCAGGAAGACAGCAACCCTGGAGAAGAGCCTGGGCGGGGGTGAGGAGCGGATGCGAGTTACCATGCCTCCAGAGTTATCAGGTTTAGGACAGCTTCCTCGATAGCTCAGCCAGTAAAGAATTTGCCTGCAATGCAAGAGACCCCAGTTTGATTCCTGGGTCGGGAAGATCCACTGGAGCAGGGATAGGCTACCCACTAAATGGCTCAGCTGGTAAAGAATCTGCCTGCAGTGCAGGAGACCTGGGTTCCTGGGTTGGGAAGATCCCTGGGAGAAGGGAAAGGCTACCCACTCCAGTATTCTGGCCTGGAGAATTCCATGGACTGTATGGTCCATGGGTTACAAAGAGTCAGACGTGATCGAGCAACTTTCATTTCACTTCACTTCACTTCAGGCTCTGATGGATTTAGGATTGGTGCCTGATGTGCAAATAGTGGAGGACAGGGAGGCCTGGCGTGCTGCTGTCCATGGGGTCCCAAAGGGTCTGACACACCGAGTGACTCAACAGCAACAATCTGTGATGTGTAGACAGGAATCGTGGTGCTTGCGGGAAAGCAGAAGGTAGCGAGTGCTGCATTCCCGAGGGGACAGGCTACTCAGAGAGCAGGCTGCGGCCAACATAGGAAACGGGGTTCATCGTGTCGCTCATGTTGATCCTTCCAAGAAACAGCTGCTCCCAGAGAAGGCAGGAGAGACCCTGCAGCGTCCGCCCTAAGCAGAAGCTGGGCAGAGGGAGCCAGTGTCCGGTCCAGGGCGGCGGACGCAGCTACAGCCTCTCCGGTCACGTCTGGAGATGAGAGGATGGGCCGCTGGGAGGGGAAAGGGTCGGGGAGCACGTGGTCAGTGCAGCGGCAGCTCAAAGCAGAAGCCCTGCTGGGCCCGCAGCCGCCGTGTCTTAAAGGAGAAGTCTGTGCTAAAGGGCCCTGGTTCCGCTGCGGGGGTGGGGGGTCCCACCCCACAGGATGGCAGGATGACCTGGGGCCACCACCTCTAGCCCCACAGGGAAGGCTGAACCCCTAAACTTCTGCGCTGGAAGGGGGTGGGGGCGAGGCCTCCGACCCTCCAATTGTGGCCCTGCTGCCCACACTGGTGGTGACAGGCACACCCTTCTCTGCAGATCACCCCCTCCGAGGGGTCCCTACAGGACAACACAGACACGCCACTCCCTACTGGCCACTGCTCACTCAGGGAGAGGTGCACGCAGGGTCCTGTGTGGAAGGCCAGGTTCAGGCACATTTCCAAAGCTGGGTGCCCACCTGAACCCTTGAGCTGCACATATCATCAAGGCAGAATCAGATAGCAGATACTCAAGATCAGAAAGCTGTATATTTGGAAACATTTTTTTTTAATTGAATCTGGAAATGAAAATGATTCTAAGACTTGACCAGCATGAAATGAAAGCTCCCCAGGGAAGATCTTGCCACCCACTCCCATGTGAAGGATTGACAAGGGAGGAGAAAAGTGAGGTGCGCCAGGGTCACCCAAATGGGACCCTCACCGACGAGAGTAGAATCTGGGGTCTTCAGCGACGAGCTGGGATGAGGGGAGCCGCGCGCACACACCTGTGCTGATCCATCCTCAGAAAATGAGAAAACACGGCTATGCCTATTACAAAACACTAGCACACAAGTGGGGATCGAGATTCTGGAGGCTTGTTGCAGGATTTGCAAGAAAGAAAAACTCCCTTTATCTTTGCTTGAAACAGGGAAGTAAGCCTCCTAACCTGCAGGCACAAAACCTTGTGGAATGAAGGAAGGAAGCACGTGCCCGGCTTCTCAGCAGGAAACGAGGCTTCGAATCAGTGGGGTAAATAGTCCCTCAGCTCCTGTCGAGGGGAGCTCAGCTTTTAAAAGCCGGTGTCCACAGCCCCCTCTGCGCACCAGGGGCCACCCAGGGCTGGGGGCCAGCTCCAGGGCTTGCTCGTGCCTGCAGGAAGATTCGCTTCCCCGAGCCACGTTTGCCTTCCTCGAGGAGGCGTCCTCTGCCACGCTCCATCTTCTCTCTTCTTTGGTTTCACTTTCTATAGAAATGCTGGTCGTGACCTTCCAGGCTGATTTCGGGGCCCACTGATGGCCCTCGGCCCGCAGCTTTAAAAGCAGTGCTGCAGAGGGTGCAAGAGAGAGGCTGGCTGTCGCGGTGCGGGGCGCTAGGCAGCTGCGTGAGCCTGCTCGTCTCGGGTCTGGTCTCTGGCGTGTGCAGGGCGGAGCGGTCGAGGGGCAGCGCGGGCCCAGCCTCCAGAGCCTGGGGCAGCCGTCATTCTGCAAATGCGCCAGCAACGGCCCACATGCCCTTCTGTCCTGAAGGGCTTTCCGCACGAACCCTCGCCCCCGCATGCAGGAACAGTGACAATGACGCGCCCCCAGAACTGGAAGCCAGGTCGGGGGTGCTAGAGGCTGCACAAGCCTGGCCTTCCCAGGGCCCCCCGGGACTGGATGTTACTCCTCCTGCAGGAGTGAAACCAGCAGAGTCTCAAGCTTACTCACCTGAGCGCAGCGCGGGCGGACCTCAGGAAGCCAGAGAGTCGGGGGTGCTGGGGAGACTCACCGGGCCAGTGGGGCCCCAGCTGGAGCAAGGCAAAGAGTCTGTGCGCAGGGAGAGGCCCCGGCTGGCTCAACCCCTGCTGCCTGGCCGCTGGCACACAGTAGGTGCTCAGAAAACACCCCGGGGGTGAGTGTGCCCTCCAGGGCGCAGTGGGACGTGAGGGTGCAGAGACGAGGGGAGGCTCCCCCGCCCCACCCTGTCTCCTTCCGCCAGGCGAGCGTAGGGCTCAGACCCCTCACCCCCTCCACCTGCTCCCACCAGCCCCGCAGGGCCACCACCCCAAGTGGCTGCGTCTCCAGCCTTTGAGGCGGAGGTGGGGAGCCCCGTGGGCCTGGCGGGGGCTCCACTTCAAAGGGCCTGGCTCGCTCGGGACTTCCCGGGACTGTGAGGCCTGGAGGCGGGAGAGAGCGGCCTGGGAAACTCCAGCGAGCCAGCCTTGGCCCCGGGAGGGGGGCGGTGGTGCCTGCGCAGCGAGGGCCCCTCTGCTGCCTCTGCGTCCGTCCGGAATGGCCCTCGCTCTGGGGCTGGGGGAGACCTGGGCCTGCCCCACCCTCAGCCACTAGCTCACTGGCTCACTCTTCCCGCCCACAGCCTCCCGAGAGAGGCGGACAGGGGCCTCGGCTCCAGCTGTGGTTCTGCCCGGTCCCCGTGGCCTCCAGAGGCAGAGGTGCCGGTCTCCAGGGTCAGGAGCTCGCCAGGCGTCAGCAGGCAGCCTCTCTGGCCGCCCCTGCTCACCATCCATCCCGCACCAAGAGCCCCAGTCTCCTGCCCCTGCCACGCTGGCACCCTGGAAGGACTCCCTTGAGAGGCCAGAAGGGGCCTCCTGAGCCCAGGGGTGAGAGCCCCAGGTCAGGCAGTCCCAAGGGCAGAGGTGCAGGGGCCCCTGGGGAACCTCGTGGCGGGGGCGGGGGCAGCCCGTTCCGGGGAGCAGAGCAGCGCACCCCATGCCTGCGGCACAGGTGACCCTGGACCCTGCGGGCCTCACAGGCCAGGAGGGGTACGCCCTCCTGTACAGGTGGCATCCTCTGTCCCCTGGACATCCCTGGAGCCCAGTGGCCAGAGCAGGAGACAGAACCTCCCAGGCTGCGGCGAGGGGAGGGCAGGCGGCGTGTGGGGCCAGAGGCCTGGGGTTCCACAGGGTCCCTGGCCCGCCTCTGTGTCCCCCTCTGCTCCTGGGACGCCAGTGGGGAAGTGCTCCCCGAGACCTCCTCTGTAAGGAGCCTGAGAGAGGCTGCGTCTGGGCCAACCTCGACCTTGACCCTGACCCTGACGACAGGCTGAAGTGCAGGGGAGCCCGGGTCATCCCAGCTTCTTAAACACAGCAGAGCTTTCCTGTCAGGTCTTGGCCCAGGTTTTAATCTTATTTTAAAAAATCGTTCAGAAGCATCCTGTTCAGTGTTTCATCCGCAGGGCACTGGAGTGGTCTGTCCTTCAGGGGAGTGAGTCTGAACCTCCCTCTGCGGGACACGCCGCGGCGGGTGCGTCTTCACGCGGAGGGGCCTCTGCCTGCGGCTCTGCAGGTGACCGGGCCTTGGGGGCTCCGGAGGCCAGGCCGGCACACCCAAGCACTGGACGTGTGTGGGGACTGTGCCAAGCTGTGCCAGGCGGAGTCAGAGGAAAACCAGTCCAAAAGCTAGAGGGGGAGGGGGAGGACAGGAACGTGCATGGTGATGGCCCCCAAACTGAGGGCAGGGGTCTGAGACACACTCCAGCCGGGCCCAGAGGTGCAGGGCAGCAGCCTCCAGGCGGAGACCTTCCCAGCCTGCCACAGCCCCCCAGAGCCCTTGCCTCCCAGCCCCTCCACACTCTGCTCCCTGGGGCTTCGTGCCTCTGTCCACGGTCCGCAGAGCCGTCCTCCTCCAAGCACACCTTCTCCCCCTTCCCCGCAGCTAACCTCCCACTCCAGCCCCGGGGACCCCTCCTTCCTGGCACCACATGCGTGGAGGGCACCACCAGCACACTGCCAGGCCGGGCCCCACAGCCACGCAAGCACATGCCTGCGGCAGGCACTGTGGAGCCCCTGAGATCAGAGGCCTGGGCTCCACTTCTGCGTCATCAGGAGGGTACATTGCTCCGGGAAACGTGGGTCTGCACATCATCACGGCACCGTGGTCCCCTCTGCAGGCCAGGAGACAGAGGCGCCGTGGTCCCCTCTGCAGGCCGGGAGATGGAGGCGCCCTGGTCCCCTCTGCAGGTCGGGAGATGGCAGCGTCCTGGTCCCCTCCGCAGGTCGGGAGATGGAGGCACCCTGGTCCCCTCTGCAGGTCGGGAGATGGCGGCGTCCTGGTCCCCTCCGCAGGTCGGGAGATGGAGGCTCCGTGGTCCTCTCCGCAGGTCGGGAGATGGAGGCTCCGTGGTCCCCTCCGCAGGTCGGGAGATGGAGGCTCCGTGGTCCCCTCCGCAGGTCGGGAGATGGAGGCTCCGTGGTCCCCTCCGCAGGTCGGGAGATGGAGGCGCCCTGGTCCCCTCCACAGGTCGGGAGATGGAGGCGCCCTGGTCCCCTCCGCAGGCCAGGAGACGGAGGCTCTCTGGTCCCCTCCGCAGGCCAGGAGATGGAGGCTCTGTGGTCCCCTCTGCAGGCCGGGAGACGGAGGTGATGGACCAGGGCCTCGCCAGGGCTGCCTCTGCACTCAGCACCCAGCCCCCCATGCCCAAAACAGATGCCTGGGACCCTCCACAGCATCCCTGTGACCAGCAGCCCCAGTGACGCCCATCCTCGTACACAGGAGAAGCAAAGCAATCGTGGAGCAAAGCAAACCAACCCCGTGACGGGTCTGACCACACAGAGATGTTTGCATATCACATTGCCAGGAAGTTTTAAAAATATAAAATCCCACCGTTGGGAAAGGAGAGAAATAGGAGCCCTCATAAACAGCCAACATCAGCAAAAAACTATTATTCACCACCTAACAATATGCAAAAAATACATTAAATATTCACATACAATGCACAATACTTCACCTCCGAGAATGTAAACATTGATCCTAAAGAAACACTCCCAGTTTCCAGTAGTCATGTTCGGATCTGACAGCTGGACCATAAAGAAGTCTGAAAGCCAAAAAAATTGATATCTTTGAATTGAGGTGCTAGAGAAGACTCCTGAGAGTTCGTTGGACTGCAAGGAGATCAAACCAGTCAATCCTAAAGGAAATCAGTCCTAAATATTCATTGGAAAGACTGATCCTGAAGCTGAAGCTCCAATACTTTGGCCACCTGATGCGAAGAACTGACTCATTGGAAAAGACCCTGATGCTGGGAAAGATTGAGGGCAAGAGGAGAAGGGTGACAGAGGATGAGATGGTTGGATGGCATCACTGCCTCAGTGGACGTGAGTTCCAGCAAACTCCGGGAGATCGTGAAGGACTGGGGAGCCTGGCGTGCTGCAGTTGGGGTCTCAAAGAGTTGGACGTGACAGCAATCGAATGACACAATGACAGAGGTATTCCCTGCAGCCTTGTTAACAATGGTGGATGGCGAGAAGCCTCTTTACAGTATCTGCAGTAGCAGGTTGGGTGTGAGTCATCCCACTCAGGCAATGAAATGCCAAGAAGGCATTAAAATGGTGTAGAACCCTTGACAATACGAAAAATATGTGATAAAACTAAGTCTCAAAATAAGACTGCAGCATGATCTCGTCTACAAATAAAATTCGTGCACATGCATAATCCAAAGGAGGCATGGAAAAGTGTTACAAGAGTGTTTCTTACAGACTGACTTTTTTCCTCTTATTTGATTGCTTTAACTTAAATTTAATTTTCTAACTTTCTTACAGTGAAACTATTTTATTTATCACATGCTGAATATGTACAAAGCACTCTTCTGAGATTTCAGAAGAGACTAAGGCAGCCAAATCTGACTTAAGGAGAAAGGCGATGGTGCATCAAAAAATTAAAAAGCAGATGAGAGTTTTGAATAGTGATCAGTCAGTGAGTTCAGTCGCTCAGTCGCATCCGACGCTTTGCGGCCCCGTGGACTGAATAGTGATAGGGAATGATTAAACAGAGCAAGATCTGGAAATCAGGGCAGGTGGAGGTGCAGGGAACCAGGGCCCTGCAGGGAGGGCCTTCTAAGGAAGAAACATTTCATTTGGCTCCAGAATGAAACCTGAATGGTAAAAAATAAATAAATAAATAAATAAAAGCCCACAACCCAAACAGCCAGGGCCAGCATGTCCCAGAGTCCGTGGGGAAGAGGGGGGCGTCCTAAGATGGGCCTGAGGTCCAGGTGAGAGTGCGTGCCTCTCGAGGGGCCCTGGGGTTGCAGTGTCAGTGGGGTCAGGGCCGCTGCCCACCGCACACCATGCTCCTCGCAGGACCGTGTCCTTGCTGCGGGCCAGCTGCTTGGCTGTGGTCCATGGTGTCCAGACCCTCCTGTGCCCCAGGGGACTGGGGGCTGGGGGCTGTTTCTTGGCAGTGAGGGTGGGTGGAGAGAGTGTGGTGCTCCTACCCGGGGGGACAGGAAGCGGTCTGGCTCCTCCACGAGATCCCTCTCCTGTCTTCTGACTGATGATCTGACGGCCACAGGAGGAAGGGGTTGCCGGAACCTGAACCCCCACCGTGGGGAGATGTTGGTCTAGGGACGGCCGGTTCAAGTCAGGCGAGGTGAGTCAGCTGCAGAGATCTCAGTGCGGCAGTGAGGCCGCAGCCAACAGTGCCGTATCACGTACTTGAAATCTGTCGAGACAGTGATGGTTGTACCCACAAAAGGAAAAAAAAGAAGAGGGTAACTGAATGACACGGTGCATCTGCTAATTCACACACATATAAAATCATCCCGTCTTAAATAAATTAATTAAAATAAAATCATCCCGTAGTGCACCCTGGATATACACAATCTCTAATTGTTAACTATAAATTGTCGAGAGTACATTTCCATTGTGTCAAGCCCCTGGGATTTTGGGGCCAAGTTCCGTACAGTGGCTAGCTGGTGATATCCTCATCAACAGCACGGGTCAGCAGTCACCACAGCGGAATGGTCAGGCCTCGAGAGTCGGAAAACACTCACCCCTGAACGGCGTCAATTGGATTTAAGATCTCAATGCTCTGGCATCATCATGAATGAGAAAGCAAATGGCATGCCCAACCCCAGCTGGCTGGACGTGTGGCTGAAACTAATAACCGGTAAGATCTATTAGGCTGGAAATGAGAACAAGGGGAAATAAATCAGGGGCTAATTACGGGCTGCCGCAGAGAGCGCCGCGCGGAGCACTGCCTGGCCGCACACCTTGGCGAGGAAGCGCCCGTCACACCTGCAGGGCTCCGGCTCCGGCTCCCTCGCAACGCCATCATCTTAATTATGGAGCGAGCACTTGGAGTTCCCTTGAAATATAAATGAACACGTCCCATCTAATTAGTAAATGCAAGAACAGTTCAACCATTTTCTCCAAACCGTTAATACTCAGAGGGGGAAAGTGCTTGCTGCTCCTTAATAATTCTGACTTCATTGGCTGAACCAGAGCCAAGTACCTGGGCAAGGAGAGGCCGGGGTGAACCCCAGAACACCATGACACGCACATCCCCGTGGGGGCAGGCGGGCGGACAGTGGCCCTCACGTCCAGACCTGGCCTTTCAGGTTTAACCCCGGCCCTGAGAACCACAGATTAAAAAGAGTATCGAGAATAACAGGTGCCTCCAGTGAGGCATTCACTGTGCCCTAAGCATTTCACATGCAATCCCACTTCATTCTCAGCAGTGCCAGGAGATGGAGGTCGTTGACAGATAGAAAACCCGAGACTGCAGGGGTCACACAGTGGCTCAAGCTGCTCGGCAGAAGCAAGATTCGAACAAAGGTCTGTGTGATTCCAAACCCTGCGTTGCCCCTGCACCACCTAGTGTCCTGACCAAGGTCAGGAGAACCGCTTGTTCCGTGCCCCATTGATGATACGCCTTGAAACAGGAAAACGCTGTAGCAAATGCAATCTAAACAGGTTGCTCTCTGCAGGACTTGTCAGAGCCTTTAAGATGCAAATCTGGGGGAAAAAAAAAAGATGCAAATATGCATTTTGAATCCACAAGCAGGGGCTGTGCTGCTCCTCCCAGGCCCCCTGGCCCAGG
>SJYW01011961.1:179218-192457 GCA_006410735.1 Raphicerus campestris
ATGACAGAGGTATTCCCTGCAGCCTTGTTAATAATGGTGGATGGCGAGAAGCCTCTTTACAGTATCTGCAGTAGCAGGTTGGGTGTGAGTCATCCCATTCAGGCAATGAAATGCCAAGAAGGCATTAAAATGGTGTAGAACCCTTGACAATACGAAAAATATGTGATAAAACTAAGTCTCAAAATAAGACTGCAGCATGATCTCGTCTACAAATAAAATTCGTGCACATGCATAATCCAAAGGAGGCATGGAAAAGTGTTACAAGAGTGTTTCTTACAGACTGACTTTTTTCCTCTTATTTGATTGCTTTAACTTAAATTTAATTTTCTAACTTTCTTACAGTGAAACTATTTTATTTATCACATGCTGAATATGTACAAAGCACTCTTCTGAGATTTCAGAAGAGACTAAGGCAGCCAAATCTGACTTAAGGAGAAAGGCGATGGTGCATCAAAAAATTAAAAAGCAGATGAGAGTTTTGAATAGTGATCAGTCAGTGAGTTCAGTCGCTCAGTCGCATCCGACGCTTTGCGGCCCCGTGGACTGAATAGTGATAGGGAATGATTAAACAGAGCAAGATCTGGAAATCAGGGCAGGTGGAGGTGCAGGGAACCAGGGCCCTGCAGGGAGGGCCTTCTAAGGAAGAAACATTTCATTTGGCTCCAGAATGAAACCTGAATGGTAAAAAATAAATAAATAAATAAAAGCCCACAACCCAAACAGCAAGGGCCAGCATGTCCCAGAGTCCGTGGGAAAGAGGGGGGCGTCCTAAGATGGGCCTGAGGTCCAGGTGAGAGTGCGTGCCTCTCGAGGGGCCCTGGGGTTGCAGTGTCAGTGGGGTCAGGGCCGCTGCCCACCGCACACCATGCTCCTCGCAGGACCGTGTCCTTGCTGCGGGCCAGCTGCTTGGCTGTGGTCCATGGTGTCCAGACCCTCCTGTGCCCCAGGGGGCTGGGGGCTGGGGGCTGTTTCTTGGCAGTGAGGGTGGGTGGAGAGAGTGTGGTGCTCCTACCCGGGGGGACAGGAAGCGGTCTGGCTCCTCCACGAGATCCCTCTCCTGTCTTCTGACTGATGATCTGACGGCCACAGGAGGAAGGGGTTGCCGGAACCTGAACCCCCACAGTGGGGAGATGTTGGTCTAGGGACGGCCGGTTCAAGTCAGGTGAGGTGAGTCAGCTGCAAAGATCTCAGTGCGGCAGTGAGGCCGCCGCCAACAGTGCCGTATCACGTACTTGAAATCTGTCGAGACAGTGATGGTTGTACCCACAAAAGGAAAAAAAAGAAGAGGGTAACTGAATGACACGGTGCATCTGCTAATTCACACACATATAAAATCATCCCGTCTTAAATAAATTAATTAAAATAAAATCATCCCGTAGTGCACCCTGGATATACACAATCTCTAATTGTTAACTATAAATTGTCGAGAGTACATTTCCATTGTGTCAAGCCCCTGGGATTTGGGGGCCAAGTTCCGTACAGTGGCTAGCTGGTGATATCCTCATCAACAGCACGGGTCAGCAGTCACCACAGCGGAATGGTCAGGCCTCGAGAGTCGGAAAACACTCACCCCTGAACGGCGTCAATTGGATTTAAGATCTCAATGCTCTGGCATCATCATGAATGAGAAAGCAAATGGCATGCCCAACCCCAGCTGGCTGGACGTGTGGCTGAAACTAATAACCGGTAAGATCTATTAGGCTGGAAATGAGAACAAGGGGAAATAAATCAGGGGCTAATTACGGGCTGCCGCAGAGAGCGCCGCGCGGAGCACTGCCTGGCCGCACACCTTGGCGAGGAAGCGCCCGTCACACCTGCAGGGCTCCGGCTCCGGCTCCCTCGCAACGCCATCATCTTAATTATGGAGCGAGCACTTGGAGTTCCCTTGAAATATAAATGAACACGTCCCATCTAATTAGTAAATGCAAGAACAGTTCAACCATTTTCTCCAAACCGTTAATACTCAGAGGGGGAAAGTGCTTGCTGCTCCTTAATAATTCTGACTTCATTGGCTGAACCAGAGCCAAGTACCTGGGCAAGGAGAGGCCGGGGTGAACCCCAGAACACCATGACACGCACATCCCCGTGGGGGCAGGCGGGCGGACAGTGGCCCTCATGTCCAGACCTGGCCTTTCAGGTTTAACCCCGGCCCTGAGAACCACAGATTAAAAAGAGTATCGAGAATAACAGGTGCCTCCAGTGAGGCATTCACTGTGCCCTAAGCATTTCACATGCAATCCCACTTCATTCTCAGCAGTGCCAGGAGATGGAGGTCGTTGACAGATGGAAAACCCGAGACTGCAGGGGTCACACAGTGGCTCAAGCTGCTCGGCAGAAGCAAGATTCGAACAAAGATCTGTGTGATTCCAAACCCTGCGTTGCCCCCGCACCACCTAGTGTCCTGACGAAGGTCAGGAGAACCGCTTGTTCCGTGCCCCATTGATGATATGCCTTGAAACAGGAAAACGCTGTAGCANCATTCACTGTGCCCTAAGCATTTCACATGCAATCCCACTTCATTCTCAGCAGTGCCAGGAGATGGAGGTCGTTGACAGATAGAAAACCCGAGACTGCAGGGGTCACACAGTGGCTCAAGCTGCTCGGCAGAAGCAAGATTCGAACAAAGGTCTGTGTGATTCCAAACCCTGCGTTGCCCCTGCACCACCTAGTGTCCTGACCAAGGTCAGGAGAACCGCTTGTTCCGTGCCCCATTGATGATACGCCTTGAAACAGGAAAACGCTGTAGCAATGCAATCTAAACAGGTTGCTCTCTGCAGGACTTGTCAGAGCCTTTAAGATGCAAATCTGGGGGAAAAAAAAAAGATGCAAATATGCATTTTGAATCCACAAGCAGGGGCTGTGCTGCTCCTCCCAGGCCCCCTGGCCCAGGCACCCGGTACACCTCCCCGACAGCACAGCCCAGATGCTGCCTCACAGGGACGATGCCGGAGGAGTCAAGAAGGAAAAAGCCCTTCTTCCAATCAGACTCGAGGGACTACACCTGAGGAAGGGCCCAAGGGCAGCGCGTATCCCCCTGGCTGAGCCTGGCCTGGCTCCTCTTGGCTGAGACCCCTCCCCAGGGACAGGGGGCCCGAGTGCCCGGTGCTGCCACTTACGAGGGTGTGGGTGCCACGTCTGTGGGCCACGAGCAACAGGGGTGCAGAGGGACCCAGAGTTCCCCTGAAACCCCCAGGGGCCCCCCACGGCCCTGGATCCATCAACACGGGCAGCCTCCTGGGCACAACAAGTCAAGAGGGGGCTCTCCCTGGACACGATCCAAGAAGAGTCTTCTAGGAGACTTTGGAGGGGGAATAGGGGAGCCTTCCTGGGGTGGGGGGACTTGCCCTGTGGCAGCTGTCACCCCAACTTTCCCATGAGTCTGGTCAGACAATCAGACACAGACAGCCTGCCCCGGGCCCCCAGCCAGGGGAGCGTCTGCTCGACCCGCAGCCCAGAGACCTGCCTTGACCTTGCAGGCCCTCTGCAGAAAGAGCCCCCGCATCCCTGCCTCCCTGGAGCCACCCCGCCACCCGCACAGAGCAGGGTGGAGGGACCCGGCAAGGCCGGCTGAGGACAGGCCAGGACATTCGCTGCGAAAGGGCCCCGGCCCCACGTGCCGCGATCGATGTTCCNACGGGGAAGTTCTAGAACACTGTCTTCTGGAGAGTGCCAATGATGCTCTCTTCAAAGGGATATGAAGGAAAGTGCAGGTGTCCGCCCCAGGTCAGCTCGTCTGAGTCAAGCGTACACACCACCCAGCTGCAGAAGATCCCAGCCCAGGGCATGGGGCGGGGGGTTAGGCTCGCTCGTGCTCCTGCGGATGCACTGGGCAGGCGTGTGGGGCCAAGGCAAGCACATATTTCTGGCTTTTAACGTCTACCACTGCCTGCACATTAGTTGTTCATGCCAACGAATTGCCAAGTTAAGAAACCATTTGATTTCATCATGAATTTGTTCCAAGAAATGGCACCTTCCCACGGACAAATGTGCGTCTCTGGAGAGTGGGGGCGGGCGCTTGCGGGGGACGGGGCTTTGTGGGGGACACTTGCTCCATCTTGCGGATGCTGAGCTGTGCCTCTCCTTCTGCTGAAATGGTTTTCCAGGTACTTTTCTTTAAGGCTGTCAGTTTACATTGGTTCTTGCTTTTCCAAGCACATCCTGTATCCCTTGCTCAAAAACCATCAGAAGAAATCATTTTATCAAAGGGAAGTCCTCCTTTTTATATTTGAAACCAAAAGTGTTAGTCGCTCAGTTGTCTGACTCTTTGTGACCCCATGGATGGGTAGCCTGCCAGACTCCTCTGTTCACGGAATTCTCCAGGCAACAATCCTGGAGTGGGTTGCCATTCCATTTTCCAAGGGATCTTTCTGACTCAGGGATTGAACCCGGGTCTCCTGCATTGCAGGTGAATTCTTTACCATCTGAGCCACCTCCCTTTATATTNCCAGGCAACAATCCTGGAGTGGGTTGCCATTCCATTTTCCAAGGGATCTTTCTGACTCAGGGATTGAACCCGGGTCTCCTGCATTGCAGGTGAATTCTTTACCATCTGAGCCACCTCCCTTTATATTTGCCCAACAGAAAATGCGTTTTACCAGTGTTAGCTATTCGTGGAGTAACCTGGACATTTTGTTTCACTTCTCAAAGCCAGAAAGAACACGCAGAGTCATTACATAGTTCAGCAAGGAGGTGATGACTCTGAGGATGGTTGCCCCAACCTGGTGTTTGCCAGGGGCTGTGTGTTATCTCCTTGAAGCCTCCACGACAACTCGGACCTTAAGTTGTTAAAGCAAATGCTTAAGTTTCACTGGAAGGCAAACTCTAGTGTGAAACAACTTTCTGTTAAACAAATCTAAAGTATCTGACTATGCAAGGAGGCAGGAATTGCTACAGTAGTAAGCAAAACTCAGTGTATAGCGAGTGGGGTGTAACTGGCTCAAAAGAAAAATGATTTGCCGGAAAGCAATTTGATTCCCAAGTTGAGAAATTTAGTTTTATCCCAGGAGCCACAAAGAAGATTGAGTAGGGTAATTAAAAAATTAAAAGCAATGAAAATCTGCCATTACTCCGAGATGTCAGTCCTTTGATTTAACACAGGAGTGGGGATTGTATATGTAACATGTGTGTTGAAGACATCCTGAGTGCAGAGCACATGCTTCTTATGTTTGACAAGAAGGAGGAGAAACGGGATTTGGTAAAGGGCCAGTGGCTTGTGGAAGTCCTATGTTCAATTTCACACAACTTAAAATATTTAATTATGGTTTTCTCTAGACGCTAGACTTACGGATTCTCTTCTATCTACTTTTTTCTCTATGTGCTGACAATAACGAGTATAAATCAGGGAATGATTTTTAAAAGTCACTTATGAAGCCAGTGAGGCTGGAAGTTGGGAATAAAGCGCCTTCAGAAAGTGAGGCTGTGCAACGGGCAGACGAGTTATCACAGATGGATTCAAACTCCCCTCAAGNAATTATGGTTTTCTCTAGACGCTAGACTTACGGATTCTCTTCTATCTACTTTTTTCTCTATGTGCTGACAATAACGAGTACAAATCAGGGAATGATTTTTAAAAGTCACTTATGAAGCCAGTGAGGCTGGAAGTTGGGAATAAAGCGCCTTCAGGTGAGGCCTGAAGTGAGGCCGTGCAACGGGCAGACGAGTTATCACAGATGGATTCAAAGTCCCCTCAGGAGACAGGAGCTCTGTGACCAGGACGTGAATGGGTGAAGGGGGCCAGCCCTCCTGCCGCAGCATGCGGCTCCCTGGGGAGGGGGCTCCAGGTTACCTGTTGCTCCAGGAGGGTGCAGCTTCCGAAGAAGACGCACCCTGGGGCCGGTCAGAGCTGGAGGGCCACCGAGCCCCACTCCCTGCGGAGGGCGCCAGGGATAACGGGACGCGAGGGGGGCCTGCTGCGCCCTGAGGAGGCTCTGCAGGCGGGTCCCCAGCAGGCCACCCGGGGCTCCCACGAGCCCACCACCCAGCACAGGCTCTCTGACCCACACCCCAGCTCCCTCTCCCGCACTCACAGGAAGAAGCCACAGCAGGCCTGTGTGTGCTTAGACCCCAGGGCATGTTTCCTGGGCCTGGGGTGAGTGCTGGGTGCTGGTCCTTAGCTAACCTTTCAGGTAAGCAGCAGCGGTTAGCTTTCTGCTGTCCTCACCTCTAAAAGAGATGCGAGCCCACACACACACACATGTACGTAGAGTTCTGTAAGACACACACGTGAGGACACACACCATGTTCTGAATCAGCATATAAATACACACAGACACCCCCAACCTGGCCGTGTACCTTTGTCTGAAGTACCAAGAACTCCGCCCCATGCGTGAGTATTGACCGTTTTCTTGAGCAAATCATGCCCACTAACACAGGTGCCACAACACCAATAGGACTGAGCGGGCGGCCTTGGAGCCCCGAGAGTGTGGGCGGCGAGACTGAGGAGACCACACCCTTTCCGGCCACGGTTTCCTCTGACTTTAGAAAGGAAGCAGGCGGCTCCCTAGTCATGTGCTTTGAGGAGGGAAACCATTCCCCAGGGACGGCAAGTTCAGGAACGGTTTCCTCCAGGGAAAGTGAGCAAGGACTTCCCAGGAAGGCGGATGCGGGTGCTAATTAGCTGTTTTTAGATCTGGTGTTGTCGATGAGGGGGGGCCCGGGGAGGGGGGTGTGGCTCAGAGGGGAATTACCTGTGCCTAAGTCTCAGGCTGCTCAGAATCTAATCACTCTGCGAGGAAGATCCCACCCAACTAACGTGAGACTTGGAGCCAGTTGTTGATACACAGGCAATAAAATAGACCCACAGTGCGAGGCGGCCAGTCGCGTCCCAGAGCCAGAGAGAGGGACGCAGGGGCAGGCAGGGCGGCTCAGGTGGCCCGTGGTCTCCCTTCTTCAAAGTCACGGACAGAGAAGCTCATGTCCCAGCCTCGCCCCTGACACCCCCCACAGAGCCAGGCCTGGGGCCACTGCGGGGTGGGGTCGGTAGTCTTGAGGGTGTTTCTCAGATCCAGCCACCCTGCTTGCTCACCCAGTTATCAATACACAGAGAGGGAAACCCCTGGTGAGTCGGCCAGTTCCCAGGCCTTCGCTTCCGCTCCATCGTTTTGTGGTTGATCCCAGCGTTCAACAAAAGTTCCTGCAAGGTGGCGCATGTGCCTGGATTTGACTGCTGGAAACAAGCGATCCAAAGTCCGAATTGTTGGGGGACCCATCTTCCTTCTCTAAGAGCATCCACCTTGTCTCAGCTCGCTGCTTAAAAGACAAATCTGCAATTCAGAAAATCCCTCCAGCCGGCAGGACAGGCCGGCTTCACGTTAAGCGCTGTTTTGAAAGAAGAGTGAAAAGCAAACTGTTCCCGAGTAATGAAGGCAATTGGCAGATCTGAGTTCACAGATCCACCCTAATTGTCACCATCAGTGAAGAGCTTGTTAATGTGCCCTTTATCCTTTGAAGAATGTGGTGGGGAGGGGGGAGGAAGACTTGGCAAAAAGTAGAAAATCAAACAAGGTCCAAATATTTTGCATTCCCCGGTGTTCCTATCACCCGAGCGGACAAAGCCCTGGAAATTGTTTGTGAACAGTGATGGAAAGTGAGGACCCCGAAATGCCGACAGCCCTCCCTGGGCACCAAATATGGAGAATGGCGCTGCAGCCAGGCATTTCAGAGGTCTTCGCCAGAGATCCAGGGACCTGGTTAGAGATATTTAAGAGGAGAGGAAAGATCAGAGGGCTTTTTTCAAGTATCAACTACCCGTGATTTTGCCCTAAGTATTGAATTTTTCTGAGTGTTTCCCTCATCACAGAGAAGGTAAGATGCAGACAGTCTGCGCAGAGCAGTCAAGCCCCCTCCCGCACTCCTCAGCCAGCTTCCATGTCCCCCTGCCCCGCGGGCCCGCCACTCCTGGCAGCAGAGCACCACAGAGCCCCACGGCCGGCCAGAGGGGACCTCACTCACCCGACTCCACGAGTAAGTGCCCGTGCGGGGGCGAGGCTGGCACCGCCAGGCACACCCAGGGACAAGGAAGGAGACACGTGTGTGAAAGGCTGCGTGCCAGTCGGAGGCTCGGAGCCGCGTGCACACGTGGCCTGCTGTGCGAGAAGCATGCCCTCCTCCCGGTTTTACAGACGAGGAAGGAGCCCAGGTCAGCGCTGCCACTGGGATTAGAGCTCAGGCTTCTTCATCAAGACTCAGCTGTCTCCACCCTATATCTGTCCAGCTCACGTGTCCATCCTGAAGGAGGCGATGAGGCCCCTCCAGTCCCAGTGGATGGTCTGTGTCCTGCCAGCACCTGAGGGTAAAGTGTGTTGAGACTTTAAATAAATACTTTTTACCCTGAATGGGCTTCCCTCATAGCTTAGTTGGTAAAGAATCTGCCTGCAATGCAGGAGACCCCAGTTCGATTCCTGGGTTGGGAAGATCCCCTGGAGAGGGAAAGGCTACCCACTCCAGTATTCTGGCCTGGAGAATTCCATGGACAGCCCATGGGGTCGCAAAGAGTCAGAGACGACTGAGCGACTTTCACTTTACCCTGAATACATGTGTACACTGACTATATAAGTATAAGCTAAGCTTGTGGTTAAAAACATGAGGTCAGTGACACTGGGCCTGATTCCCGCTGTCTGAAACTGGGAATGATGCCACCGAATGACAGAGGGTGAGCATTTGTGCCCTCACCAAGAAGTCACCTCCTTTTATCCTTGAGAACAGGAAGGCACAAACGTGCTGGCTCGCGGAGAGCTGCCCCAAAGCCCCACTCTCAAAGGCCTTTGTCCCTGAAGGTCAGGACACCGGATGGCTCCTAGCAGGCTGAGCAGAGGCCCAATGCCTGATCGGTCTGACCTCAGGGCTCCTCCGTCCGGACACAGGGTCACTGGGCTGCGAGCACTGGGGTCCTGGGCTCGGCCACTGTCCCAACCAGCTGTGGGGCTTGGGGAAGGTCTCTTCCCATCTGGGACCCAGTTTTCCCATCTGAAAAGTCTCTTTCATCTTCCCCAAGTTTGAAAGGGTGTGGCTGAAAGTCAGAAGTTGTAGTTGACTCAGTCAAAATATCCATTGATTCAAATCCACAACCTACAAAATTCAGNGCACACCCAGGGACAAGGAAGGAGACACGTGTGTGAAAGGCTGCGTGCCAGTCGGAGGCTCGGAGCCGCGTGCACACGTGGCCTGCTGTGCGAGAAGCATGCCCTCCTCCCGGTTTTACAGACGAGGAAGGAGCCCAGGTCAGCGCTGCCACTGGGATTAGAGCTCAGGCTTCTTCATCAAGACTCAGCTGTCTCCACCCTATATCTGTCCAGCTCACGTGTCCATCCTGAAGGAGGCGATGAGGCCCCTCCAGTCCCAGTGGATGGTCTGTGTCCTGCCAGCACCTGAGGGTAAAGTGTGTTGAGACTTTAAATAAATACTTTTTACCCTGAATGGGCTTCCCTCATAGCTTAGTTGGTAAAGAATCTGCCTGCAATGCAGGAGACCCCAGTTCGATTCCTGGGTTGGGAAGATCCCCTGGAGAGGGAAAGGCTACCCACTCCAGTATTCTGGCCTGGAGAATTCCATGGACAGCCCATGGGGTCGCAAAGAGTCAGAGACGACTGAGCGACTTTCACTTTACCCTGAATACATGTGTACACTGACTATATAAGTATAAGCTAAGCTTGTGGTTAAAAACATGAGGTCAGTGACACTGGGCCTGATTCCCGCTGTCTGAAACTGGGAATGATGCCACCGAATGACAGAGGGTGAGCATTTGTGCCCTCACCAAGAAGTCACCTCCTTTTATCCTTGAGAACAGGAAGGCACAAACGTGCTGGCTCGCGGAGAGCTGCCCCAAAGCCCCACTCTCAAAGGCCTTTGTCCCTGAAGGTCAGGACACCGGATGGCTCCTAGCAGGCTGAGCAGAGGCCCAATGCCTGATCGGTCTGACCTCAGGGCTCCTCCGTCCGGACACAGGGTCACTGGGCTGCGAGCACTGGGGTCCTGGGCTCGGCCACTGTCCCAACCAGCTGTGGGGCTTGGGGAAGGTCTCTTCCCATCTGGGACCCAGTTTTCCCATCTGAAAAGTCTCTTTCATCTTCCCCAAGTTTGAAAGGGTGTGGCTGAAAGTCAGAAGTTGTAGTTGACTCAGTCAAAATATCCATTGATTCAAATCCACAACCTACAAAATTCAGGGGCCCCACCAGACAAACCTCAGGATGCCCGGGATAAGTGGACCGTATACAACATTCGGAACAAAATGCATTCACTATCTGAAATCCAAATTCAGCTGGGCTCTCTGGATTTTTATTTGCTGAATATATCAGTGCTGCCTAGGCCAAATCCAGCCTGCTGCCTGCTTTTTAAATAAAGTTTTATTGGAACAGCCATGGGCTCTCATGGCTATTTTTGGGCTTCCCTGGTGGCTCAGATGGTAAAGAATCTGCCTGCAATGCAGGAGATCCGGGTGCCTTCCCTGGGTTGGGAAGATCCCCTGGTGAAGGGAATGACAACCCACTCCAGTATTCTTGCCTGGAGACAAAGGAGCCTGGCAGGCTACAGTCCATGGGGTCACAAAGAGTCAGACATGAGCGGCTCACTTAACACACGGCTGCTTTTGCAGGAGGAGTGCAAAGGTGACTAGCTGTGATTGAGACTATTTTACCAGGAGAGCCTAAAATATTTACTATCTGGCCCTTCACCAGTGATGATGCTTCCCAACCCCTGGTTTAGCTGATACACATCACGTGCAAAACTGACCCGAACGGTTTGTCATTCGCACCTGGTCAGCAGGGGTCTGTGTACCGGCCGGTTGTGTAATGTGTTTCTTTGCCCCCAAAGCAGATGAGAGACCCTGGCACGAGCACCGTATACAGCATCAGAGCGCTGCACACGCGGGTTGGGTGGACGATCAGGACGAGTACAGGCCTGACACTCGCGTGAGGCCGAGTGGACAGACGCCGCCTGTGGGCCTCTGAGCCGGAGCAGCAGTGCCCACAGGTAACCTAAGAGATGGGAGCCCAGGAATCCGCCTTCGTCCGCATTTCAGCCGGCCCTGAGGGAGTTTAGGACAGTGGCCTGCGGATCAGCAGCGTGACACGGGACACCGCTCAAAACAGTGCTCTCTCTTGTCAACAGAATCAAGTCCTCAGGAAAGGCTGGGCAGGCCAGTTCCCAGCCGGGGCGGCCTAACTGGTAACTCTGTTCCATTAAGCAAATATTTTTCAGGGGCAAAGGCTGACGCATTTAATTTCCAAGACACAATGGGAACATCCGCCGGGTTTCTTGGGGTCTAATGCCGAGGACAACATCTTAAGCCCAGAATCACATGTACTCCTCTGTCCAGCTTTAAACCCTCTATTGAAAGCTTTCCGAGAGCTTTGAAAGGGGCCGCTCCTTCATTCTGCAAAGAAACGCCAAGATGGGCCTTCCTCCTCTGTCTCAAAGGAAGAATGGAAAGCTTTTTAAATCTCACAAAGGCAGCAAGAAGCAGCAATCTCTTGGGCTGACAGATGCGGCTGGGGGTGTGAGGAAGGAATTCGAGAAGACCATGAAATGGGGGTGAGGGAGACGGGAGAAGCTCAGACGGCCCAGGGCCGGGGACCAACATGGCCGCTTCCTTAGCGGCATCCTCGGTGTTTGGACAAGTGTCCCCTGAACAGCAAGGGATAAGCTTTGCAGACAAGTGTCTGCAACCATGAGTGGCCTTCGGAATACCAGCATTCATCCAACCAGCTCAAAAGCAGGATTTTGACGACAGCTTTGTGGTGAGGTGCATAGTGCATAGGACTTCCAGAAGCAGAATTGTGAGCCTTCCTAGGAGTCAGACAGATCCAGCGGCACAGCTTTGGGCTGGGCTCAGGAAGAACTCCACCTGTATCTGCAGCAGCCAGGTGGGATCTGAGGAGAACGCTGGACGTCACAAAGGGCTTCGGGAGGTCCCAGTGCCCCGGTAGCATTTATTCCCACCCCAGATTCCTTTATGCCTTCCCTTTGCCATCCTAACTTACTCTCAGTGGCAGGAAATCCAAACCTACAAAGTTGTTCTTATGCAGAAAGTTATAGGCAATTAATCCACTTTATGAGCTGCATCTCCGCTTTATGCAGCACAGTCGATGCTTGTAGTGTCTCTAAAACAAGATGACTTCTCCGTGCACTTTTCGAGAACGTGGCTGTTATACAAATCAGGCGCCTGCCTCTGGCTTTGCTATTTCACACTCAAGTGAGGAAGTTTGCTGGATCCACAGTGGCCCAAGCGGAGGCCTTGGAGCTACAGTGGGATGTTTATTTTCTCCCAGTGGCTCACCATGGAGCCTCTGTTCTTTGTTCGGAGCACGACTGAAGACCCTTGACAGCACCAGGGAGACGCTGCATTCTTGTGACTTCCTCTCTTCTAGGTGGAGTGTCAAGAAAACTGGGATGGGAGTCAGAAAACCTGGGTTCTGACCTTCCATCCATCTGCCCCCGGCAGCTGTCTGACCTTTGGCTGTTTACTTCCCCCACTCGCTCACTATTTTCTTATTTATGAAATGAGAGCCTGAGCTCTGCCTGGGCTGGTTGGCCTGATCGACTTTGGCCATAACTGAAAACATTAGGTCCTTAGTCGTGTCCGATTCTTTGTGACCCTGTGGACTGTAGCCCACCAAGCTCCTCTGTCAATGGAATTCTCCAGCCAAAAATACTGGAGTGAGTTGCCATTCCCTTCCCCAGGGGATCTTCCTGACCCCAGGGATGGACCCCCGGACTCCTGCATTGCAGGCGGATTCTTTACCGTCTGAGCCATCCGAGAAGCCCAAGGGCCGTAGTTGGCAGGTGACACTTCCCACGTGGAGAAGAGCCCCCTGTGTGTCCCGTGGGTGCTGCCCTTGGGCTCAGGGCTCTAACAGACAGGGCACCCTGGGCAGCCACGGCTGAGGGCCCAGAGTAGAGGTGCCCTGAGCTCTCCTCCTTCCTACCATCAACCACAGTGACCCACACCAGGGCTGCTCAAGCTCCTCCGTGCCCAGGAGGATCTCATCAAGATGTAAGTCTGATTCAGTACACACGAAGTGGGGTCCGAGAGCCTGCACCTCTAAGGAGCTCTCACGTAGGGCCTCTGCTGGTGATCCGGGGACCACACTTTGAAGAGCAAAAGTCTAGCCCACGGGAAATACGCATCAATGTTGTCACAAAGGACTTTGGTCTCAGTTATGAGTCTGTCATTTTGTGCTTTTTGAGCCAGTTTGTTCCAGTTGACTAAGGATGTGAGACCAAGGTCAAGTGGTCAGACTTCCC
>SJYW01011961.1:194766-229690 GCA_006410735.1 Raphicerus campestris
CTCCATGTGGTCTCCCCGTCCTCACCTCCCTTGAGACGTCTTGAGCTCACGGTAAAGACCCTGTGACCTGACTGAGCCTTGAGGATCTGCACCAGAGAGCCCGCCCGCCAGGGCCTGGCTCTGCCCAAACAGAGCCCCTGGGCCCTGGACCTTCAAGACGGAGCACAAGTCTCCCCTGCTTATTCAGGTGTGTGCCTGAGGGAGCAACAGTGGCCGCGGGTGTTGAAGCTGCCCGGAGCCGCGGGCCATCGCGAGGCGTTGGTGTGACAGAGGGCGTGTCCGCAGGACTTTTGTTGTTGGTCGTAAAGGATGGAGTTGAGTTCATGTCACAGAAGTAGCTGAATTGTCCTCGATATGGGAAACCACTCCTCCAAGCGCCTCACGATTATTCAGACACTTGTTACGTGTCGAGCGCCAGGCCGGCCATGTTTCATTTTGTTCTTTAGAAGGACTTAAGTGATTGCTTGTCACAAGGATGTCCAGTAGTCGCTGGAAGAAATGTCCCAAGTCTAAGGTTGTCGAGTAAAGTTTTTAAATTTGCCCAATTCAAATTTGAATTCCAGATTAGGAAGAGAGAAAATTTCAGCACTTCCCAGATATTGTGAGGGCATACTTACTAAAAAATATCAATTATTTGCCTGAAATTCAGATTTCACTGGGGAGCCCATATTTTTACTTTCTTCAGTCTGGCCACCCTTTCTGTGACCTGGGTAACACACTTACATTTAGTTCAGAGCCCAGGAAGTCCCTCTGTCTGAGGTAGAATGGGAAAGCCAGCACCATGGCGGGTTCCCCCAGTACAGAACGTGAGAAAGGCAAGGAGGTTTGATGTGAAGCTACTGCTTAGCATTTACACATATGTCTCTGTTTGGAAGTACTAAGAAAACCTCCAAGTGTAAATATCTTTATTCAAATTACTCACTTCTCAGACACTGAGAAAAACAGTTATCTAAAAATAGAAGCAAAATGTTTGGGGGGAAATAGAAAACACTACCCCCTCTACAGATGAGAAAGCGTGTGTGGGTTTTGAATTGTGCTGTTCGCCACCAGCCAGCACGGTCTGCACTCCTGGGGAGACCCATGCAGTTCCCCAAACCTGAACTGGAACGCTGGGTGCCGGCTTAATCACCAACACACCTGTGAGCTTCCGGTCCTTTCCAACCCGCAGGCGGTCCACGCATCGGTACCTCCCAAGCTCCCCAGCCATCCCTGGTGCCCAGACACCCCTGGGGCTCTGGGTTAAGCCCTCAGGGACTCTGTCCCAGGGTCTTGCTCCAGACACCCCACCTCCATCTGTTCTCTCCTGAATCCACCTTCTACATCTTACTGAACAATCTTCCCAAAGCACAGATCCAGTCTTGCCTCCTCTGGTGGGGTCTGACTCCAGCTGACGTTTCCCCACGTGATCTGGCCTGGAGGTCAGCCCCTTGCACACACCTCCTGGCATGTGACCGTGTCAGACCTCTACAGCCCCCCAAGCATGTGGTATTCACACGTGCCTCCGTACCTCTGCCCCAGACCGTCCCTTCTCTCAAGGCATCTTCCCTTCTATCTCTTCCCAAATACACATGTGAATCCCTTGGGGCAGCCCCCAGGTCAGCTTAGCGGGGTCTCCTCTGGGTCTGTCTGCATCCTCCCCCCAAATTTAACAGATTGCTGTCAAACGATGCTGCTCACGGCTCTTCCTCCAAGACAGTGAGCACCCCTGGGGACAGGACTTGCCTTTTTCACCGTTGCATCCCAGTATCAAAAAGCCTAGTCCTTGGTGAACTGTGGAGGCTGCAGAAACACGTAGAATGAAACGAGAAAGGAAGAGGCAGCCTCCAGGACGGCCCTGTCCACAGCCCAGGATTTTGCCCCTGGGCAGTCTCTGCCCACTTTGAATGAAGACAAGCCCTGTACCACCGAGAGTGTGGAGGTGACGGGCGAGACTGTCAGAGTGGGGTCTTCGGAGGCTTTGTGTTGTGGCTCTTACCTATGTCTCCTGGATCACCCCCCAGGGAAATCAGTCACGGGCAGCCCTGCAGAGGTGGCCACTCAAGAAGGAGCCGAACAGAACCAGCAACTTGACTTGCCAGCCGGGTGACGGAGCCCCCTGGGTGGTGGTCCTCTAGCCCCAGCCTGGCTCTCAGGTGAGGCTGCACCCCAGCCAGCGGCTGGCTGCACCTGTGTGAGAGATTGCAAGGCAAAGCTGCCCAGGGAGGGCCTTCCTGAGGAGCAGCCCCAGAGCGACGGTGAGTCATTAAAAAGTGATTCTTTCAGCCTCCTTTTGTGACGGTGCACAGTGGGCTCTAAGAATAGACGCACACACATGCACTTTCCTGTAAAATAATTATGCTGATTTTGTCTAATGCAGCCAAGGTCATTCGCTCCTTCATTTATTGAAAAGTCTCTTATTGAACACTGACCATGAGCCAAGCACTGTGTCTTAAGGAAGGACAGAGGTGAAGATAAGATCCCTGACCTCAAGCAATTGGAAGCATATTCAAATTGACATTTAGACATTCGTTGAGACACGATGCTTGGTTTACAGTAAGACATATCCGACTGAACCTTTTCCCTTCAAGAAATAATATGAAGCATAATGAGAAATTTACTGAGTTGCTTTATTGTCATTTAACTTTTGTATTTGTTTCCATATTCAAAAATAGCATCATCCCGATTATTAACCTTTCTCATAAGTGCTGGCTTCAAATGACCTAGCTGTTTCCAAACTCCTAGTTACCTTCAAAGGTGACCAGCATTGCAGCTAATCCAAGACATGCCCAAATCGTTTCCAAAAGAGGCGTTCCAAGAGTGTCCTGCTGCAGCATGGGGCCAGCATACAGGCCACAGAGAGGTCCTGCCAAAGATCCACCTTGAGGGAAACTCCTGTTTGTGAAAAAGTCAGCCCCAGGACATCGTTTACCACCTCTGGTGGATTTTAGGGAGCACAGCGTCCTCACTCAGCAAGCACGCATCTGGCCCAGCAAAGTTTGTCGAGCATCTACTCCGTGTCAGTGAGCCAGCAGAGTGCCAAGCAAGGGGAAAGAGGCTGCTCACCCTCCAGGAGCGAGGAAATAAAGCACGAACAACCAATTGGTTGCAAGCACAAACAGCTTGCAACCAATGTGTGACGCAGGCGCCACAGGGAAGGGCTGGAGAGGCTGTGAGGAGGTCTTCGTCTTTGGGAAGATGAGAGGCAGAAATGAGCCCCCAGTGCTCCAGGGAGAACGGCCAGCTGACTTCAGACTATTATTTCAAGGACCTCTTTTCCAGACGGTTCTGATTGCCACCAAATACCTCCCAGAGCACAAGGCAAGGTCACTCACTGGAACCTGAGGGACACAAATGCGTGGATTTTTCTATATATAGAAAATCACGTGGTATGGAGAAAGAAGCAGGCCCTGGGGCTCAGGAGCTGTGAATTCCATCTCAGGCTTTGCTGCCAGCATTTGGACAAGTTGCTGGGGTGTGTTGTGAAACTCCACTAAGAGAAAAGATGTGAAATGCTTTACAAAGTTGAAATACTCCCTGCTAATCCCAGGAGGGACAGCCTATAACACCCTGAACACAACAACCCAAGTGAATGAACAAATCTGCTGGCAAGGAGGTGAGGTTTTTAATGTCAGAGACCTAAGGTGGTTGTAAGAGGGAAGGAAGAGGTTGGCTTGTGGGTGCTGTCTGAAGCAGTGAGGTTCAGGAACAGCTTTATGGGATTTTGTAGAAAAGTATTGGAACGTGACACAGAAAGGGAGAGGGGGCATCTGGCAGGGGCTCAAAAGATAAATAACTCTTTTTTACCAGGGTCTCAAGAGGACTCAGAACCATTCTTGACCAATTTGCTGTCTCTTCAGCAAACTAGGGTCTTCCTCGTGGCTCAGATGATAATCGATCCCTGGATGGGGAAGATCCCCTGGAGGAGGGATGGCAACCCACTCCAGTCTTCCCTGGAGAATCCCATGGACAGAGAATCCAGGGATAGAGGAGCCTGGTGGGCTACAGTCCATGGGGTCACAAAGAGTTGGACACGACTGAGCAGCTAACATTTTCACTTTCAGCCAGCTAGTGTTCAGAAAGACTGGGTCTTAGATTCAACCCTGCCACAAAGATCACAGCCCAGATATTAACCCAATCGGCAAGACCCATAAAGTATGAAAGGCACCTTCCCGCCTTGATTCACGACTGCCTACTTCACATTTCTGGAAGCACACGTGACTGGAGACTTGCCCTCACCCCTCATGAGACCCTTCAAAGTCACATTTCGAAGGTCTGCACTGATGGGAGCTTCTTTTGCACCAGGGAAGGCTGGGCGTGGTGCAGCGACTTTCCCTGTGAAATGAACATGGCCTCCCGCATCTGCAACTTCCTCTTCCAGGAGTGCCATGCCCTCCATTTCTATCTCTTTCTTTCTCCTCCTGCTCCTCCTCAGAGAACCTTCCTGGCTCATCCACATGCTAGAAGGGAATGGATCTATTCACATTGGATGCATGTGACAAATGATAGCTTAAAAGATGCTGTTTCCTAAGGATGCTTCAGGAGGGCCTCATCCCTTTATCCACAGAAGTGTAAAGCAAGAAGGAACTTTCTGGGCCCTTGGCAGGCACTGCCGATGATACTGTAAAGAAGAGAATCTTTTTCGCGCCCACCTGAATCAGCCGACAGCCACCACGCCTCTCCCGGCCAGGCTAGCCAGCCTCCTCTGCAGGTGCTAGCATCTGGGGACACACACCCAGCCTCTCATGACATCCAGGTGAACAGCAGCAGCTGGAACCTGGCAACACCCACATGCAAGCTCCTCTTNAAGCACGAACAACCAATTGGTTGCAAGCACAAACAGCTTGCAACCAATGTGTGACGCAGGCGCCACAGGGAAGGGCTGGAGAGGCTGTGAGGAGGTCTTCGTCTTTGGGAAGATGAGAGGCAGAAATGAGCCCCCAGTGCTCCAGGGAGAACGGCCAGCTGACTTCAGACTATTATTTCAAGGACCTCTTTTCCAGACGGTTCTGATTGCCACCAAATACCTCCCAGAGCACAAGGCAAGGTCACTCACTGGAACCTGAGGGACACAAATGCGTGGATTTTTCTATATATAGAAAATCACGTGGTATGGAGAAAGAAGCAGGCCCTGGGGCTCAGGAGCTGTGAATTCCATCTCAGGCTTTGCTGCCAGCATTTGGACAAGTTGCTGGGGTGTGTTGTGAAACTCCACTAAGAGAAAAGATGTGAAATGCTTTACAAAGTTGAAATACTCCCTGCTAATCCCAGGAGGGACAGCCTATAACACCCTGAACACAACAACCCAAGTGAATGAACAAATCTGCTGGCAAGGAGGTGAGGTTTTTAATGTCAGAGACCTAAGGTGGTTGTAAGAGGGAAGGAAGAGGTTGGCTTGTGGGTGCTGTCTGAAGCAGTGAGGTTCAGGAACAGCTTTATGGGATTTTGTAGAAAAGTATTGGAACGTGACACAGAAAGGGAGAGGGGGCATCTGGCAGGGGCTCAAAAGATAAATAACTCTTTTTTACCAGGGTCTCAAGAGGACTCAGAACCATTCTTGACCAATTTGCTGTCTCTTCAGCAAACTAGGGTCTTCCTCGTGGCTCAGATGATAATCGATCCCTGGATGGGGAAGATCCCCTGGAGGAGGGATGGCAACCCACTCCAGTCTTCCCTGGAGAATCCCATGGACAGAGAATCCAGGGATAGAGGAGCCTGGTGGGCTACAGTCCATGGGGTCACAAAGAGTTGGACACGACTGAGCAGCTAACATTTTCACTTTCAGCCAGCTAGTGTTCAGAAAGACTGGGTCTTAGATTCAACCCTGCCACAAAGATCACAGCCCAGATATTAACCCAATCGGCAAGACCCATAAAGTATGAAAGGCACCTTCCCGCCTTGATTCACGACTGCCTACTTCACATTTCTGGAAGCACACGTGACTGGAGACTTGCCCTCACCCCTCATGAGACCCTTCAAAGTCACATTTCGAAGGTCTGCACTGATGGGAGCTTCTTTTGCACCAGGGAAGGCTGGGCGTGGTGCAGCGACTTTCCCTGTGAAATGAACATGGCCTCCCGCATCTGCAACTTCCTCTTCCAGGAGTGCCATGCCCTCCATTTCTATCTCTTTCTTTCTCCTCCTGCTCCTCCTCAGAGAACCTTCCTGGCTCATCCACATGCTAGAAGGGAATGGATCTATTCACATTGGATGCATGTGACAAATGATAGCTTAAAAGATGCTGTTTCCTAAGGATGCTTCAGGAGGGCCTCATCCCTTTATCCACAGAAGTGTAAAGCAAGAAGGAACTTTCTGGGCCCTTGGCAGGCACTGCCGATGATACTGTAAAGAAGAGAATCTTTTTCGCGCCCACCTGAATCAGCCGACAGCCACCACGCCTCTCCCGGCCAGGCTAGCCAGCCTCCTCTGCAGGTGCTAGCATCTGGGGACACACACCCAGCCTCTCATGACATCCAGGTGAACAGCAGCAGCTGGAACCTGGCAACACCCACATGCAAGCTCCTCTTTCTGGATGGAAGGTGAGGGGGCCGTGCTTCAAACTGCTCTAGAGGACAAGATATAGCTCTGGAAGGCTGAACCAAAGTGCTTTCCATCTTCCCTTTCAGCTTCTGCATTTTACAAAAGCAGGGACATCAGGGTCCCCAGAGAGAGAACCCTTCCCTTCCTTTGGAGAAGAGAAAAACCCAGGCTTTCATCCCCTAACCTTCAACCTAGCCAACCAAATCCCCAATTAGAAATTCAGAGGATTAATTTACACTCTTTCCTGCTCTTGAGTGTCTTGGACCATCTTATTTTCATCTCCACTTAAACTTCTCAGGTGGCGCTAGTGATAAAGACCCCATCTGCCAATGCAAGAGATGTAAGAGAGCCAGGTTCACTCCCTGGGTCGGGAAGATCCCTTAGAAGAAGGCAGGGCAACCCACTGCAGTACTCCAGCCTGGAGAATCACACCAACAAAGGAGCCTGGCGGGCTACAGTCCATGGGGTCACAAACAGTCAGACACGACTGAAGAGACTTAGCATGCAAAAAGAGAACTAGCTGGATTGCCTCAGAAGAGGATGACATTAGAGGGCTTTGCTCCCCAGACATGGCTCTGAGGCGCACCTTCCGTCTCAGAGCTTCAGAGACGGCCCCGTGGTTCCACCCTCTCACTTTCTAGGTGACACCTGTATCCCCAGTAACAGTTGAGCCCTCTGTGGCCATCAGAGTTCACTTATAGGAGACATTACAGGAGCTCCCTGGTGGCTTCCTGGTTAGAATCCTGGGCTTTCACCACAGCGCCCAGTGTTCAATCCCTAGTCAGGGAAGATCCTGCAAACCATGAAGTATGGCAAAAAAAAAAAAAAAAGGTATTACATTAGCTTCATCATCTAAGAGAATTTTAGAGCCCTTACATTTTCATAAAGAAACTCTTTCTTTGAGAATAATTAGATTTGTAGAAAAAGCTGCAAAGATAATTCAGGAGGTTCCCCTGGACCCTCACCCAGCAGCCCTAGCATGACCCACAATGCCGGGGTCAGAACCATGTGTTGACATCCGTGTGGTTCCACGTGTTTCCCCCTGATGTTCTCTTTCTGTTCCGGGTCCAGCCCAAGACCCCGCAGGCCATTATCTGTTGGCATTCTAACATCTATAGAGACCAAACACCCTCCCTGTCCAAACCCACATCACACCTTCGCCGCATTAGCGTGGGCGGCTGGTGACTAATTAGCTGAATCATTCATTAGGATCCAAGACACACTTCTTCACTGCAGTGCAAGCTGCTCTTGCTTCATTAGTGTCCCCGACAGAGCGTGTGTTTGGGGTCTATGTGCCGCGCTGGTCGTACCATGGCCAACAGTCAGTACCTTGTATATTGCCACTTTTCATCGAGGTGAGATGCCTAATCAGAAGCAGCAAGCTTCGTGAGAGACCCACAAGCAGAACCCTGAATTTGCTCTGTGTTCTTTCCGGCTGCAGTGGGGAGAGAACAAAGATCCAGGGCCACGGGCATGTGGAGACGGGTCCGTGTGTCGAGCCTCATTCTTTCTTTCCTGTATCATTAGACCAGGCTTACAAGGACAAGCGAGATGATGATCTACAGTCTGTTTTGATGTGAAGTCGGAGACCGAGGAATCTAAAAATACATTTGCAAGTTCAAATGCAATTTTTTTCATTGTTGTTCATCGTATTAGAAGCAAGACAGAAAGTCTTTTTGGACACAAAGAATTCGTCTCAGCAGTAGCAGCTATGTAAACAAAAAGAAGTCCTTGGGCAGCATGGATACAGACATGAATAAGAGATAAAGCGCTAGCCCTCGGCGAGGGGCCATTCTTGAGCATTATGTCTGTCGGGCTCACCCTGGTCACAGTAGCAGCTGTCCCCCTTCTCTGTGGTTCCAGGTTCTCCTCAATACAAAGGCGAATCACTGGGGGGTAGAGGCCACAGGCCGGTATGAAAACTGAGGCTGAAGGATGTGTTAGCTCTACTGAGATGGAGGATTTGTGTAGCTGGTAGCAACTCAGAGCCTCTCATGGGTCAGGCAAACTCAGCTTCATAGCACATTAGCCCCTGCTTCAAATGGGAAGATTTTAAATAACCTCACACATGCCGACTTTTGAGATATCAGTGTGGGCCTACCATTAGAAAAACACCATGCTGATCACCCAAGAGGGGCAACAACCCAAGAAGAATGGCTTTCGTGGTCAAACCCAAAGGGAGGCCCATGCTGTACACGTGTAAAGTCATCTGCTCAAATGTCTGGCTCGGAAGGACTTCAGGTTTGTGTTTAGAATCATGAAATCTCATCAACCAAAAGGGCCTCAAAGACTACCCAGCCCAGCCTCTTGGCCAGGACACCACTTCAGACAGAAACCCTGCTGGACTCCATGTAAAATACTCCAGCTGCAGACAGCCTACCACCTTCTCATTCCATTCCTAAACGTTGTTCCCAAGAAATGTGTTTCGGTCACCTGCACCACTACTAGCAGCAAGCACAGCGCTTAGCTCGTCACATACGCGCACATGTGTGTAGATACGCATGAAGTGTGAGTCGACCCTGTGAAGCGTGGCCCGCCGGGCTCTTCTGTCATGGGATTTCCCAGCTAAGAGTATTGCAGTGGGTTTCCATTCCTACTCCAGGGGATCTTCCCAGCCCAGGGACTACACTCACGTCTCCTGCATTTCCAGCATTGTGAAGTGGATTTTTACCACGCGCCAGTCATATATATAGAGTTAAATGTGTGTGTGTGTGTGTGCGTGTGTGTGTGTGTGTGTGAGACAGGGCTCCCTCCCCTTTCGGCCATCAGTCTGGGGTTATGGTTTTCCCCTGGGAGGGACAGGCCACCGGCATTTCCCGTTTCTCCTGACTCTGTTGCAGAAGCTGTATTCCAGATGAGAGCAGTTTGGAGGGCTGGAGACCTTTTCTCCCACAGAGACCCCGCTCATAGCTCAGAAGCCCTGGCTCAGGGGCAGCGCAGTGAGATGCTGGGCTCCTGACCGCCCCCACCCAGCACATTCACAGGGCAGGGATTCCACACACAGGAAGGACAAGCCCAGAAGAGCAGAAGCAGCGCCCCTGCCCAACGCCCCGCTCACAGAGCAGGGGCTTTCCTTGAGAGAAGCGGGCACTGCCCCCTCCCCTAGGCCCAGAGGCAGGAGCGGAGACCGGCCTGAGGAGCAGACAGCTCTGCACTCCCCCAGAGGAAACTGATTCGTGTGGAACAGAGAGTGAGGAAGTTCACCCTAAGGGTGCTGTCAGAAACAGCCTCGATGGTGGTGGTGAGAAATTAACAAGGAGCTGGAGCCCCATGAATGCAAACCAGCTAGAAGTTTATCAGAGAGAGAGAATCGGTGACAGAGACAGCCAAGACGAGCCTTCCTGGGGTTGGAGCAGGACTCAAAGGCAGGCCCCAGAGACGAGCCTCATAAAGGGGCCTGAATTTAATTGAATCTGACCGGGGAGCAATTTATGCCCAGGGGCCTTGTCAAAAACAATAGCGCGATGAGCCAGCATTCTTGGAGGCTAGCCGTGGAGTGTGACACCAACAGGGGAAGACAACGCAAGGCAGAGGCGTCAGAGAGAACCCTGCTGGAACCACTGTCGCTCCAGGGCCGCTGGACACACGCCAGGACAGTGCCCGCAGGGGGATGACATCAGAGGCGGCACTTGGGAGCATAACAGACCTGACCGAAAGCGTCCAGCCCAGTCCCCAAACAAAACAACAAGCAAACAATAATAAGCCCTGCAGACGGATGAATCAGTACCTAGAGTTGCTACAATATATTATCTAAGACGTCAAATTTCCAACAAAAAAATTATGAGACATGCAAAGGAACAGGAAAGCGTGACCCATATACAGGAAAAAAAAAAAAATCCGGCAACAGAAACTGCTTTTGAAAGGGCTCACATGTCAGACTTAACAAAGGCTTCAAAACAGCTTTTCCAAGTATGTTCAAAGAGCTAAAGGAAACTATGCTTAAAGAAATAAAGAAAGTGTAATGACAATGTGTCTTCAGACAGAGAATGTCAATTAAAAATGGAAATTATTTTTTAAAAAGAAGCAAGTGGAAATTCTGAAATTGAAGCGCGTAATGACCAAGGTGAAAATTTTACTTGAGAGGCTCAATGGTAGATGTGAGCTGACAAAAGAAAGAATGGGTGAACGTGAAGGTAGACTGAGAGTTATTTTGGAGTCTAAAGAGAAAAGGAGGGAAATGAACAGAGCGTTAGAGAAACACAGGACGCATGTGTGTTAGCCGCTCAGGCATGTCTGACTCTCCGCAGTCCCACGGACTGTGGCCCATCAGGCTCCTCTGACCATGGAATTTTCCAGGTAAGAACACTGGAGTGGGTTGCCATTCCCTGCTCCATAGGATACATAAGGCATACCAGTATACGCATGGGCTTCCCTTGTGGCTCAGCTGCAAATGCAGGAATTTGCAATGTGAGAATCCACCTGCAATGAGGGAGACCTAGGTTTGATCCCTGGGTTGGAGATCCCTGGGTTGGATCCCTTTCCCTGGAAAAGGGAAAGGCTACCCACTCCAGTATTCTGGCCTGGAGAATTCCATGGACTGTATAGTCCAAGGGGTCACAAGGAGTCCGACTCAACTGAGTGACTTTCACAATATGTGCATAATGGGAATGCAAGAAAGGAACAGAAAACCTACTCCAAAAAAATAGTGCCTAAAAAATGCCCAAACTTGATGTACAGAAATGCTTCTTTGCACAGCTGAGAAACTCAACAATCTCANATCTAAAAATACATTTGCAAGTTCAAATGCAATTTTTTTCATTGTTGTTCATCGTATTAGAAGCAAGACAGAAAGTCTTTTTGGACACAAAGAATTCGTCTCAGCAGTAGCAGCTATGTAAACAAAAAGAAGTCCTTGGGCAGCATGGATACAGACATGAATAAGAGATAAAGCGCTAGCCCTCGGCGAGGGGCCATTCTTGAGCATTATGTCTGTCGGGCTCACCCTGGTCACAGTAGCAGCTGTCCCCCTTCTCTGTGGTTCCAGGTTCTCCTCAATACAAAGGCGAATCACTGGGGGGTAGAGGCCACAGGCCGGTATGAAAACTGAGGCTGAAGGATGTGTTAGCTCTACTGAGATGGAGGATTTGTGTAGCTGGTAGCAACTCAGAGCCTCTCATGGGTCAGGCAAACTCAGCTTCATAGCACATTAGCCCCTGCTTCAAATGGGAAGATTTTAAATAACCTCACACATGCCGACTTTTGAGATATCAGTGTGGGCCTACCATTAGAAAAACACCATGCTGATCACCCAAGAGGGGCAACAACCCAAGAAGAATGGCTTTCGTGGTCAAACCCAAAGGGAGGCCCATGCTGTACACGTGTAAAGTCATCTGCTCAAATGTCTGGCTCGGAAGGACTTCAGGTTTGTGTTTAGAATCATGAAATCTCATCAACCAAAAGGGCCTCAAAGACTACCCAGCCCAGCCTCTTGGCCAAGACACCACTCCAGACAGAAACCCTGCTGGACTCCATGTAAAATACTCCAGCTGCAGACAGCCTACCACCTTCTCATTCCATTCCTAAACGTTGTTCCCAAGAAATGTGTTTCGGTCACCTGCACCACTACTAGCAGCAAGCACAGCGCTTAGCTCGTCACATACGCGCACATGTGTGTAGATACGCATGAAGTGTGAGTCGACCCTGTGAAGCGTGGCCCGCCGGGCTCTTCTGTCCATGGGATTTCCCAGCTAAGAGTATTGCAGTGGGTTTCCATTCCTACTCCAGAGGATCTTCCCAGCCCAGGGACTACACTCACGTCTCCTGCGTCTCCAGCATTGTGAAGTGGATTTTTACCACACGCCAGTCATATATATAGAGTTAAATGTGTGTGTGTGTGTGTGTGTGTGTGTGTGTGTGAGACAGGGCTCCCTCCCCTTCCGGCCATCAGTCTGGGGTTATGGTTTTCCCCTGGGAGGGACAGGCCACCGGCATTTCCCGTTTCTCCTGACTCTGTTGCAGAAGCTGTATTCCAGATGAGAGCAGTTTGGAGGGCTGGAGACCTTTTCTCCCACAGAGACCCCGCTCATAGCTCAGAAGCCCTGGCTCAGGGGCAGCGCAGTGAGATGCTGGGCTCCTGACCGCCCCCACCCAGCACATTCACAGGGCAGGGATTCCACACACAGGAAGGACAAGCCCAGAAGAGCAGAAGCAGCGCCCCTGCCCAACGCCCCGCTCACAGAGCAGGGGCTTTCCTTGAGAGAAGCGGGCACTGCCCCCTCCCCTAGGCCCAGAGGCAGGAGCGGAGACCGGCCTGAGGAGCAGACAGCTCTGCACTCCCCCAGAGGAAACTGATTCGTGTGGAACAGAGAGTGAGGAAGTTCACCCTAAGGGTGCTGTCAGAAACAGCCTCGATGGTGGTGGTGAGAAATTAACAAGGAGCTGGAGCCCCATGAATGCAAACCAGCTAGAAGTTTATCAGAGAGNGCCCAACGCCCCGCTCACAGAGCAGGGGCTTTCCTTGAGAGAAGCGGGCACTGCCCCCTCCCCTAGGCCCAGAGGCAGGAACGGAGACCGGCCTGAGGAGCAGACAGCTCTGCACGAATCAGAGGAAACTGATTCGTGTGGAACAGAGAGTGAGGAAGTTCACCCTAAGGGTGCTGTCAGAAACAGCCTTGATGGTGGTGGTGAGAAATTAACAGGGAGCTGGAGCCCCATGAATGCAAACCAGCTAGAAGTTTATCAGAGAGAGAGAACCGGTGACAGAGACAGCCAAGACGAGCCTTCCTGGGGTTGGAGCAGGACTCAAAGGCAGGCCCCAGAGACGAGCCTCATAAAGGGGCCTGAATTTAATTGAATCTGACCGGGGAGCAATTTATGCCCAGGGGCCTTGTCAAAAACAATAGCGCGATGAGCCAGCATTCTTGGAGGCTAGCCGTGGAGTGTGACACCAACAGGGGAAGACAACGCAAGGCAGAGGCGTCAGAGAGAACCCTGCTGGAACCACTGTCGCTCCAGGGCCGCTGGACACACGCCAGGACAGTGCCCGCAGGGGGATGACATCAGAGGCGGCACTTGGGAGCATAACAGACCTGACCGAAAGCGTCCAGCCCAGTCCCCAAACAAAACAACAAGCAAACAATAATAAGCCCTGCAGACGGATGAATCAGTACCTAGAGTTGCTACAATATATTATCTAAGACGTCAAATTTCCAACAAAAAAATTATGAGACATGCAAAGGAACAGGAAAGCGTGACCCATATACAGGAAAAAAAAAAAAATCCGGCAACAGAAACTGCTTTTGAAAGGGCTCACATGTCAGACTTAACAAAGGCTTCAAAACAGCTTTTCCAAGTATGTTCAAAGAGCTAAAGGAAACTATGCTTAAAGAAATAAAGAAAGTGTAATGACAATGTGTCTTCAGACAGAGAATGTCAATTAAAAATGGAAATTATTTTTTAAAAAGAAGCAAGTGGAAATTCTGAAATTGAAGCACGTAATGACCAAGGTGAAAATTTTACTTGAGAGGCTCAATGGTAGATGTGAGCTGACAAAAGAAAGAATGGGTGAACGTGAAGGTAGACTGAGAGTTATTTTGGAGTCTAAAGAGAAAAGGAGGAAAATGAACAGAGCGTTAGAGAAACACAGGACGCATGTGTGTTAGCCGCTCAGGCATGTCTGACTCTCCGCAGTCCCACGGACTGTGGCCCATCAGGCTCCTCTGACCATGGAATTTTCCAGGTAAGAACACTGGAGTGGGTTGCCATTCCCTGCTCCATAGGATACATAAGGCATACCAGTATACGCATGGGCTTCCCTTGTGGCTCAGCTGCAAATGCAGGAATTTGCAATGTGAGAATCCACCTGCAATGAGGGAGACCTAGGTTTGATCCCTGGGTTGGAGATCCCTGGGTTGGATCCCTTTCCCTGGAAAAGGGAAAGGCTACCCACTCCAGTATTCTGGCCTGGAGAATTCCATGGACTGTATAGTCCAAGGGGTCACAAGGAGTCCGACTCGACTGACTTTCACAATATGTGCATAATGGGAATGCAAGAAAGGAACAGAAAACCTACTCCAAAAAAATAGTGCCTAAAAAAATGCCCAAACTTGATGTACAGAAATGCTTCTTTGCACAGCTGAGAAACTCAACAATCTCAGTGAGATCCACAGACCCGTCACACTCAAAATGCTGAAAGATAAAGAAGATCTTGAAGTCAGCAAGAGGGAGACAATTCATTACACACAAAGGAACTCCAATAAGATTTACAGGCAACTTCCTATTAGAAACAATGGAGGCCAGAAGGCAGTGGATGGCAGGCAAAGTGCTGAAGGAGTAAGCTGTCGAGCAGGTCTCCTCCACTTATCAACGCTGTCTCGGAAACATTAAGCACAGTGGACATTTCTAGATACGTGAGAAGACAGGGATCCTAGCTTTGTTGCTAGTACACCCAGCACACCGAAAAAATGCAAAAGGAAGGTCTTCAGATGGAAAGCAGGTGAAGCTAGATGGTAATTAGAATTCACGTGGGAAAAGGAAAGACCGGCCAAGCAGCAACAGGCACACCTTGTGTTGGGTTTGCCTTGTTGCACTCCACAAATACTGTGCTTTTCGCAGAGAAGGTTTGTGGCGGCGCTGCATCGGGCCGGTATATTGGCACCATTTTTCTGATGGCGTCGGCTCATTTTGTGCCTCTTTGTCACATTTTGGTGAATCTGGCAACAGTTCACCCTTTTATAGCTTATTCTTGTGTGTGTTGCCCTGATCAGTGACTGTTGCTGTCACTACTGCAACTGTCTTGAGGAGCCGGGAGCGGCACCAATACCAGACGGGGAGCTTAGTAAGTGGGGCGGGTGTTCTGACCGCTCCACCAGCCAGCCGTTCCCCTCTCCCTCTCCTCAGGCCTCACTGCTTCCCAAGACACGATACTGCACTAGGCCAGTTAATAACGACAGCCTCTGAGTGTTCACATGGGGCAAGAATTGTACATCTTTCACTTTAAATCAAGCGTTAGAAATGAGGATGCTTAGCGAGGAAGGATTGTGAGAGACTGGCCATCTGAAAGCTGGGCCTCTTGGGCCAAATGGCCAAGTTGTGGGTACAAAGGAAATGTTCTAGAAGGAAATTAAAAGTGCTACTTCAGTGAACACATGAACGGTGAGAAAGCAAAGCAGCCTTGTTGCTAATACGGGGAAAAATTTAGTGTTCTGGACAGAAGACGAATCAGCCAGAATACTGGCTTAAACCAAAGCCTGATCCAGGCAAGGCCCCAACTCACTTCAGTTCTGTGAAGGCTGAGACGTGAGGAAGCGGCAGAGGAAAAGTCTGAAGTGGGCAGAGGTGAGTTCACAAGGTTTAAGGAAAGAAGCCATCTCCGTAACACCAAAGTGCAAGCCGTGAGTGCTGATGTAGACCTCACCCAGGAGATGCAGCTAAGATCATCAGAGAAGGCACTTGCGCGGAACAACAGATTTCCAGTGTAAGTGAAACAGCCTGATGCTGGGAAAAGATGCCATCTAGGACTGTCATAGACAGAGAGGAGAAGTCAGTGTCTGGCTTCGAAGCTTCGGAGGATAGGCTGACTCTCTTATTAGGAACTAATGCAGCTGCAACTTTAAGTTGAAGCCAGTACCCATTTACCATGCAAATCCTAGGACCCTTAGGATCCCACTAAATCTAATATGCCAGTGCATTTAGCAAAGCCTGGATGACGCCACATCTGTTTACAACACGATTTGCTAAACATTTTAAGCCCACTGTTGAATACTACTACTTAGGGGGAAAGATTCCTTTCAAAATATTGCCAGGTGCCCCTGGTCACCCAGGAACTCTGGCAGAGATGTATACACCAAGAGATTAATGTTGTTTTCACATCTGCCAACACATCCATTCTGCAGCCCATGGATTAAGGAACAATTTCAACCCTAAGCCATATTATTTAAGAAATATATTTCATAAAACTATAGTTACCATAGATAGTCTACTGATAGATCTGGGGAAAGTAAAGTTGAAAATTTCCTGGAAAGGATTCACCATTCTAAATGCCATTATGAACATTTGTGATTCATAGAANAAAAAATGCCCAAACTTGATGTACAGAAATGCTTCTTTGCACAGCTGAGAAACTCAACAATCTCAGTGAGATCCACAGACCCGTCACACTCAAAATGCTGAAAGATAAAGAAGATCTTGAAGTCAGCAAGAGGGAGACAATTCATTACACACAAAGGAACTCCAATAAGATTTACAGGCAACTTCCTATTAGAAACAATGGAGGCCAGAAGGCAGTGGATGGCAGGCAAAGTGCTGAAGGAGTAAGCTGTCGAGCAGGTCTCCTCCACTTATCAACGCTGTCTCGGAAACATTAAGCACAGTGGACATTTCTAGATACGTGAGAAGACAGGGATCCTAGCTTTGTTGCTAGTACACCCAGCACACCGAAAAAATGCAAAAGGAAGGTCTTCAGATGGAAAGCAGGTGAAGCTAGATGGTAATTAGAATTCACGTGGGAAAAGGAAAGACCGGCCAAGCAGCAACAGGCACACCTTGTGTTGGGTTTGCCTTGTTGCACTCCACAAATACTGTGCTTTTCGCAGAGAAGGTTTGTGGCGGCGCTGCATCGGGCCGGTATATTGGCACCATTTTTCTGATGGCGTCGGCTCATTTTGTGCCTCTTTGTCACATTTTGGTGAATCTGGCAACAGTTCACCCTTTTATAGCTTATTCTTGTGTGTGTTGCCCTGATCAGTGACTGTTGCTGTCACTACTGCAACTGTCTTGAGGAGCCGGGAGCGGCACCAATACCAGACGGGGAGCTTAGTAAGTGGGGCGGGTGTTCTGACCGCTCCACCAGCCAGCCGTTCCCCTCTCCCTCTCCTCAGGCCTCACTGCTTCCCAAGACACGATACTGCACTAGGCCAGTTAATAACGACAGCCTCTGAGTGTTCACATGGGGCAAGAATTGTACATCTTTCACTTTAAATCAAGCGTTAGAAATGAGGATGCTTAGCGAGGAAGGATTGTGAGAGACTGGCCATCTGAAAGCTGGGCCTCTTGGGCCAAATGGCCAAGTTGTGGGTACAAAGGAAATGTTCTAGAAGGAAATTAAAAGTGCTACTTCAGTGAACACATGAACGGTGAGAAAGCAAAGCAGCCTTGTTGCTAATACGGGGAAAAATTTAGTGTTCTGGACAGAAGACGAATCAGCCAGAATACTGGCTTAAACCAAAGCCTGATCCAGGCAAGGCCCCAACTCACTTCAGTTCTGTGAAGGCTGAGACGTGAGGAAGCGGCAGAGGAAAAGTCTGAAGTGGGCAGAGGTGAGTTCACAAGGTTTAAGGAAAGAAGCCATCTCCGTAACACCAAAGTGCAAGCCGTGAGTGCTGATGTAGACCTCACCCAGGAGATGCAGCTAAGATCATCAGAGAAGGCACTTGCGCGGAACAACAGATTTCCAGTGTAAGTGAAACAGCCTGATGCTGGGAAAAGATGCCATCTAGGACTGTCATAGACAGAGAGGAGAAGTCAGTGTCTGGCTTCGAAGCTTCGGAGGATAGGCTGACTCTCTTATTAGGAACTAATGCAGCTGCAACTTTAAGTTGAAGCCAGTACCCATTTACCATGCAAATCCTAGGACCCTTAGGATCCCACTAAATCTAATATGCCAGTGCATTTAGCAAAGCCTGGATGACGCCACATCTGTTTACAACACGATTTGCTAAACATTTTAAGCCCACTGTTGAATACTACTACTTAGGGGGAAAGATTCCTTTCAAAATATTGCCAGGTGCCCCTGGTCACCCAGGAACTCTGGCAGAGATGTATACACCAAGAGATTAATGTTGTTTTCACATCTGCCAACACATCCATTCTGCAGCCCATGGATTAAGGAACAATTTCAACCCTAAGCCATATTATTTAAGAAATATATTTCATAAAACTATAGTTACCATAGATAGTCTACTGATAGATCTGGGGAAAGTAAAGTTGAAAATTTCCTGGAAAGGATTCACCATTCTAAATGCCATTATGAACATTTGTGATTCATAGAAAGAGGTCAACATATCAACACTAACTGGAGTTTGGAAGATGTTGGTTCTGGCCCTCACGGATGACTTGCGTAGTTTTAGGGCTTCAGTGAAGGAAGTCACTGCAGATGTGGTGGAAACGGCACCAGAACTAGGATTAGAGGTGGAGCCTGAAGATGTAACTGAATTGCAGCGATCTCGCGATAAAATTTAGCAGGTGCAGAAGAGTTGCTTCTTATGGGTGAGCAAAGAAGGTGGTTTCTTAAGACGGAATCTACCCCTGTGAAGATGCTGTGAAGGTTTTTGAAATGACAACGGAGGGTTTAGAATATTACATAAACTTAACTGATAAAGCTATGGCAGGGTTTGAGAAGATGGACTCCAATTTTGAAAAATAACTGTAAATACTATCAAAAATCATTGCATGCTACAAAAAATACTTTATGAAAGGAAGAGTCAGGGCAGCAAATCGTGGCTGTCTAATTCTGAGAAAGTGCCACAACCACCCCAGCCTTCAGCAACCACCATTGTAGTCGGTCAGCAGTGCCACGTGGCATGACTCTCCAGCAGCACAAAGATGTCTACCCACGTAAGGCTCAGACGACCATTAGCATGTTTTAGAAATAAAGTATTGTAATTAAAGTATGGACATTGTTTCTCTTTAGGCATAATGCTCTTGCACACTCACTAGGCCTCATAGCTTTCATGTGCACTGGTAAACCAGAAAGTCCACGTGGTCTGCTCTATTGGGATAGTCGCTTTATTGCAGTGGTTTGGAACCAAACCTGCAATATCGCCAAGGTACGCCCATCAGTCAGTCAGTCCAGTCAGTCATGTCCGCCTGCATGTAGTTATAAAAGATGATATAATTACATACATCTTCTTTCTTCTCTTAACCAATTTAAAATGCAATTCTATAAAATAATGTGTGTATAATTAATTAGAGGGGACCTATAACAGAATATATTTGACAATAACAACAAAAAAGAGATGTGTGGTAGTAAAGCTATACTGGAGTGAAAAACACCAGATGGTAACTTGAATCTGCAGCAATAAATTGAGAATGAAAAATGGTAAATAAGAAGATTAATATAACAAACATAAAAAATACTTGCACTCCTTTCTTCTGTAAGTGTCTTTAAAAGATATCTAACTATATAAAATAATTATATTAATGCATTGTTGCGTTTGTAACATATTTAGCTAATAACAGCACAAAAGGGAATTATATGGGAGTCACACCTCAATATTTCAATGAACTTTTAATATAAATCTGAAGTACACTTTCAGTTAAGATGTACACTGTGAGCCCTAGATCAGTTACTAAGAAACAGTTTAGAAATATAGCCACTTATATTTAAAAAGAAGAAAAATCTCAATCTGACAACCCAGCTGTCCACCGTGCGTTCTGTCATTTCAGTCTTGTCTGACTCTTCGTGACCCTGTGTGGAAACTGTACCAGCAGTTATTAGATAACCTAGATCTAAAAAAAGGCACTAGAGCTAGTGACCAAGTTCAGCAAAGCCGTAGGATATAAAATCAATACACAAAAATCTACTGCGTTTCCATAGAGAACAATCTGACAATGAAACCGAGAGCAAGTCCATTTAAAGTCACATTAAATGAATAAAATGCTTAGGGAAAAACACAAGAAGAGATATACAAAACACGTACCCCCAAACTACAGAATACTGTTAAAAGAGATTAATGGAATGTCACCTATGATCGTGGATTGAAAGACTTAATTTTGTTATGACAATACTCCCCATGATGGTTTACAAATTGAACACAACTCCCATAAAGATTCCAGCTGCTTCTTTTACACACTGATCCTAAACGTCACATGAAAATGAAAGGGACCCATTATAGTCTAAACAATCTTGAAAAAGGATAAAGCCCGAAAACACACTTCCTGACTAAAAACTTATTATAAAACTATGTAACCAAGAGAGTGTGGTAATGGCATAAGGACAGACATATAGATCAATGAAACTGAACTGAGAATTCGGAAATACACCCTCACATCTGTGATCAATTGTTTTCAACAAGGATTCCAGGATAATTCAATGGAAGAAGAACGGTCCTTTCAACAAATTGTGCTGTGGCCACTGAATGCTGCTGCTGCTGCTGCTGCTGAGTCACTTCAGTCGTGTCCGACTCTGTGCGACCCCATAGACGGCAGCCCACCAGGCTCTCCCGTCCCTGGGATTCTCCAGGCAAGAACACTGGAGTGGGCTGCCATTTCCTTCTCCGATGCATGAAAGTGAAAAGTGAAAGTGAAGTTGCTCAGTCGTGTCCAATTCTTAATGACCCCATCGACTGCAGCCCGCCAGGCTCCTCCGCCCGTGGGATTCTTCAGGCGAGAGCGCTAGAGTGGGGCGCCATCACCACTGAATAACCACATGCAAAAGATTGAACTTAGACCCCAACCTCACACCACATACAGATAGTGACTCACAGTGGATCATTAACACAGCTGCAAAACGAACACAATACAACCCTTAGAAGAAAATATGGGAGTAAATCTTCAAGGCCTTAAACTGGGACCTGTGCTCTTGGATGTGACACTAAAAACACAGGCAGCAAAGGGAAAAGCAGACAATGCGGGTTTCATTAAGCTGTTTCAGAGGACAGCACCGAGAAAGTGGAAAAGACACTCACAGGATGAGAGCGAACATTTGCCAGTTGACTCACCGGTAAGAGACTGACACCAGAATCTCTTACGGCACGGTGGTAAAAGGACAACCCACTGAAAATGAGTGGAGAATCCGCAGAGCAGACGTTTCTGCAGAGAAGACAGTAGCATGGCCAGTAAGCGCGTGTAGAGGCTGTGCCGACTGTGCTTTCAACATCCCTGCTAGCCGCCAGGGACATGCTCGTGACGTCCAGGGAGGTCTGACGTCACACCCACGGGGACGGCCGCAGTCACGGAGGCGGACGGCGGCGAGAGCTGACGAGCACGAGGAAGGGAGAGCTTGCGGTCCTCACGCACGCTGGGCAAAGGAAAGTGTGCGGCCTCTTCAGAAAGCAGCTCAGCAGCACCTCGACCTCAAACAGAGCTACCCTACGACCTTGAGACTCCCCTCCTAGGTGTATCAGCTGAGATACGTGAGAACATGGCCTCACAGACACTTGCACATAAATGCTCGGAGCGGCTTTATTGATCACTGCCAGAAAGTTGGGAGGAGCTGAATGTCTATCAACGGACAAAGGAATAAACAAAATGCGAGCTATCTATACAGTGAAGCACTATCAGTCATAAAAAGGGATGAACAGCAACCGGGGGACCCGGAAAATATGATGCTAAGTGAGAGAAGCCAGCCACAGAAGACCGCCTGTTATAAAATCCCACTTAAATGAAAAATTCAAAATAGGGAAATCCACACAGACAGTGTTCCTGTGCTTGCCTATGGCTAGGACGATGGAAGGAAAGGAGAAGAGGCCGCCAGTGGAGATGGACTGCCTTTCATCCGCTCTCGCTGCCGTCCGCCTCCGTGACTGCGGCCGTCCTCGTGGGTATGAAGTCAGACCTCCCTGGACATCATGAGCATGTCCCTGGCGGCTAGCAGGGATGTTGAAAGCAGTCAGCACGGCCTCTACACGTGCTCACTGGCCATGCTAGTGTCTTCTCTGCAGAAACGTCTGTTCTGTGGATTCTCCACTCACTTTCAGTGGGTTGTCCTTAGGGGGTGAGGGAGTTAAGCATGATGGCGGTGGCACGTCTCTGCGAATGTACTGAAAACACTGCATCGTTCCATTTGCATCAGCAAACTGTATAGTATGTAAATAATACCCTATGAAAGCTGTTTTTCTGTTAAAAAGCTACATACAGAAGCAAATGTGAGAATCCAGCAATCTTGTTTCAAGCCAGACATTTGTAGAAACATAAATCAGCTCCAGCCTTCTCATTAAAACCTTTGCCTTTTGGAAAATGTAGTTATTTCTATCACAACGTGTTCCTATGTACTGGGTTTCCTATTGCTACTTATAAATGAATTAGTAAGTTCTCTAAAATTCCTTCACAAATAACCAATTCATTTTTCATTCCTCTGTAATAAGCACAAACTCTTTGCAGTCCTCAGTAATTTTTCAGCATGTAAAGGACTCCTGTCGGAAAATGTCTGAGAAGTGTGTACGCGATCGCTCAGCCGTGTCTGACTCTTTGAGACCCCGTGGACTGTAGCCCACTAGGCTCCTCTGTCCATGGGATTCTCCAGGCAAGAATACTGGAGTGGGGTGCCATACCCTCCCCCAGGGGATCTTCTCGACCCAGGGATGCATCTCCTGTGTCTCCTGAACGGCAGAGCTGGAGAAAGAGGTGAAGCCAGCAAAATGGGGGCATCAGAGAGTGAGGCGGCAGTGGGGAGGCCAAGGGAGCTGGTCAGCCGTGTCCCACACCCCCGGAGGGTAAGGGACAGAGAGCTGGTGCTCTGCCAAGGCGGAGGCACTGCAAGGGGCTGATCCTCCAAGGGGTCCATGAGACCCGCCTCGTCTCGTGCAGAGGGGCGAGGGTGAGTGGGCAGAAGAGTCAGTGCGGGTGGAGCAGGGGCAGGACCCCTGAGGGACAGGCGACCAGGTCTGCCGAGCTGCGCAGGCCCCTGGGAAGCTGACCTTTCCCAACTCCGCGGGCACTGGGCTGGCGGGGGCTGACCTATCCCAGCTGCGGGCCACTTTTCATCACGGGCACTCAGGGCTGGGCGCCGAGCAGGGGAACGTTCTGGCTGTGTAGGCTGCTCCCCAAACACGAGCCGCAGGCGCGACATTCTTGAGACCGCCATGGGGGACCCAGATGACAGGGTGGTATTTCACTGGGAACACGTGTAACTGAGCCCGGGAGCAAGGCAGAGCGGCCTCCGCCAGGGATGCAGGGATGCAGGGATGCACCGTGGCCATGGCGGGCCTGGCCGCCCCTGGAGCATCTGCAGGTCCCCCACCCCTCACCACGGGCAGCAGAGTTTCCTACGAAGCCTCGGTGTCTTCGCGCGTCACGGGGAAGCAGACCCCGCTCCCCAGAGTCAGACGGGGCCCGCAGAGCCGTGCAAAGAATGGACGTGGCTACAGTGAGCCTCCTCCTGTCTCCCCCCTGAGCTTACCCCGCCCCCGACCGCCTTCATCCCACCCTGACTGTCGTCTCGCTAGGTGTGGGGACCGTCCCTTACACGGGGACAAGGGACCCAAAACTCAGGGCAGACGTCCCACCCATGTGCTGGGGAGGTCACTTGCCCCCCAGCCCTGGGTGGATAGGCTTCCTGGGGCTGTGGGCCCAGTGGGGCCCCAGGACCCTGGGAAGCATCATGACAGCCGCACCAGCACAGGCTCCCTCCGCGGGCACCCGCGCTCAGGGNCTTCTTCCTCCCCTCTTCTCTCCCCCTCCTCGTCCTCATTTTCTCCTCCTTCTTCTGAGGAAAGTTGATGTGAGGCAGGAGGTGTGGCATCCACTTTGTGGCCATGAAGCACGTGTGAGAAGGCCAGCGTAGAAAGATAGGACTTCAAACGTGATGCCGTTACAGAACTGCTGCCCAGACTCAACGGCCCCCCCACCTGGCAAACTCCCCCAGTTGGTGGGGCCACTGTAGCAGCTCCCAGACACCCAAGCGCCGTCCCTAACTGACCGGGAAAGAGGACTGTTTGGGTCTAGGAAGAGCATGCTGACATATATGAGAATAACTCATCTGGGGCTTTAAGACAACCCAGTGCTGACCCCAGGCTCGAAAGGGCACAGCTCACAAGAAGGGGCTTATATGTTGCTGGCGGCATCACTTGTACATAAAATCTTTGGGGCCCGACACCACGGCCGGATGAGGTACCTGAAAATAACAAAAACGCCCCAAAGTGTGGAGGCAAAACCTTGTGAGAAATCCGGAAAGGAAGTCAGGAGTACGGGCTGGGGTTACCTGGAAAGGCTCCCTGGAGAGGGTAAAATTTGCGCTGAGACTTTTCAACTTGAAAGGCCTATATAACAAAAATATAGCACGTCCCGTTAAGAGAGGGCACACCTGTGTTTGCTGACTCCATGGGTGCAGTCAACTCAATTTATCCAAAATTCCAACAAACAGAAGAACTAATAAAGATTATTTGCATCTACAGCTGTAGACCTATGCATCGCTAATTGATGTTTATTAAGACGTCTTTGGGGAAACAGAGAAACCCCAAAGGACCTTATTATCCAAAGAGTCAATTACTTCCAAATTGTTTGGATGTTAAGAGTAAGTTAGTACATTGTCGGTTCACATTCAGTCTGGGATTTGTGAAATAAATGAAGATGCTATGTGTCTGTTCAGCCAGCTAATTATATTCCCCATAAATTTATCCATACAGAAAATCTGTGACTAGACAGTAATTTGCTTAAATTCAGTCTGCATATTAAATGATCATCTGCTTTTTTTCTCTTTGTTTTTGGTTTATTTCCTATTTGCCTTCCTTATTTATATTCAGTTACTGCCTCCAGCCTCCCCAAAACACAGAGCGCGACTGTAATCAATTTCTAATAAGAAATAATATGGATTCAGATCCCATGCAGGAACTTAATCTTTTTAGTCTAATTCCACAGAACGCCCTCAGAGCTCAATTCTGTAGTCATCAGTTGGGCATTCATGTCAAAGGCAAACCCATTTCTAGAAAAATGGGGAAACACAGATAATTTTAGACCCATTAAAAATACAAGAAGGGTTCAAAATAGCTAGTCTAGTGCAGATTTTTTTGTTCAGACTTTTTCAGAAACAAGATATGACATAAGTGTGGCCTGATGGTAGCCAGTTCTCCAACCTTTGACTCACACAATGCAAGCCAGCCCCCGTTTATCACACGTTCCCAGGCCGTCCTGGGTTGGAGATGTTGGAAACCCACGGTACGTTCATAGACAAGAGAACGGTTACAAAGAATAGCTCTGAGTTCTTGCAAGTATCCCCAAACCAGAAGCATGATAAATATTCCCACAATGACCAGAAAAAATGAGCATCGACGCCTTTGACAAAAGGTAAGCAGGTTATTTGCTCAAATGGGAGAAGAAAACGGCTCATGGAATTTTCCAATACCAAGCTGGGGGCAGTAAAGAGTCCTTAAGTACCAGTTTGGCTTTGAACAATAGAATCCCAGAGAATGCCACAGAAGTAGCTTCTAAGTGTTCCCACTCGTTCCTGGTGATCGGTTTCTTGGGACTCAGCTTTCGGACCCAGATCACATCAGGGCCTCTCCTGCCCTGGGTTCATATCGTGTCCGAACTCAGCGGGAGGCATTGCAAGAGCCTGTGTAACAGCAAGAGCTGAGATGTTAGCACGCCTGTGTGTGTTATTCTGCTTTGCCTGTTTCTCATTGTAAAGAGCCTGTTTTCAACTTTTCTTTTTTAAATTAAAAAAATTTTTTTTCTCAACAAAGTTTCATGAATGGAAACATAAAGATAAGAACTTTTATCATGATAGAGGTTCCTGGGCTTTCTAATGTCGGGCTGATCTTATGCAGGGCAGCCTGCAAGGTTGGTGACAGGACAGTTTACCTAACAAAGAATGTGGCAGTGCCAGAATTAATCAAAGTGGCCGGGCTTCTCTGGCCAAGGCTATTTACACTGTGATTAAGTCAAAGCTGTGGGAAAATTACACTTCGAAGAGATGCAGGCAGTGCCGGTGTTTTCTTGGCTGTGGGCCCCTCGGGGTCCTCGGGGGAGATGGGATCAGGTGCACACTTTCGGTCTCACAGATGACTCTGAGTGCCCACACGCTGGACCCCCGAGACAAGAGCTGAGTCACAGCACACTCATCCCCGCCCCTAGGAAGACGGCGGGGGCATTTCTGATTCCAAGCCTGGGGCAGAGGCTTATCTTGCTGGCAGATCCAGGGGTCTCCAAAGAGGAGTGCTTGGAGGGACTGCAAGAGGACCACTTCCTCCCCAGCTTCCCCAGCACCTGGGATTCCACCAGCAGGCCTGGAGACGTTCTTCTGCTAAGGAAGGTGCTCTTGTGCCCAGAGCAGATAATATGAAAACTAATACCTGAAAGGAAATGTCCATCCTTCTCTTGTGGCTCAGATGGTAAAGGGGAATCTGCCTGCCATGCAGGAGACCCAGGTTCCGTCCCTGGGTCAGAAGGTTCCCTGGAGAAGGGCATGGCACCTCGCTCCAGTATTCTTGCCTGGAGAATCCCCTGGCAGAGGAGCCTGGTGGGTTACTGTCCATGGGGTTGCAGAGTCAGACACGACTGAGTGGCTAACACTTTCACGCATCCTTCGCTGTTGTCCAGTCGCTCAGTCGTGTTCGACTCTCTGCAGCCCCATGGACCGCAGCACGCCAGGTTGCTCTGCCCTTCGCCATCTCCCAGAGTTTGCTGAAACTCATATCCATAGAAGTGGTGATGCCATTCCACCGTCTCATCCTCTATCATCCTTCCTTCAATCTTTCCCAGCATCAGGGTCTTTTCTAATGAGACAATTCTTTGCATCAGATGGCCAAAGTATTGGAGCTCAGCTTTAGCATGTTTTTCCAATGACTTTTCAGGACTGATTTCCTTTAGGGTTGACTGGTTTGATCTCCTTGCAGTCCAAGGGACTCTCAATAGTCTTCTCCAACACTATAGCTCAAAAGCATCAATTCTTCAGACGTTGGCCTTCTTTATGGTCCAACTCTCACATGCATACATGACCACTGGAAAAAAACAAAGGTTTGACTAGACAGACCTTTGTTGACCAAGTAGTGTCTCTGCTTTTTAATATGCCGTGTAGGTTGGTCACAGCTTTTCTTCCAAGGAGCAGGTGTCTTTTCATTTCATGGCTGCAGTCACCATCCACAGAGCCCAAGAAAATAAAGTCTGTCACTGTTTCCATTGTTCCCCATCTATTTGCCATGAAGTGATGAGACCAGATGCCATGATCTTAGTTTTCTGAATGTTGAGTTTTAAGCCAACTATTTTACTTTCATCAAGAGGCTCTATAGTTCCTCTTTGCTTTCTGCCAGAAGGGTGGTGACATCTGCAAATCTGAGGTTGTTGATATTTCTCCTGGCAATCGTGATTCTAGCTTGTGCTTCCTCCAGCCCAGCGTTTCTCATGATGTACTCTGCATATAAGTTAAATAAGCAGGGTGACAGTACACAGCCTTGACATCCGCCTTTTTCAGTTTGGAACCAGTCCGTTTTCTGTGTCTGGTTATAACTGCTGCTTCTTGACCTGCATACAGGTTTCTCAGGAGGCAGGTAAGGTGGTCTAGTATTCCCATCTCTTTAAGAATTTTCCATAGTTTGTTGAGTAGCTTTTATAAAGCAAGCCTTGCAGAAATTGATCACTGGCTAAACGCCTAGAAGAAGGAAAGAAAGAGTAGGAGGTAGGTGAAGAACATCAGAAGAAAATCATTTAGAAATAATACAATAAGGAACCTTAACTCCCAAATAAGTATTTCTATTCCTAATATCAGGTCGCAGGCATACGTGTAATCTAATGGGTCCTACTAGAAAGGCCCTTCCTACTGGAATGAATTTTTGTGGATAAATTCATTTATATAACTTTTTTAAGACTGCACATGTAAGTGATAATCATGATATATGTCTTTGTCTGACCTACTTCAGTTAGGAAAATAATTTCTAATGTCATTCATGTCATTGCAAATGGCATTATTTCATTCTTTTTTATAGATAATAGTCCACTGCTTATATGTACCACATCTTCTTTATCCATTCATCTATCAATGGACATTTTTAGGTTGCCTCCATATTTTGACTTTTGTAGGTTTGGGGTTTTTTAATAGTTCTGAACATCTTGCAATAATAGGCATTACATATTAAATAATGTTTAATATGGTTTATTCATTCATTTCAGTTGGAAGTTATCCTCATAACTTATTCAGAGCTGAGTAGGGTGTTAAATATGCCTTCTTTCAAACCTTTCCTTTTTACATATGCGGACACTGAGACGTGGAAAGGTAAATTCGTTTAGTCAAAGTTCTGCAACTGGAAAGGGTGAAAGTCGAGCGTAGAAGCACGTCTCCAGACGTTCACAGTAGCATTTTCCCACTTTTAACACTTTGTCTCATTCTCCTTTAGAAGGCGGGGGGCGTAGAGAGTTTGGTCCCCTTCCTCCCCAGCTTTAGAGAAACTTCTGAATGAAAACTTGGTCTCAGAGGGGCTCTGGTATAACACAGGTTAGTACGTGAGTTTAAATCTACTCTAAAAGAAATAATATTCTCTTCCCCAAAAAATTAAACATAGAGTTACCATATGTCTAGCAATTCCACTTCCAATAGCAGCATTATTCATAATAACCAGGAGGTAGAAACCACCCACATGTCTATAGACGGATAAATGCATAAATACAGTGTGATAGACCCCGACGATGGAGTGTGGCTCCGCCTTAAGCAGGAAAGCAACTGTGACACCTGCAAGGATGTGGAGGAGCCTTGAGGACGCTGTGTCCAGGGCAGCGAGCCAGACGCGCACGACGAGGCCACGGGAGGCTGCTCACGCAAGGGCGCCAGGAGAGCCACACGCGTGTGGGTGCGTGTTACTGCCAGACGTGCATGACAAGGCCACGGGAGGCTGCTCACGTGAGGGCGCCAGGAGAGCCACACGCGTGCGGGTTCATGTTACTGCCAGAACGCACACGACGAGGCCACGGGAGGCTGCTCACACGAGGGTGCCGGGAGAGCCACACGCGTGTGGGTGCGTGTTACTGCCAGATGCAACACAATGAGGCCACGGGAGACTGCTCACGTGAGGGTGCCAGGAGAGCCACACGCGNAAGCTGTGGGAAAATTACACTTCGAAGAGATGCAGGCAGTGCCGGTGTTTTCTTGGCTGTGGGCCCCTCGGGGTCCTCGGGGGAGATGGGATCAGGTGCACACTTTCGGTCTCACAGATGACTCTGAGTGCCCACACGCTGGACCCCCGAGACAAGAGCTGAGTCACAGCACACTCATCCCCGCCCCTAGGAAGACGGCGGGGGCATTTCTGATTCCAAGCCTGGGGCAGAGGCTTATCTTGCTGGCAGATCCAGGGGTCTCCAAAGAGGAGTGCTTGGAGGGACTGCAAGAGGACCACTTCCTCCCCAGCTTCCCCAGCACCTGGGATTCCACCAGCAGGCCTGGAGACGTTCTTCTGCTAAGGAAGGTGCTCTTGTGCCCAGAGCAGATAATATGAAAACTAATACCTGAAAGGAAATGTCCATCCTTCTCTTGTGGCTCAGATGGTAAAGGGGAATCTGCCTGCCATGCAGGAGACCCAGGTTCCGTCCCTGGGTCAGAAGGTTCCCTGGAGAAGGGCATGGCACCTCGCTCCAGTATTCTTGCCTGGAGAATCCCCTGGCAGAGGAGCCTGGTGGGTTACTGTCCATGGGGTTGCAGAGTCAGACACGACTGAGTGGCTAACACTTTCACGCATCCTTCGCTGTTGTCCAGTCGCTCAGTCGTGTTCGACTCTCTGCAGCCCCATGGACCGCAGCACGCCAGGTTGCTCTGCCCTTCGCCATCTCCCAGAGTTTGCTGAAACTCATATCCATAGAAGTGGTGATGCCATTCCACCGTCTCATCCTCTATCATCCTTCCTTCAATCTTTCCCAGCATCAGGGTCTTTTCTAATGAGACAATTCTTTGCATCAGATGGCCAAAGTATTGGAGCTCAGCTTTAGCATGTTTTTCCAATGACTTTTCAGGACTGATTTCCTTTAGGGTTGACTGGTTTGATCTCCTTGCAGTCCAAGGGACTCTCAATAGTCTTCTCCAACACTATAGCTCAAAAGCATCAATTCTTCAGACGTTGGCCTTCTTTATGGTCCAACTCTCACATGCATACATGACCACTGGAAAAAAACAAAGGTTTGACTAGACAGACCTTTGTTGACCAAGTAGTGTCTCTGCTTTTTAATATGCCGTGTAGGTTGGTCACAGCTTTTCTTCCAAGGAGCAGGTGTCTTTTCATTTCATGGCTGCAGTCACCATCCACAGAGCCCAAGAAAATAAAGTCTGTCACTGTTTCCATTGTTCCCCATCTATTTGCCATGAAGTGATGAGACCAGATGCCATGATCTTAGTTTTCTGAATGTTGAGTTTTAAGCCAACTATTTTACTTTCATCAAGAGGCTCTATAGTTCCTCTTTGCTTTCTGCCAGAAGGGTGGTGACATCTGCAAATCTGAGGTTGTTGATATTTCTCCTGGCAATCGTGATTCTAGCTTGTGCTTCCTCCAGCCCAGCGTTTCTCATGATGTACTCTGCATATAAGTTAAATAAGCAGGGTGACAGTACACAGCCTTGACATCCGCCTTTTTCAGTTTGGAACCAGTCCGTTTTCTGTGTCTGGTTATAACTGCTGCTTCTTGACCTGCATACAGGTTTCTCAGGAGGCAGGTAAGGTGGTCTAGTATTCCCATCTCTTTAAGAATTTTCCACAGTTTGTTGAGTAGCTTTTATAAAGCAAGCCTTGCAGAAATTGATCACTGGCTAAACGCCTAGAAGAAGGAAAGAAAGAGTAGGAGGTAGGTGAAGAACATCAGAAGAAAATCATTTAGAAATAATACAATAAGGAACCTTAACTCCCAAATAAGTATTTCTATTCCTAATATCAGGTCACAGGCATACGTGTAATCTAATGGGTCCTACTAGAAAGGCCCTTCCTACTGGAATGAATTTTTGTGGATAAATTCATTTATATAACTTTTTTAAGACTGCACATGTAAGTGATAATCATGATATATGTCTTTGTCTGACCTACTTCAGTTAGGAAAATAATTTCTAATGTCATTCATGTCATTGCAAATGGCATTATTTCATTCTTTTTTATAGATAATAGTCCACTGCTTATATGTACCACATCTTCTTTATCCATTCATCTATCAATGGACATTTTTAGGTTGCCTCCATATTTTGACTTTTGTAGGTTTGGGGTTTTTTAATAGTTCTGAACATCTTGCAATAATAGGCATTACATATTAAATAATGTTTAATATGGTTTATTCATTCATTTCAGTTGGAAGTTATCCTCATAACTTATTCAGAGCTGAGTAGGGTGTTAAATATGCCTTCTTTCAAACTTTTCCTTTTTACATATGCGGACACTGAGACGTGGAAAGGTAAATTCGTTTAGTCAAAGTTCTGCAACTGGAAAGGGTGAAAGTCGAGCGTAGAAGCACGTCTCCAGACGTTCACAGTAGCATTTTCCCACTTTTAACACTTTGTCTCATTCTCCTTTAGAAGGCGGGGGGCGTAGAGAGTTTGGTCCCCTTCCTCCCCAGCTTTAGAGAAACTTCTGAATGAAAACTTGGTCTCAGAGGGGCTCTGGTATAACACAGGTTAGTACGTGAGTTTAAATCTACTCTAAAAGAAATAATATTCTCTTCCCCAAAAAATTAAACATAGAGTTACCATATGTCTAGCAATTCCACTTCCAATAGCAGCATTATTCATAATAACCAGGAGGTAGAAACCACCCACATGTCTATAGACGGATAAATGCATAAATACAGTGTGATAGACCCCGACGATGGAGTGTGGCTCCGCCTTAAGCAGGAAAGCAACTGTGACACCTGCAAGGATGTGGAGGAGCCTTGAGGACGCTGTGTCCAGGGCAGCGAGCCAGACGCGCACGACGAGGCCACGGGAGGCTGCTCACGCAAGGGCGCCAGGAGAGCCACACGCGTGTGGGTGCGTGTTACTGCCAGACGTGCATGACAAGGCCACGGGAGGCTGCTCACGTGAGGGCGCCAGGAGAGCCACACGCGTGCGGGTTCATGTTACTGCCAGAACGCACACGACGAGGCCACGGGAGGCTGCTCACACGAGGGTGCCGGGAGAGCCACACGCGTGTGGGTGCGTGTTACTGCCAGATGCAACACAATGAGGCCACGGGAGACTGCTCACGTGAGGGTGCCAGGAGAGCCACACGCGTGCGTGTGTGTGTTCAAGTCACTTCAGTCGTGTCCGACTCTTTGCGATCCTACGAACTGTAACCTACCAGGCTCCTCTGTGCAAAGGCTTCTCCAGGCTAGAATACTGGAGTGGCTTGCCATGCCCTCCTCCAGTCACATTCATAGAGAAAGAAAGGAGAAGGGCGGTGCCCAGAGGCGGGTTCTGGGGCGCTGCTGTCCTGGTGGGCGCAGCTCTTTAATGTTTGCAAGATGAGCAGGTTCTGGAATCTGCCACACAGAGTCCTGAATATTCTTGATCCTACGGGACCATACACATAAAATGGTTAAGATAGCAAATTTTATATCAAGTGTTCTTACCACAATTGAAAGACATTTTTTAAAGAAGAATGTTCCTTAAAAATAACCACCAAATGTAATAAGCTCAGTATGACACAACCTCTAAGGCAAGCCACAGACCTATAGGCTCAGATGGGCATTGCAAAATCAATTTTTTATCCACAGTCACTCCAGAAACAGCCAGAAAGAAAGCACAGTAACAAGGGTGGGGCAGTGGCCCAGTGCGTCAGTCGTCTGACTGCAGATCGAGAGAAAACACAGCGATACTCCCATCTCTTCTCAAATGTCACCAAAAGAAACACTTCTTGTCTCACTATCCAGTTTCCAAATCTGCTGAGAACTCAGCTCTAAGACCCTTCCTGCTGCAGGAGAGCTGAGCACTACTCGTTACAGCTTCAGCAAGAAGCCTCTGGACAGATGGCTTCACCATTTTAATTAAGTACGTCTATTAGACTGTTGGAATTCTTACATGCAATGCGACAGACGTTTTCTGTGCTCACTTAGAATTTTTAGTCATTTACTGTCTATGTGTTGTCAGAATCGGGGCCCCTTGTGAATTTTATTCTGTTCAGTTTAGCAGCTTATTCATATTTTGTCATTTTATAGTTATTTCTGAGCAGTCTTCAAGCAGAATGTGTAAAAGAAAGTTTTTAAGAAACAAAGAGTGCTTTCGCTGTAGGCATGAGAACTAATCTTAGTTGGGATGAGCCACTAAGTCACCATTAATTCAATCGTGATGTTTTCTGAGCTCCGCCATCATGCCCCATGGGGTCTTCTCTGCCCTTTTCGGTCCAGACTTCAGTCCTTGCTTGTGGTTACAGCATCCTTGAACGCCTGAGCAGCCCCCAGCCCAGCCCGCTCGTTCCCTCCTCTGTACCCTTTGCAGAAAGCTCCAGGGTCTCTGGTCCCTGGACTCTAAGCACTTGCTCCCTGGCTCCACTCCCCAGGTCACCAGGGGTTTGGCCGTAACCACCCACTGGTCAAGAAGCACCCTCGCTTAGTCATGCTCTGCTGCGTCTCTCACTGGTGCTCCCTCAATCCCCTCCCATCCTCTTCACCCACTTCTAATGCTCATCAGAGCCCAGTCGAGTTGTTCCTGCATACCTGCCCAAGGGAAATGGAGATGTGTCCACGCACAGACTGGCACATGAACGTTCACAGCATCTGGCACCACAAATGCCCCAAGCTGGAGACAATCCACGTGCCCATCACGTGATGCATGGATGGGTACCATGGGGCCTGTCTGTACAACTGATCATATTCAGCAATAAAGAAGAATAAGCAGCTGATGCTGAGTCATAGGTGAACCTCAGAAGTATTACACTGGGTAAAAGAAAATAGCATGGACCGAATGATTCCATTTAACTGCACACCCAGGAAAGGCAGGTCCAGAGGCAGAGAGCAGGGTGGAGGCTGTGGGGGTGAGGGGACGGAAAGTGATGCTTTCGACTGTGGTGCTGGAGAGGACTCTTGAGGGTCCCTTGGACAGCAAGGAGATCAAACCAGTTCATCCTAAAGGAAACCAGTCCTGAATATTCATTGCAAGCACTGATGCTGAAGCGTCAATACTTTGGCCACCTGATGCGAAGAGCCTACTCACTGGAAAAGACCCTGATGCGGGGAAAGACTGAAGGCGGGAGGAAAAGGGGGCGTCAGAGGATGAGATGGTTGGATGGCATCACTGACTGAATAGACATGAGTTTGAGCAAACTCCGGGAGACAGTGGAGGACAGGGAGGCCTGGCGTGCTGCCGTCCATGGGGTTGTAAAGAGTCAGACACCACTGATCAACAGTCGTGTTGTGTGTGAATGACTGTTGTGAGTGACTGAACAGCAACAGCAGCTGCTGGGGCCGGCGTTACACCCCAGGAGGCCTTTCCACCCTGGGCACAGATGGCAGAAAGCCCTGCCCAGGCAGACGGGCCCTGCAGCTCACCCGAGGCCTCTCCTGGCTTCCTGCCCCCATCCTATGAGCAGGTCGCCACTTCCTCCCTCTCCGCTTGAAGCCCAGCCTCCTGAAGCCCAGATGAAACCCCCGTTGTCCCTTCCTGGCATCCAGCCCAGCACACACCCACCTCAGCTTCCGGGAGCACGGTTTTCTCACGGGACTGTGTCCCATGTGGTCATGTCTGATACAACAGCAGATCAAGCCACGTTCCATCTTTCTTTGTATTCCCAGAGGCCCCAGAGCATAAGGAATCTCAAGAAAAAAGCAGCTGATGGCCTCGGACCAACGCCTGGTCAGCACCCCCACCCCAGGTTTGGGCCCTGTGTAAT